>CM014090.1:34581068-34876862 GCA_004119915.2 Collichthys lucidus
AAAAATAAATTTCAACAGACATTTTCAACAATGAACTGCTCTGGCATACTTTCACCGAGAGACTTCATTTAAAAACTAAAAACGGAGGTATGCTTGCCTTCTCTTCATGGATTCACTACACTCATCGACAGCTTTTACCGTTTTTAAACTATCAAGGCTCAAAGTTGAGCAGGTTTTTAGTCAAATTTCTGGGTTTATAATGGGTGTGTATGTGGCGGAATGTTTTTGCTAGAGTGGATGACATCATCAGCTAGAGTGAGGAGCAGGGAGAAAAATCTGTGAAAAAATAAAACGTGTTTCACTACCGTGGGCTCAAATGCTCCACTACAGACACCAAGTATACATAAAACGTAGGAAAATTCGAGGTAATCGCACTGATACCACTGTTGTAGCTGTCGCTCGTATAGTTTTGGGTCCCTACACGTTGATTGATCGACTACTCCCATCCACAGCCTCATTCACTCCCATGGTTTTTGAAGCAGAGAATTTACCGGAAGGAGCAGGGCGCACCTGTGCTTGCTCTGACTCTCGAGGCCAAAGTTTATACAATTTTCGCCTGAAACTTGGCACAGACATTATACACACGATGAGCATTCTTCTGGTCATTTCAGATTTTGGTTTGAGGCATACCATATAGGGTTTTTTTGGCCCTCTTTGACGGGGATCATTCAGACATATACTGTGCATTTCAGTGAGACAGACATGCTGCATGAACACCTGTGTCTAATTAATGAGACCTGCAGCTCACCCTGCTTGAGGAGGAGGGGGGGAGGGGTCAGCAGACAAGCCGAGCGACAGCTTGAACTTGTCTGTGTTAAATGTGCGCACACAGACAGACAGACAGACACACACACACACACACACACACACACACAGACAGTAACACACACACAGACAGTAACACACACACACACACACACATATATGTATATATATATATGTATGTATGTACATGTTAGTGCTCTTTATTCAGAAAACCCTCATGCGTCGCGTCATTACTGTTAGCCACTAATATATGCCTGTTAGTTCTGCCTGTTAGTGGAGCCACCATTATTGTTAGCCACTAAGAATGAAATACATTATAATTGCTAACTTGGTAATGCTAACATGCGCTGGTGCAGGATTAACAGGATCTTGTACTATTACACTTTTATTCTTTTTTTTTTAGATTCAACTCATTTAGAACATTTCCACAGACACAAGCATGCACACACACACACACAGACAGACACACACACAGACACACGCACACACAGACACTGAACAGACTCTCAGTAAACAGATCGACATCATTGTGTTCAAACAATAAAAATCTGCTGATCTACGATCAATACAGGCTGAGCTGCACACCTGGACAGGTGAGCTCAGCCTTGTTGCTTGGCAACCTCAAGCATGCCTTTGACTAACTTTATTGAAATCTGTGTATGATATCAGACTATCAAGACTACATTTTTAATGTCGGCCATTTTATCCTTGTCTCTCACAAACACATAGATAGAGAGACAGACACGCACACACAAACACACACACACACACAGACACACTGTACAGACGCTCAGTAAACAGATCGACATCATCGTGTTGAAACAATAAAACAGGCGGAACTGCACACCTGGACAGGTGAGTCTCAGGACAGTCTCAGGACAGTCTCTACAATCCTTTTACACTTTAAACTTCTCCCTTCTACTTGGCAACCTCAGCCTGCTTGAGGAGGAGAGGGGGGAGGGGCCAGCAGACAAGCCGAGTGGCAGCCATTTTTGTAGTTTTTGGCACTTCATTTGAACTTGTCTGTGTAAAATGTGCGCGCACACACACACACACACACACACACACACACACTTTTAGGCTGTAAAGACATGCTATTTGCAAACATTAGCGACCAATGCTAAAATTAGTGCTAATTAACATTAGCCACTAGGAATTAAATACATGTTGATTATTAACATGGTAATGCTAACATGCTAGTGTTAACTGCTAGCGCATCAGTGTTAACATGCTAATGCTAACATGCTAATGCTAACATGCTAATGTTAACTGCTAGTGCATCAATGTTAACATGCGCATGTTAACATGTTAATGCTAACATGCTAATGCTAACATGCTAATGTTAACTGCTAGCGCATCTGTGTTAACATGCTAATGTTAACATGCTAATGCTAACATGCTAATGCTAACATGTTAATGTTAACATGCTAATGTTAACTGCTAGCGCATCAATGTTAACATGCTAATGCTAACATGCTAATGCTAACATGCTAATGCTAAAATGCTAATGTTAACTGCTAGCGCATCTGTGTTAACATGTGCATGCTAACATGCTAATGTTAACATGCTAATGTTAACATGCTAATGCTAACATGCTAATGTTAACATGCTCATGCTAACTGCTAGCGCATCAGTGTTAACATGCTACTGTTACATGTTAATGCTAACATGCTAATGCTAACATGCTAATGCTAACATGTTAATGTTAACATGCTAATGCTAAGATGCTAATGTTAACTGCTAGTGCATCAATGCTAACATGCTAATGCTAACATGCTAATGCTAACATGCTAATGCTAACATGCTAATGTTAACTGCTAGCGCATCTGTGTTAACATGTGCATGCTAACATGCTAATGTTCACATGCTAATGTTAACATGCTAATGCTAACATGCTAATGTTAACATGCTCATGCTAACTGCTAGCGCATCAGTGTTAACATGCTAATGTTAACATGTTAATGCTAACATGCAAATGCTAACAGAACCCCAGCAACAGCCCACTCGTCACTCTCAAAATTTCTTTTCTAGTACTGAATTTGCTGAGCAGTGTCAGTAATAATGCATGGGGGCGACAGGGCCAGAGTCAGGCACACTCAAAATTTCTTTAGAAATTTTCTAGTTATTATTATTATTCTTCCACCCTTTTTTTGGCTCGCTTCTCCTCCCAGAGTTTTTGTCACACACACACAAAACGGGTATCAAAACGACCGGCTTGGCCTGGACATGTGTGCTATGTCTTTTCTAAGAGATTCACGTGTTTTTCGCGAATTTATTCGCGAAAAACTGAGAATAATTTCCCATAAAGAATGAATGGGGAGGCCCGAAGAAAAATAAATTTCAACAGACATTTTCAACAATGAACTGCTCTGGCATACTTTCACCGAGAGACTTCATTTAAAAACTAAAAACGGAGGTATGCTTGCCTTCTCTTCATGGATTCACTACACTCATCGACAGCTTTTACCGTTTTTAAACTATCAAGGCTCAAAGTTGAGCAGGTTTTTAGTCAAATTTCTGGGTTTATAATGGGTGTGTATGTGGCGGAATGTTTTTGCTAGAGTGGATGACATCATCAGCTAGAGTGAGGAGCAGGGAGAAAAATCTGTGAAAAAATAAAACGTATTTCACTACCGTGGGCTCAAATGCTCCACTACAGACACGATGTATACATAAAACGTAGGAAAATTCGAGGTAATCGCACTGATACCACTGTTGTAGCTGTCGCTCGTATAGTTTTGGGTCCCTACACGTTAATTGATCGACTACTCCCATCCACAGCCTCATTCACTCCCATGGTTTTTGAAGCAGAGAATTTACCGGAAGGAGCAGGGCGCACCTGTGCTTGCTCTGACTCTCGAGGCCAAAGTTTATACAATTTTCGCCTGAAACTTGGCACAGACATTATACACACGATGAGCATTCTTCTGGTCATTTCAGATTTTGGTTTGAGGCATACCATATAGGGTTTTTTTGGCCCTCTTTGACGGGGATCATTCAGACATATACTGTGCATTTCAGTGAGACAGACATGCTGCATGAACACCTGTGTCTAATTAATGAGACCTGCAGCTCACCCTGCTTGAGGAGGAGGGGGGGAGGGCGCGCACACACACACACACACACACACACACACAGTAACACAGACACACACACACACACACAGTAACATAGACACACATGTAACCCAGATAAAAAAACATGTGTATTAAAAAGGTATATTTTATATCTAAAAGAGAGAGAGAATATGTGAGTTAAAAGACTGTCAAATTCATGAAGAAAAGACTATTTGTGGTTATTCTTGTAGAAAAACTAGGGGAACTTTAATTTGAAAGGGATGAGTTGTGGTCCCGATCTGTCATACAGTCGGAGGAGCAGACGCGGTCTGTAATCCCACCTGACGCAGGTTCACATTTCGCCGTAGCCTCTAGAAGGAGCAAGAGGAAGCATGTTCTGGACACGGTTTTAATGTCAGGACGGAGAAAACATAAAAGTGGATAAAATGGAAAAAAAGTGATTAAAAACTCGGACAAAACCAAAGGAGGAATCTCCCCGGACGACCACGATCTGCAGGAGTGCAGTTGGAGGATTCGCTCGGGTGGAGAATCGCAGCGGTGAGAGATCGTCCTGCTGTGCTAATGCTAAGTGCTAAAACGCTAATTCTACAAGCTAAACGGCTAACTCCGTGAGCTAAGTACTAGCTCAATGCTAATATCGGAGCGCTAGCTCCGGGGCTAATCAGCACTGCCAGTCACACCAAGCTCTGATGTAACAATTTTGTCTAGCTTTTACTTGAGTTATGGTGTGCCATGTGTGTGACTGTGAACATATTTGTTTATTTTAAGCACATTAAGTTATGGTTTCTTACTGTGAACATTACAAGAGTTTACATTTTGGTTATTTGTGATAACTAATATGTTAATTGCTATGTTAATAGCATATATATATGTGATGGTACTGTTCGAAAAATAATCATTTGGTATCATAATATAGTTTGAATTATTCACCTTTTGCTACTGAGAAATTGTGATCTTATTTTGCAATACAAGTTAGTTAAAGCACTTATCCTCTACATAATATAGAGACAATTTAAAGTGATTTATGTACAATAATTCATAATTTAAGATCTGAGAAATTGAAGAAATATGTTCTGATCCTACTTATTGTAGGTCAGGTTTTTGAGGAACCCTTGGATTTGGATAGAGCCTGTCTGGAGGACGGAGCCAGAGAGAGACGTTGATGGCGAGCCGGACCCTGGAGGATCTTAGACGTACACCGTGAATTGAATCCTTTTGCTCACTTTTACACATACACACACACACCCACACAACCGTGTGGCTGGACTGACACCTAAAGGGTGCACATATAGTGAAGTGAACAGAACAATAAGAAAAACCACACGCAGCTGCGAAAACCTTTATTTTGTTTGTTATTCTCTATACCTACCCGGGTAAGGCTGTTGTATGTATTTCATGTGTTTTATTATTCTCCCCAGCTTCATATTAAAATAGGGGAGCATTGTTCTCATTAACAAAAAGTGCCACAGTGTCGTGTCGTTCTTGTGCATCAGTTGGTTACACCTGGGCTCCGTAGTCGAATTTAAATCTTCTGTTTCTTATTCTGGCCATTAGTTAAAGTTATTATTATCATTACTAATACTTTTCTGCTTCAGAAGGGTTACACACACACACACACACACACACACACACACACACACACACACACACAGCAACACAGACACACACACACCCACTGATAACACTGTTGAAGCTGTCTCTGTTATAAATGTGTCTAAATATACATGTTAAAAATGACTATTTGAGGTGTGCTTTTTAAACACAGAACCCCGGCAACAGCCCACTCGTCACTTCCAAAATTTCTTTTCTAGTACTGAATTTGCTGAGCAGTGTCAGTAATAATGCATGGGGGCGACAGGGCCAGAGTCAGGCACACTCAAAATTTCTTTAGAAATTTTCTAGTTGAGTGTGCCTGAAAGTGCACACTATATGTTATCCACCGCGCTTATTCTTCTTATTATTATTCTTACGCCCTTTTTTTGGCTCGCTTCTCCTCCCAGAGTTTTTGTCACACACACACAAAACGGGTATCAAAACGACCGGCTCGGCCGGGAATCGTGTGCTATGTCTTTTCTAAGAGATTCACGTGTTTTTCGCGAATTTATTCGCGAAAAACTGAGAATAATTTCCCATAAAGAATGAATGGGGAGGCCCGAAGAAAAATAAATTTCAACAGACATTTTCAACAATGAACTGCTCTGGCATACTTTCACCGAGAGACTTCATTTAAAAACTAAAAACGGAGGTATGCTTGCCTTCTCTTCATGGATTCACTACACTCATCGACAGCTTTTACCGTTTTTAAACTATCAAGGCTCAAAGTTGAGCAGGTTTTTAGTCAAATTTCTGGGTTTATAATGGGTGTGTATGTGGCGGAATGTTTTTGCTAGAGTGGATGACATCATCAGCTAGAGTGAGGAGCAGGGAGAAAAATCTGTGAAAAAATAAAACGTATTTCACTACCGTGGGCTCAAATGCCCCACTACAGACACGATGTATACATAAAACGTAGGAAAATTCGAGGTAATCGCACTGATACCACTGTTGTAGCTGTCGCTCGTATAGTTTTGGGTCCCTACACGTTAATTGATCGACTACTCCCATCCACAGCCTCATTCACTCCCATGGTTTTTGAAGCAGAGAATTTACCGGAAGGAGCAGGGCGCACCTGTGCTTGCTCTGACTCTCGAGGCCAAAGTTTATACAATTTTCGCCTGAAACTTGGCACAGACATTATACACACGATGAGCATTCTTCTGGTCATTTCAGATTTTGGTTTGACGCATACCATATAGGTTTTTTTTGGCCCTCTTTGACGGGGATCATTCAGACATATACTGTGCATTTCAGTGAGACAGACATGCTGCATGAACACCTGTGTCTAATTAATGAGACCTGCAGCTCACCCTGCTTGAGGAGGAGGGGGGGAGGGCGCACACACACGCACACACACACACAGTAACATAGACACACATGTAACCCAGAAAAAAAAACATGTGTATTAAAAAGGTATATTTTATATCTAAAAGAGAGAGAGAATATGTGAGTTAAAAGACTGTCAAATTCATGAAGAAAAGACTATTTGTGGTTATTCTTGTAGAAAAACTAGGGGAACTTTAATTTGAAAGGGATGAGTTGTGGTCCCGATCTGTCATACAGTCGGAGGAGCAGACGCGGTCTGTAATCCCACCTGACGCAGGTTCACATTTCGCCGTAGCCTCTAGAAGGAGCAAGAGGAAGCATGTTCTGGACACGGTCTTAATGTCAGGACGGAGAAAACATAAAAGTGGATAAACTCCCCGGACGACCACGATCTGCAGGAGTGCAGTTGGAGGATTCGCTCGGGTGGAGAATCGCAGCGGTGAGAGATCGTCCTGCTGTGCTAATGCTAAGTGCTAAAACGCTAATTCTACAAGCTAAACGGCTAACTCCGTGAGCTAAGTACTAGCTCAATGCTAATACCGGAGCGCTAGCTCCGGGGCTAATCAGCACTGCCAGTCACACCAAGCTCTGATGTAACAATTTTGTCTAGCTTTTACTTGAGTTATGGTGTGCCATGTGTGTGACTGTGAACATATTTGTTTATTTTAAGCACATTAAGTTATGGTTTCTTACTGTGAACATTACAAGAGTTTACATTTTGGTTATTTGTGATAATTAATATGTTAATTGCTATGTTAATAGCATATATATATATATGTGATGGTACTGTTCGAAAAATAATCATTTGGTATCATAATATACTTTGAATTATTCACCTTTTGCTACTGAGAAATTGTGATCTTATTTTGCAATACAAGTTAGTTAAAGCACTTATCCTCTACATAATATAGAGACAATTTAAAGTGATTTATGTACAATAATTCATAATTTAAGATCTGAGAAATTGAAGAAATATGTTCTGATCCTACTTATTGTAGGTCAGGTTTTTGAGGAACCCTTGGATTTGGATAGAGCCTGTCTGGAGGACGGAGCCAGAGAGAGACGTTGATGGCGAGCCGGACCCTGGAGGATCTTAGACGTACACCGTGAATTGAATCCTTTTGCTCACTTTTACACATACACACACACCCACACAACCGTGTGGCTGGACTGACACCTAAAGGGTGCACATATATTGAAGTGAACAGAACAATAAGAAAAACCACACGCAGCTGCGAAAACCTTTATTTTGTTTGTTATTCTCTATACCTACCCGGGTAAGGCTGTTGTATGTATTTCATGTGTTTTATTATTCTCCCCAGCTTCATATTAAAATAGGGGAGCATTGTTCTCATTAACAAAAAGAGCCACAGTGTCGTGTCGTTCTTGTGCATCAGTTGGTTACACCTGGGCTCCGTAGTCGAATTTAAATCTTCTGTTTCTTATTCTGGCCATTAGTTAAAGTTATTATTATCATTACTAATACTTTTCTGCTTCAGAAGGGTTACACACACACACACACACACACAGCAACACAGACACACACACACCCACTGATAACACTGTTGAAGCTGTCTCTGTTATAAATGTGTCTAAATATACATGTTAAAAATGACTATTTGAGGTGTGCTTTTTAAACACAGAACCCCGGCAACAGCCCACTCGTCACTTCCAAAATTTCTTTTCTAGTACTGAATTTGCTGAGCAGTGTCAGTAATAATGCATGGGGGCGACAGGGCCAGAGTCAGGCACACTCAAAATTTCTTTAGAAATTTTCTAGTTATTATTATTATTATTCCACCCTTTTTTTGGCTCGCTTCTCCTCCCAGAGTTTTTGTCACACACACACAAAACGGGTATCAAAACGACCGGCTTGGCCTGGACATGTGTGCTATGTCATGTGTGCGAAAAACTGAGAATAATTTCCCATAAAGAATGAATGGGGAGGCCTGAAGAAAAATAAATTTCAACAGACATTTTCAACAATGAACTGCTCTGGCATACTTCCACCGAGAGACTTAATTTGAACTTTAAAACGGAGGTATGCTTGCTTTCTCTTCACGGATTCACTACACTCATCGACAGCTTTTACCGTTTTTAAACTATCAAGGTTCAAAGTTCAGCAGGTTTTTAGTCAAATTTCTGGGTTTATAATGGGTGTGTATGTGGCGGAATGTTTTTGCTAGAGTGGATGACATCATCAGCTACAGTGAGGAGCAGGGAGAAAAATCTGTGAAAAAATAAAACGTATTTCACTACCGTGGGCTCAAATGCCCCACTACAGACACGATGTATACATAAAACGTAGGAAAATTCGAGGTAATCGCACTGATACCACTGTTGTAGCTGTCGCTCGTATAGTTTTGGGTCCCTACACGTTGATTGATCGACTACTCCCATCCACAGCCTCATTCACTCCCATGGTTTTTGAAGCAGAGAATTTACCGGAAGGAGCAGGGCGCACCTGTGCTTGCTCTGACTCTCGAGGCCATAGTTTATACAATTTTCACCTGAAACTTGGCACAGACATTATACACACGATGAGCATTCTTCTGGTCATTTAGATTTTGGTTTCGAGGCATACCTTGAGGGTTTTTTGGACCCTCTTCCAGGGGGATCATTCAGACATATACTGTGCATTTCAGTGAGACATACATGCTGCATGGAACACCTGTGTCTAATTAATGAGACCTGCAGCTCACCCAGGTTGCTTGGCAACCTCACCCTGCTTGAGGAGGAGGGGGGAGGGGTCAGCAGACAAGCCGAGCGACAGCCATTTTTGTAGTTCTTGGCACTTCATTTGAACTTGTCTGTGTAAAATGTGCGCACACACACACACACAGTAACACACACACACACACACACACACACATATGTATATATATATGTGTGTGTGTTATTGCCGTTGAAAGGAGACAGAGAGGAGATACACACACACACAGGTAACGACAGCGGGGAGCTAAGTTACTAGCACGGCTAACACACAGACGAGGTGCATTTACTGACCGTCAGAATGCTGTGATATGTTCATGAACATGGGAAAAATGGAACTTTACCGAATATACAACAAAACTAAACAGTATTTCTCACAGGAACAATTTAACCTTGATTAAACAACATGGGCTTTCTAACAGTGTGTGTGTGTGTATATATATCTGTGTGTGTGTGTGTGTGTGTGTGTGTGTGTGTATGTATGTACATGTTAATGCTCTTTATTCAGAAAACCCTCATGCGTCGCGTCATTACTGTTATCCACTAATATATGCCTGTTAGTTCTGCCTGTTAGTGGCGCTGAGGTGTCTACACATAGATAGTCACATACTAAGGCTGATATTATTATATACAGAGACATATGGTTTACATCAAGAAACTTGGTTTGTCATTTATTAGACTTTGAGAGAAAACTAGTCTGGGTCCCTTTTCTTCTAGAAGAGATCAGATCAATAGATCAAGAGCCATTTGGTGAAATAGCCTGGGAAGGAAATCTCCCCCTCTTTCTCGGTCCTTTTCACAGTTAAGTGCTATCTTTTCCGGGGTAGAAGAAGAAATCAGGTAAACAGATCAAAAGGACCATTTGGTGAGGGAACCCTGGGAAAAAAGTCTCCCCCTCTTTCCCAGCCGGTTTTATGACACAAGTGTTATCAATGTTGTTGATTTGAAATGCATGTTCTGGAAGCTCAGCATGGTATATAAGGGCTTGCTCTGTATAGTTCGGGAGGGTTTTTTCATTTTTCGGCCAGAAGCCCTCCAAGTACTTCGTACTTGCTTCGACACTGTGCTTGTTGTAATAAACTTGTTATACGACTAAGACGGTGTCGGCGGATTTTCTCTTCAAACATCTTCATCTGCATCACCACCGGAGGAGCACAAGGAACAAGAAGAATACACCACAGCGCCACCATTATTGTTAGCCACTAAGAATGAAATACATTATAATTGCTAACTTGGTAATGCTAACATGCGCTGGTGCACTAGCAATTAGCATTAGAGAGAGACAGATAGGAAAATCCTTCTCTCTTGGAGAGAGATAGACAGACTTGCCTGTATGCCTCTATGCTCTTTGTATGTCATCACCAAGCTGCTCTCGCATTTCATGCCCTGATTTGACATTTAATAACTTTGATTGGAGGACAGTTACAGAACGAATCTGATTGGATGTTTGTGTTTTGGCTCCATTTATATACTGTGCTCCGACATGCTAATGCTAACATGTTAATGTTAACATGCTAATGCTAACTGCTAGAGCATCAGTGTTAACATGCTAATGGTAACATGCTAATGGTAACATGCTAATGATAACATGCTAATGCTAACATGCTAATGGTAACAGAACCCCAGCAACAGCCCACTCGTCACTCTCAAAATTTCTTTTCTATTACTGAATTTGCTGAGCAGTGTCAGTAATAATGCATGGGGGCGACAGGGCCAGAGTCAGGCACACTCAAAATTTCTTTAGAAATTTTCTAGTTATTTTTCTTCTTCCGTACGTTTTTTGGCCTCTAACTACTCCTCCAAATTTTTTCCCACAAAAATAAAAATTTTACCACTAGATTCAGCTCATTCATGCCACAGCTGCTATTACTTTTCTACATTCTACTATTAATATTCTACAAATTATTCAACTTTTTCTGCAAATAATTTCCTATTTAAAATGCATTACACAAACTTCAAATCATTCTACAAAACTTCTACAAACATTCTACAATTTCAACAACTTGTACTACTACTACAGACTTCATTCAAATTTCAAATTCTACACAAACTCTTCAACTATTAAACTCGTATTTAACTTTTTTCAAAATCTTTTACCGTTTTTAAACTATTAAGGCTCAAAGTTCAGCAGGTTTTTAGTCAAATTTCTGGGTTTATAATGGGTGTGTATGTGGTTTCCTAGAGTGATGACATCATCAGCTAGAGTGAGGAGCAGGGAGAAAAATCACTGAAAAAATAAAACGTATTTCACTACCGTGAGCTTATTACCATTTCAAATCCATCATACAAACTTCAAATCTTTATACAGACCTACAATTTAAATGACTTCTACTTTACTACAGACTTAATTCAAACTACACATTTTAACAGGATCTTGTACTATTACACTTTTATTCTTATTTTTTTAAGATTCAACTCATTTAGAACATTTCTACAGACGCAAGCATGCACACACACACACACACACACACACACAGACAGTAACACAGACACACAGACACAGACACACTGAACAGACGCTCAGTAAACAGATCGACATCATCGTGTTGAAACAATAAAAATCTGCTGATCTACGATCAATACAGGCTGAGCTGCACACCTGGACAGGTGAGTCTCAGGACAGTCTCAGGACAGTCTCTACAATCCTTCTACACTTTAAACTTCTCCCTTCTACAGACTTCATTCAAACTACACAGTTCATCAAGATCTTGTACTATTATTTTACTAAATTCTACTATTAATATTCTACAAATTATTCAACTTTTTCTACAAATATTTTCCATTTTAAATCCATTATACAAACCTCAAATCTTTATACAGACCTACAATTTAAACTACCTCTTCTTCTACTACAGTTCAGTCAAACTACACAGTTCACCAAGATCTTGTACTATAACTATTACTCTCTACAATTCTACCTTTTCATCTAAATTTCTACAGTGTTACACAACATTGTATCACTTCATACTATTCTACTCTTTTCAACCAATTTCAACATTTTCAAGATATATCTCTTATGGCCTTTTTAAACTTTATAGTATAGAGACAGCTGAAGAGTGACAGGAATGTGAGGGGGAGAGAGAGTGTAAGAGACAGGGAAAAGACATGCAGAAAAAGGGCAGCAGGTGCGCCGCTGGGGCCGGCGGCGGCAGAGGGCACCCACACCGCACTTTCCGCAGGAAATGCAGTTTTCTAGTTATTATTTTTCTTCTTCCGTACGTTTTTTGGCCTCTAACTACTCCTACAAATTTTGTCCCACAAAAATAAAAATTATACCACTAGATTCAGCTCATTCATGCCACAGCTGCTATTACTTTTCTACATTCTACTATTAATATTCTACAAATTATTCAACTTTTTCTGCAAATAATTTCTATTTAAAATGCATTACACAAACTTCAAATCATTCTACAAAACTTCTACAAACATTCTACAATTTCAACAACTTGTACTACTACTACAGACTTCATTCAAATTTCAAATTCTACACAAACTCTTCAACTATTAAACTCGTATTTAACTTTTTTCAAAATCTTTTACCGTTTTTAAACTATCAAGGCTCAAAGTTTAGCAGGTTTTTAGTCAAATTTCTGGGTTTATAATGGGTGTGTATGTGGTTTCCTAGAGTGATGACATCATCAGCTAGAGTGAGGAGCAGGGAGAAAAATCACTGAAAAAATAAAACGTATTTCACTACCGTGAGCTCAAATGCCCCACTACAGACACGATGTATACATAAAACGTAGGAAAATTCGAGATAATCGCACTGATACCACTGTTGTAGCTGTCACTTGTATAGTTTTGGGTCCCTACACGTTGATTGATCGACTAGTCCCATCCACAGCCTCATTCACTCCCATGGTTTTTGAAGCAGAGAATTTACCGGAAGGAGCAGGGCGCACCTGTGCTTGCTCTGACTCTCGAGGCCAAAGTTTATACAATTTTCGCCTGAAACTTGGCACAGACATTATACACACGATGAGCATTCTTCTGGTCATTTCAGATTTTGGTTTGAGGCATACCATATAGGGTTTTTTTGGCCCTCTTTGACGGGGATCATTCAGACATATAGTGTGCATTTCAGTGAGACAGACAGGCTGCATTGAGCACCTGTGTCTAATTAATGAGACCGGCAGCAGACAAGCCATTTTTGTAGTTCTTGGCACTTCATTTGAACTTGTCTGTGTAAAATGTGCACACACACACACACACACAGATCTTGTACTATTATTTTACTCAATTCTACTATTAATATTCTACAAATTATTCAACTTTTTCTACAAATATTTTACCATTTCAAATCCATCATACAAACTTCAAATCTTTATACAGGCCTACAATTTAAATGACTTCTACTTTACTACAGACTTAATTCAAACTACACATTTTAACAGGATCTTGTACTATTACACTTTTATGCAACATTTTTTTTAGATTCAACTCATTTAGAACATTTCTACAGACACAAGCATGCACACACACACACACACAGTAACACACACACACACAGATCTTGTACTATTATTTCACTCAATTCTACAATTAATATTCTACAAATTATTCAACTTTTTCTACAAATATTTTACCATTTCAAATCCATCATACAAACTTCAAATCTTTATACAGACCTACAATTGAAATCACTTCTACTTTACTACAGACTTAATTCAAACTACACATTTTAACAGGATCTTGTACTATTACACTTTTATTCAACATTTTTTTTAGATTCAACTCATTTAGAACATTTCTACAGACACAAGCATGCACACACACACACACAAACACACACACACACACACAGACAGTAACACACACACATAGACACTGAACAGACGCTCAGTAAACAGATCGACATCATCGTGTTCAAACAATAAAAATCTGACACAAGCATGCACACACACACACACACACACACACACACACACACACACACACACACACAGTACCACACACACACACACACAGTACCACACACACACACACACACACACACACACACACACACACACACACACACACACACAGATATTGTACTTTTATTTTACTCAATTCTACTATTAATATTCTACAAATTATTCAACTTTTTCTACAAATATTTTACCATTTCAAATCCATCATACAAACTTCAAATCTTTATACAGACCTACAATTTAAATGACTTCTACTTTACTACAGACTTAATTCAAACTACACATTTTAACAGGATCTTGTACTATTACACTTTTAATCTTATTTTTTTTAGATTCAACTCATTTAGAACATTTCTACAGACACAAGCATGCACACACACACACACACACACACACACACACACACACACACACACACACACACACACACACACACACACGCACACACACACAAAGACACTGAACAGACGCTCAGTAAACAGATCGACATCATTGTGTTCAAACAATAAAAATCTGCTGATCTACAAAAATACAGGCTGAGCTGCACACCTTGACAGGTGAGCTCACCCTGGTTGCTTGGTAACCTCAAGCATGCCTTTGACTAACTTTATTGAAGTCTGTGTATGATATCAGACTATCAAGACTACATTTTTAATGTCGGCCATTTTATCCTTGTCTCTCACAAACACAAACACATAGATAGAGAGACAGACACACCACACACAGGCAGACAGACAGGCAGATGCAAACACACACACAAACAGAACAAGCACACACACAGTTTTTCAAAATAAGAGTCCCTTAAAAATAAGAGCCCAGTAAGAAGGCAATGATGACACAGCTTGTTGTATTAATACAGGATTTTCTCTTCGAGGGACTTCATTTGAAACTTTTGTGTCAGAGGGTCAGAGGGAGAGGGACTGAGCATGCACAGCTGTCACAAGCATGCACACACACACTAATATTTTACTAAATTCTACTATTAATATTCTGCAAATTATTCAACTTTTTCTACAAATATTTTCCATTTCAAATCCATTATACAAACTCCAAATCTTTATACAGACCTACAATTTAAACTACCTCTTCTTCTACTACAGTCAAACTACACAGTTCACCAAGATCTTGTACTATAACTATTACTCTCTACAATTCTACCTTTTCATCTAAATTTCTACAGTGTTACACAGCATTGTATCACTTCATACTATTCTACTCTTTTCAACCAATTTCAACATTTTTAAGATATATCTCTTATGGCCTTTTTAAACTTTATAGTATAGAGACAGCTAAAGAGTAACAGGAATGTGAGGGGGAGAGAGAGTGTAAGAGACAGGGAAAAGACATGCAGAAAAAGGGCAGCAGGTGCGCCGCTGGGGCCGGCGGCGGCAGAGGGCACCCACACCGCACTTTCCGCAGGAAATGCAGTTTTCTAGTTATTATTCTTCTTACGCCCTTTTTTTTGTCTCGCTACTTCTCCCAGAGTTTTTGACGCACATACACAAAACGGGTATCAAAACGACCGGCTCAGCCGGGAATCGATTGCTATGTCTTTTCTAAGAGATTTGCGTGTTTTTCGCGAATTTATTCGCGAAAGACTGAGAAAAATTTCCCATAAAGAATGAATGCGGAGGCCCGAAAAAAAAAAAAACTTCAACAGACATTTTAAACAATAAACTGCTCTGGCATACTTTCACCGAGATACTTCATTTAAACTTTAAAACAGAGGTATGCTTGCCTTCTCTTCGGGGATTGACTACACTCATCGACAGCTTTTACCGTTTTTAAACTATCAAGGCTCAAAGTTCAGCAGGTTTTTAGTCAAATTTCTGGGTTTATAATGGGTGTGTATGTGGTTTCCTAGAGTGATGACATCATCAGCTAGAGTGAGGAGCAGGAAGAAAAATCACTGAAAAAATAAAACGTATTTCACTACCGTGGCCTCAAATGCCCCACTACAGACACGATATATACATAGAAACGTAGGAAAATTCGGGTTATCGCAGTGATAACACTGTTGAAGCTGTCTCTTTTATAGTTTTGGCTCAGGGCAGGCTAATTGATCGAGTACCCCCCTCCACAGCCTTATTCACTCCCATGGGTTTTGAGGCAGAGAATTTACCGAAAGGAGCAGGGCGCACCTGTGCTTTCTCTGACCCCGACGGCCAAAGTTTATACAATTTTCACCTGAAACTTGGCACAGACATTATACGCAAGACGAGCATTCTTCTGGTCATTTCAGATTTTGGTTTGAGGCATAACTTATAGGTTTTTTTGGCCCTCTTCGAGGGGGATCATTCAGACATATACTGTGCATTTCAGTGAGACAGACAGGCTGCATGGAGCACCTGTGTCTAATTAATGAGACCTGCAGCTCACCCAGGTTGCTTGGCAACCTCCGCCTGCTTGAGGAGGAGCGGGGGGAGGGGCCAGCAGACAAGCCGTGCGGCAGCCATTTTTGTAGTTTTTGGCACTTCATTTGAACTCGTCTGTGTAAAATGTGTGCACACACACACACACACACACGCACACACACACACACACACACACACACACAGTAACACACACACAGTAACACAGACACACTTTTAGGCCCCACTTTTAGGCCCCACCTTTCATCTCCCCTCCCTCTCTGAGATCGCAGAACTCATCAAGCAATCCAAACCATCCACCTGCCAACTGGACCCCCTCCCCACACAACTTGTAAAAGCCTGCTCCCCCTCCCTGGTCCCCCTCATCTCTGCCATCATTCACTCATCTCTCACCACTGGAACTGTTCCAACATCCCTCAAAACAGCTACCATTACCCCAATTCTAAAAAAACCTGGTGCCGACCCCTCCGATTTCAACAACTTCCGCCCCATATCTAATCTACCTTTCATTTCAAAAATCCTTGAAAAAACAGTCGCCACCCAACTCCACTCACACCTATCCCGCAATAACCTGTATGAACAGTTCCAGTCTGGTTTCCGCCCACTCCACAGCACAGAAACTGCACTTCACCCACACCACTCTTACCTGGTTCACATCATATCTCTCTGGCCGCACTCAATTCATACAAATTAAGTCCCTCAAATCCACCCCCTCCCCTGTTACCTCTGGTGTGCCCCAGGGCTCTGTCCTGGGGCCTCTACTTTTCATCATTTACCTCCTTCCCATTGGCAATATTTTCCGCAAATATAACATCTATTTCCATTGTTATGCCGATGACACCCAGCTCTATCTCACCACCAAACCCTCTTCCTCTCTCCCACCCACCTCCCTTACTGACTGCATCACCGAAATAAAAAACTGGTTCACCCAAAACTTCCTGAAACTAAACAGCAATAAAACCAAGGTTCTCCTCATTGGTACCAAATCCACCATATCCAAAACTGACAGCTTATCATTCACAATTGACAACTCCACTGTTTCACCCTCCCCCCAAGTTAAGAGCCTGGGTGTCATCCTGGACAGCACACTATCTTTCCAATCACACATCAATAACATTACCAGGACTGCATACTTCCATCTACGAAACATTAATCGACTCCGCCCCTCACTCACCCCCGACACTGCCGCCATCCTTGTTCACAGTCTCGTCACTTCCCGCCTAGATTACTGTAACTCTCTCCTCTTCGACCTCCCTCAAAAAACCCTCCATAAACTTCAACTGGTCCAGAATTCAGCTGCCCGCATCATAACACGGACCCCCTCCATCCGCCACATCACTCCTGTCCTCCAACAGCTCCACTGGCTCCCGGTTCAGCTGCGCATACAATTCAAAATACTACTACTTACATTTAAGGCCATCCACAACCTCGCCCCTCCGTATCTGTCAGATCTCATTTACATTCAAACACCCTCCCGTGCCCTCAGATCCTCTTCATCCATACACCTGTCTGTTCCCTCCGCCCGCCTCACCACCATGGGGAGCAGAGCATTCAGCCGCTCTGCTCCCCGACTCTGGAACTCATTACCACCCACACTCAGAAACACAGACTCTTTCACCCTCTTCAAATCCCAACTTAAAACATACCTGTTCACAACCGCCTATCCACCATGACATCATCTCTGCATGCACATTTTCTCCTTTTTTGTTTTCATTGATTTTGATTTTATTGATGTTGTTTTTATGTGTTTTAAATGTTTTATGCTGTTTTTAAATGTGATGTGTACGGTGACCTTGAGTGTCAGAAAGGCGCCTTCAAATAAAATTTATTATTATTATTATTAAAGACATGCTATTTGCAAACATTAGCGACCAATGCTAAAATTAGTGCTAATTAACATTAGCCACTAGGAATTAAATACATGTTGATTACTAACATGGTAATGCTAACATGCTAATGCTAACTTCTAGCGCATCAGTGTTAACATGCTAATGTTAACATGCTAATGCTAACATGCTAATGCTAACTTCTAGCGCATCAGTGTTAACATGCTAATGCTAACATGCTAATGCTTACATGCTAATGTTAACTTCTAGCGCATCAATGTTAACATGGTAATGCTAACATGCTAATGCTAACACGCTAATGCTATCATGCTAATGCTAACATGCTAATGTTAACTGCTAGCCGTCAGTGTTAACATGCGCATGGTAACATGCTAATGCTAACATGCTAATGCTAACTGCTAGCGCATCAGTGTTAACATACTAATGCTAACATGCTAATGCTAACATGCTAACCCTAACATGCTAACCGTAACATGCTAATGTTAACTGCCAGCCGTCAGTGTTAACATGTGCATGTTAAAATGGTAAATGGTAAATAGACTGTACTTATATAGCGCCTTTCTAGTCTTCCGACCACTCAAAGCGCTCTACACTACATATCTCATTCACCCCATTCACACACATTCATACACTGATGGCATTGGCTACCATGCAAGGTGCCAACTGCTCATCAGTTTGGGGATCTAACCATTCATACACATTGACACGCCGATGGCACAGCCTTCGGGAGCAATTTTGGGGTTCAGTGTCTTGCCCAAGGACACTTCGACATGCAGACCGCAGGAGCCGGGGATCGAACCGCCGATCATCTGATTAGTGGACGACCCGCTCTGCCTGTGAGCCACAGCCGCTAATGCTAACATGCTAATGATAACATGCTAATGTTAACTGCTAGCCATCAGTGTTAACATGCGCATGCTAACATGCTAATGCTAACATGCTAATGCGAACTGCTAGCGCATCAGTGTTAACATGCTAATGCTAACATGCTAATGCTAACTGTTATGGAATTTTCTCTTTTTAGGTTACACAAGGCCACGTGTGAGCCTTGTGATCCACGACAGTATTAACTGTTTGTCTTATGACTAGGCGCCACCATATCTCACTGTGGTGGCCAGGGTCGAAGAGACCTGTTGCTGCCTTCCTAGTCATAATAGATAGCTTGTTGTTGCCGTTCCAATCTGCGTAAGCGGACATCTTTGTCTCCAGACTAGGATGTGTTGACAATAACACCTCCAAGAGTAAAGACATTCTCTTTTACTAATACTGGGGCGTATAGTATTTGGGGTGTGATCTTTGGGTTTAAAGTATATGCACCATCACAAGTTCGTCAGAATGCGAGACCGACTCAAGCACTTCAGATGTACTTTGAGAGTGTCTCTAGTTCTCCTTGGCCAAGCGTCAATAAATAATACAGCATAAGACATCAGAGGCTCCTGAACACTTTCTTCCCTCCTGACCTCACCATTGACCTTTGACTTCAGCAATTTCTCCACAACAATTGGCGTCACGAACAGGATTTCAACAGAACAAAGACGTGGTAAGTGCAAAGTTTTATTACTATACCATGTCTGCGTTTGACGAAATCATAAAAAACTATGTGCTTATTTAATCTGCCTGGAATATAAAAACATCTAAGACCCACCAGGGGGTCAGGAGGTTCAGTGTCTTGGGGACAATGTCCTGGCTGAAACCTCTGGCGTTGTTTGGAACGTATGTGTCATACAAACATCCCAGTTAGACGTTCAATTCGGCATATTGATTTAACGTGAGAAATCAAGAAAGCTGACAATGGTGTAAAAAACGATTTTAAAAAATAAATGGAGCTGTAACAATACTTGATTACAGAGCAGTGTACAGTGTGTGGATCTGAAGGGGGGCAGGTTGGGTTTTTGACCCACTTCATTGCCACTACGTGGCTGTTTGTTTCCGGGGCAGTTTCGGGCTGCACTCGGCACAGAGAGACCCACCTGAGGTTTAAACTATAGAAAAGACATTTTCGGGGGAGTTTAAATACACCCTCGTTTGAATCAAGAACGGGGATCTGCTCTGTGTCCTTTGGGAAACGTTGGTTTTAAATGTGTATACACTGGGAGAGAAAAAGAAGTACATTTTTCCTCCTTTCACCTCAGATCACCACTGCTGCAGTTAGAAAAGTGTGGAGACTGACCTTTAATGCTGCTGTATTGTGGTTTGAAATCTGTTTGTCTGTATGTGTAATGTCCTACTGCGCAAGCGAAAATGGGTAATGATCTGTCCAAAGCAGTAGACAAACCTGAAATCATGCAAACTGACTCAGCAAAAGCTAAATCAAAGACAAAACATCTTTCTGTAAAAGATCAAAGAACTAATGTGAAGTTAGATGGTCAACCTGTCATTGATACGCAGCATGCCGGAGCAGGCACACACACATACACATCTGACCAGATATCACAATTTAAAGCAATGTTTTGTATGGCTGGGCAAAGCGCCAAGCCAAGATTCCCCCCCCTGTGATTTGTTGAATATTTTAGCCGAGGTCGGGATAACACTGCCGGAACAACAAAACAATGAAAAAGCGATCTCTGTTTTTCCGCAACTTTCAAATACAAAGCCCTCTTGCAATGCTGAGATAGATGAACAACCAAGCACATCACAAACTAAAGCAGATGATGAGTTTATCCTAATGGCAGCTACAGTAGTGAATTAGAAAGGAAAGTCAAGATTATGCACAGACAGGAGAAGGAAGACAGCAGACAGTCTAATGAGTCAGATTTAGAAGGAGACGGAGCCAGACCCAGAGAGGAGGAGCCTTACACAGACTTTAGTGACGAGGAAGTGCAGATTGCAAAGCCAAAACAAAACAACATCTCTGCTCTCCCTCTTCAAGGATTATACTGCTAAAGTTTAGCTCTGTTCAACTTCATTTAAAAGTAACCTTTTTACTTAAATTGTCATAGGATTATTTCTACTGCAAAGAAAAAATGTTTCAAGTGTTTGAAGTTAAGTATTGTAACAATCATCGCATACTATTTTGGTGTGGCACAATCTTCTTTAAACTTAATTAACACATGTTTCAACCTAAAGAATATGTTTCACACACTTTAAATCAGTTCAGTGCAGTTCGTGCTCAAATAATAATAGAAATAACTGTATATGTCAAGCTAAAAAAATCAAACTGGCTCTACTTAAAAGCACACTTTGTTTACACTACTACATAAATGCCTAAATCTGATGTTACACTCAGACCAGAAACACAGAGGCACATAGGAAAACAACTTTGCCCCTGCCTCTGAAGTGTCACACACATCTTTAATAAATGCTTGTAAAAATAATGATTGACAACACAGCAGTTTGAAAACCATGGACTTCTGAGTTCATGGAAGAATACCAGAAAAAAACACTTAATCCAGTTCACTTGTAGAACTGAGTGGATCTTGTGTTAAGATGAGTTTGTTTTCCCTGATTCATACAAACATGGGATACTAAAGATGGAATAAAGCGAGATGAACATGAATGTCTCATGGTGCAAATTTTTGTGCAAAATCTAAGACCGAATGTTCAAGCCGCTTACAAACTATCAGTCCTTGACTCGAAGTCAACTATAAACAAAATAATGGCTATGCATAGGAACAATGTTTTCTTCGCTGGTAATAATGCTCCCAGCTCAAAACAAATGATGCAGTATGTACAACAGCAGGGTGTCACAAATGCGGTGCAGCGGGACATTGGGCTAAAGAGTGTAAGAGTGGTTGTCGTCGTCGGAATAAATCCAATAACCAGAACCAACAACAAGCCGCTACATCATTTCCGACTCTACCCGCTCCACAAGCTACTACGTCATTTCTTGCTCTTCCAGCCCCACCCACACAAGCTGCTTACACGCCAACATATTACAATTAAGCATAGGGAGGACATGGAGGGGTGGGATCAGAACAACCATTTCATATTCAAGCTGCAACTATTCAACTTTCTAGTAATCCCGCTGAAGACCCGATAATGCCTGTTCAAGTTAATGGAAATACCGTTGAAATTTTGGTAGATAGTGGAGCAACTATCTCTACTGTAAAAACTGCAGAGCATGTATGCACACCTACATCCAACTTCATCACCACTGTAGGCGTTTTCGGGGTTCCCATTGCGGAACCGTTATCTCAGAGGACTAAAATAACTGTTGAAGGCTCTGAAGTGATGCATTCTTTTCTGATATCTGATAAAAGCCCAATTAATCTCATGGGGAGGGATCTGCTTTGTACACTGCATGCTACTATTCAGTGCACCCTGGATGGATTGTTTTTGACCCTCCCTGATGAAAAAGCTGCTCTAGCATTTCAGTTTTTGCAGAGTACGGAAGACACTTTGTATTGCTGGGAATTGATAGGTTTTAATATGCTGCCCAGTTTCACTGTTTTAGATATTCAGAAAATCGCCAAAATATCTCCAGCATGTGCAACATTGATGTCTACAATGAGGCCTCTTTTGCATTGTCATTGTACTGCAGCATTTAACCCTTCTGAGCAGTATAAACAATTGTTTTCCAGGTTTTTAAATAAATAAGAGGGGTAGTGAACAACAGAGGTTGTTTAATGTTGAAAATTCATATCCACATATCGTGGTGGCCGTCACACCTGGCTGTGAGCTGAAACACCTTGGACACATGGTGGCTCAGTGCCAGGCATTGAGAGAAGCTGTACCAGCTTCTCAACACCAAACAGTAACATATTTAGGGGAGGAACTGTATATGTTGTCTTTAGATGAACATATGCAATTACCGATGTCTACATTTGTTACTCATCAGCCGCCTCTTCCCGCTCACTAAATTGTCTGAGGTTCCACCTATTTTGTGGGCTAAACATAAAAATCATGTGGGTTTTGTAAATTTTGTAAATCCGCCACATAAAGTCACACTTAAGCCTAATGCTAAGCTACCTATGATTAGACAATACAATTTGCCTCACAGAGCTGTAGTAGGAATTGAAAGTGTCATTCAGTCTCTATTGGATCAAGATGTGCTAGTTCAAACCACTAGCCCATGTGACACTCCCATATTAACAATCCCCAAAGCAAATCGCCCTGATGAATGGCGGTTCGTGCAGGACCTGCAAGCTATTAATAATATAGTGGTACCTGCAGCTCCAATTGTGCCTGACACCAATTCGATTTTAGCTTCTTTACCACCTAACTCCACGCACTACACGGTCGTTGATCTGAGTTCTGCATTTTTCTCGATACCGTTGCATCCAGATAGCCAGTATCTGTTTGCATTTACATTCAAGGGTAAGCAATACACTTGGCAACGGTTGCAGCAGGGTTTTGTCGAGAGTCCCACCGTGTATGCAGCGGCGGTAAAAAGAGATCTAGATGGGCTCCACCTGCCAGGTGGCTCCACTCTCTTGCAGTACGCTGATGACCTCCTAATAGCTTCTTCATCAAAAGAAGCTTGCCACACAGACTCTATCTTGCTGCTACAGAGACTGGCCGAGTGTGGTCACAGAGCGTCGCTGGCAAAGTTGCAATTCTGTCGACCGGAGGTGACATATTTGGGTCATGTTCTGAAGGATGGACAACACCTTTTGTCACCGGAGAGGGTGAAACTGCTAGTAAGCATGCCTCCCCCCACAACCAAGAAACAGATGCTCTCTTTTCTGGGGATGGCTAATTATTGCAGACACTGGATTTTTGAATATGCAACTATGGACTCTGTTTTTCGAGCCGCCGCACTGCAATCAGCTCCACCCATGGTACAGTGGACTGAGGAAATGCACAAAGCCTTTCAAGATCTGAAAAATGCTCTCACAATGGCTCCAGTGTTGGGTTTGTCTGACTATCATCAGCCGTTCCATCTACATGTGCATGAGAGAGATGGCTTCGCCACTGGCATTCTGGTACAGAAACATGGTTCTCATTATCGTCCCGTTGCGTACTACTCCTCTCGACTGACCCCTGTAGTACTCTGTATGCCAGGTTGTCTAAGAGCAGTGGCCGCTGTTGCCATTTTGATCGACAAATCCCATTGTAACTGGCTCATGACTGTGTCGTGCACGTTCCACATGCAGTATTACACATTTTGAACACATCTGCAACACAACACATGACAGCAGCACTTCGCTCAGGTTACGAGGCAATAATTCTATCAAGTCCCCACATAACTTTAAAGCGCTCACCTCCAATAAATCCAGCTACTCTGCTATCATTGATTGATACAGATGATGAGCATGACTGTATCGCCCTTAGTGAAATGTGCACATCTCCGAGACCAGATCTGCTGCAAACAGTGATACCAAATTCTGATATGGTTCTTTATACTGATGGTTCGGCCAGCAGACCATCTGACAACGTACATTTGGCTGGTTATGCAGTAGTAAATGATTCTGAAGTCATTGAGGCAGGATCCCTGCCTCATGGAACTTCAGCCCAAGCAGCTGAGCTGTATGCTCTTAGTAGAGCCTGCATACTTGCTTCTGGTAAAGTTGCCACTATCTACACTGACTCGCGATACGCATTCGGCACTGCGCATGACTTTGGACAATTATGGAAAATGAGAGGTTTTGTCTCATCCTCTGGTAAGCCATTACAGCATCACGCGTTGGTAAATGATCTATTAGAGGCTATTTTGCGCCCGTCACAGCTTGCGATTGTAAAATGTGCAGCCCACACTAAAGGAAATTATCCTGTTTCACGAGGAAATGCAATGGCTGATACTGCAGCCAAACAAGCCACACTTTCCTCCTCCTCCATGGTCCATCAATATACCTCCACACAACCCGTCAATCCAATTCCAGTACCTTCCGCTAATGATGTTGTGAAAATGCAAAATCACGCTGATGACAGGGAGAGAAGACTTTGGTTGCGTAAAGGTTGTGCAGTTGATTCGGAGTATGGCTTGTGGCTCCACCCGGATGGGCGACCAGTTTGCCCAAGAGCTCTCCTACATGTCTTGGCACGTGTGGCACATGGACCAACACATGTAGGAAGAGGGGTAATAAATGATGTTATTCGTTCACAATGGTTTGCAGCAGGCATTACACAAGTCTCACAAACACTTGTAGACAGTTGTATGACATGTCAACAGACCAGAAAGAAGAATAGCACAGTGAAGCATGACTATCTGGAACCTCCAACAGGTCCCTTTGTAAATTTGCAAATAGACTTATATGCCAAGTTGTTAAGGCTACAAATATTTGTTAGTTGTGACAGATCGATTCTCAAAATGGGTTGAGGCTTTCGCGACAAGGAAAGAAGACGCTCGAACAGTTGTTAAGTGTCTGCTAAACAGTGTTGGGCACATTACTTTGAAAAAGTAATTAGTTACAGTTACTAGTTACTTACCCAAAAAAGTAACTGAGTTAGTAACTGAGTTACTACACTATAAAAGTAACTAGTTACCCAGGAAAGTAACTAATGCGTTACTTTTTTAAGTTAAAAAATGCCAAATAATTTGGAGTAAAGCAGACAACAGATACCCATACAGGTTTTAATGTATTGCACCTCAACGCAATTACAACTGAACTTCAAGCATTTTCTTTACTTACAAATGTAAGCAGTTAAACAATATGACATGTTTTACACTTGACATGCTGCAAATTAAAACAAACTTTCAATGGCAGCATGTTTTCAACCACATACCTCCCTATAATTTTATTGAGTTCTTGCTGTGTGGTAAGTTTTGGGGTAGAAGCTGAAGCAGAAAAATCCAGCCTTCCTTGTTAGCTAGCTTGCCTTTATCGTGGGGCATGCCGGTGGCCACTAGCTTAACAGACGCGTGTGCAGTCGAGAGATGCATTTGACGTGGACAAAGTCTTTGGTCTTAGACACAGTGTGCATGTAACATGTACATTTTTACCTTTTACCTCGACGAGGTTAAAATACTGCCTATACTTCCACCGTGAAAACGCTGTCTTAGACTCAGCCTCGGGACTCGCCATCTCATCTGACATGCTGTGTGTGTGTGTGTGTGTGTGTGTGTGTGTGTGTGTGTGTGTGTGTGTGTGTGTGTGTGTGCGTTTGTGTGTGTGCGCGCGCTACGACCGTGTGTTGGTTTGTGTGTATACCCGCCCACCGGGTGTCTCTGGTTGGCTCAACATGAAATCTCTGCTTTAGCCAATCGTCGTTACGTATCCCGCCCTTACCAAAGGGAGAAAAAAAGGCATTCCTGTATGCGAGTTGAGTGAGGTGCCAGTTTCTAAACGAGTAGGTTGGTTCAGTAACGCGAGGTAACGGCGTGTTGGTACCGGTAACGGCGTTACAACGATAGATGAAGTAACTCGTTAGATTACCCGTTACTGAAAAAAGTAACGCCGTTAGTAACAGCGTTTATTTCAACGCCGTTATTCCCATCACTGCTGCTAAAAGAGGTGATCCCTAGGTTTGGAGTGCCACAGGGAATAGATAGTGACAGAGGTCCGGCTTTTGTATCAAGAATAACGCAGGGTCTGTCAGATATCTTAGGGTTCAAGTGACAGTTACATGTTCCATATCACCCACAAAGTTCTGGTCAAGTTGAGAGAATGAACGCAACTATCAAAGATCGGTTGACCAAAACAGTGCTGACAACAGGCCTAAAATGGCCTGATGCACTGCCTATTGTGTTGTATTCCATCCGAAGCGCACCGAGCGCAACAACAGGACTAAGTCCTCATGAGGTGTTAATGGGGAGACCAATGTCCACAAGTCCCCCTTTGACACCACACAAAACTTCTCTGCTTTGGACGGATGAGTTTATGAATATGAATATGTAAAAGATTAACTGACGTTTTGAATTTTATCATTACAGGTGTCTGAACGGCTCACAAAACCATTGGAGGAACCAATTTATCCTTTTAATGACGGAAATTTTGTATTAATCAAATATTTAAAAAAAAAAAGTTTTTGTCTTCCAGGTGGAACCAGGTGTTGTTGACAATGAGGACTTGTATTTCCTGCACTTTAACCAAACTGCCTATTAACCAAACTAACCAAACTGTTAACCCTGTTATGTTTGACTGTCCAATTGACAGATGTGATGACTGTTATATTGTTTACCCCCTGACTTGCTCTCAAGGTAAATGGTCGTGGACAACGCATGACCGATTAAGACAGTGCTGAGTGCACCCAGGTAATGAAGGTAACATTCACAGCTGCTGTACCTTTGACTGAACCTCTGGAGCTGTGGTGTTTCACTAAACAACCATTGAAAAGTTATCCCGATTATAAACTGTGGGCTGTTAATTACTGAGATGTTCCAGGGGAGGTGCAGAGCGGTAAGATCTGTACTATGGTGAAACTGATAAGGGTGATAGTTTTCTATATATTGGTCAATTTCTTCCATAAATACACTTGAGGTAGCCAAACCTAAATCAACAAGGATTAATGGAGGTACAGGTGAAGTTTCTCAAATTTTAGTGCAAGAAACAAATTCGGCCCTCAGTCTAATGGTTAATTATGCTCACGATCGTAATCTCAGTAACTGTTGGCTGTGTCAAAATATGCCTTCGTCCATACACTCACCAATGTCTCATCCAATTCCATTCACTAGAACGGATTATGAGATGTTCAATTGGAATAATTTGGCCATGAGATTTGAAGATGAAGCAGATGAGTGCTATACTCCTGCCTACCCTATAGATTCGGCAAAGTATTCACATAATGCTGAAATTGCCTTATACGTTGCTAAAACAGTTAATGAACAGTACCTGCCGAGCGGTTTCAATTATACTACACTTTTTCGCATTATTCATATACAGATGTATGTGAAATTAGGTGTTGAATATAGAGTTCAAATAGTTTGGGCCCAAACAAACTGTTCAAAACCTCTTGGAAATCAGGTGTGTGTTCCCCAACCATATATTGCATCTTTAATGGTGGAGGCCCTAGTTTCTGTGCAGCCGTGGTCCGGTGTTAGGTCCATGGAGTCACTTCAGATACAGAAACGTAACTGCTCAGTGCCACAACAGATGGAGCGAACTCCTCAACTTATATGTGCCTCCGGTGTTCGCCCATGAACGGCAAAATGTTTCCTTGTGTTTTCAGGGAGTAGGAGACGGACCTGATAATTTAGGACAAAGCAGCTGTAAAACAGTAGTAAATGTCACTCTGAGACAGTCGTCGTTACCTGAGAGAGTGTATCTAGTCTGTGGAGATAAAGCTTATTGCTGCGTGCCCTATGAGTTGTTTCATGGTGTCTGTTATTTGGCATACCTAATTCCCTTGATCAGGGAAGTGAAATCCGCTGAGATTGTGAGGTGTCTGCCATGGATGCATAGTCTTTAATGTTGAGGTGATTAATGTTGAGGCTGCTGTAGACATGTGTTTCATTTTAAGATACCTATGCAGACCACTTTTGAGCCAGGGCCTATTCAACAGGGGTTTACTTCACAATACATGTTTAGTCACAAGCTGGGATATTGTCCACTACTAAGCCAGAGGCTATTTAACCAAGAGGTCAGACAGGTCGGTGCCAACCAGATGTCCAGGAGAAGAAGATACTTCTTTAGATATTTTGATTAGGAGTCAGGTCAGAGGTTAAGCCTGTAGGGGGTTCTTCCTGGGAAAAGAGTGAATATCATCTTTCAGTTTCTTTTCTTTAAAGTAACATCATTGACTTTTGTGCCTTGAGCTGTTGTTAATTACATGTCAGGGGGAGGCACAAACTGTCTATATAAGAGCTTGTCCGGCATGAGGTCGGGAGGGTTCTCTCATTTTTCGGCCTGAGACTCTCCAGGTACTTTGTACTTGTTTCGACACTGTGCTTGTTGTAATAAACTTGTTATACGACTAAGACGGTGTTGGCGGCATTTTCTCTTTAAACATCTTCATCTGCATCACCACCGGAGGATCACAAGGAGTAAGAAGAATACACCACAGAAATGGCGTTGTCGGCAGGATCCGTGTTGCGACCGAGGCGCGGCTGGACGCAGCTCTGCTTTCCTCCTCTCATCCCAGGTGAGCGTACTCCGTTCTGCTGCTTGGGGGGTGGCTGTTGCCAGTGCTGTAGTCTGGCTGTATTGGGTCGCACCGAGACGGTCCGGTGTGGGTGGTTGTGTGTCATGCTATGTTGATGTTTATGGGGAAGTTCCGTTTAAATTTGTTTACTCTTCATCATTTTACTGCGTTGCTGGCAACGGGGTAGGGGGGAGTGATGGTAGAGTAAAATTATGGTTCACATTAGAATAGTAAGGTTGCGCAATAGGTAAAGGAGAGGATGCCTTACAATTAGTATTGCTAGGGAATTTGGAAATTCCACAGTGTGACTGAGCGTACAGGATTGTAGGCGAGGCGAAGGCATCTTACAATCCGTAACGCCAGAGAGTTGGGAAACTCTACAGTTTGACTGGGCGTGACGGATTGGGTAGTTAGAGGTAAAAGGCAAGAGGCCTTATAACAAGTAACGTTAGCTAGAAGTTTGGAACTCAGCAGATGGTCTGCGGCAGCGTGAACGTTAGTGAGTAGAAAATAGGAATAAGGATTTAAGGTAGCCGCGAATTCGGTAAAGCCCTCTGGGAGGCGGTTTTAGACGGGCCCTAAAACCCGGACAGTTCACTAGGTGATGTTCAGGTCGGTTATAAAAGTATAACTGGGAGTGTAGGTGAAAATATTTGTAGATAGATGACCGCTCTGTCGTGGGCTGACGAGACACGCCTGAAGTCGTTTTGTCAGATATTCTGCACTTCATGAGGTAGCAGAAATTTAGATTAAAGGAAAGGGACGCGGCTGAGCATGCTCAATTAGGACGTATGAATGAGTTGTCTTTAGGATAGATTGTCGATCGTGATTTGTCTTTCTGTTTGTTATATTATGTGTTAAAGTTAAGTGTATTGATAAGCTGGAGAGGGACCCCTCCTCCCTCTCTCGGTCTCTGTCTCTGTGTCTCTCTGTTTCTCTGTCTCTGTTGAAAGAGGCGTCAGCACTGCAGGCTGAAATTTGTGTGTGTTTGGAGTTTGACCATTTCTGTTTTGGAAATGTGATTATTCTTCCAGTGTTTATCTAATGAGCCTCTTTTAAGGACTTAAAAAAGGACATTTCTATATGCTAATGATAAAAGTTAATAATTTGTTTTGAGCTTCCGAAACAGATTTATTAAGATATATAAGGAGTGGTGAGAGTAACGTATAACTTTTTAGAAATAACCATGATCGAGAAGAGTGAAAAGTGTTGAGTGAGTGCTGAGGTTGAAGGCTTTACGGGTGTGGAGTGCACTGTAAGTCTGGTGTTGAAAAGAATGATGTGGAATAAGGTTCGGTGCTGAGGAGCGCAAAGGTAATATTAAGGTTATGATATACATAGTCTGATGAATGAAGCTATGAGCCGTTTTAGAGACATCTCTATAAATAATTATAGCTCCATAAAGATGGTCTCTATAAGATTCATGAGGAATAAATAAATAAATAAATAAATAAATAAATAAATAAATAAATAAATAAATAAATAAATAAACAATAATAATAATAATAGATAAAGATCTATTTAGGATAAGTAAGGAGATATTGAGTGAGTTTTGATGTGGTCAGTAACCCTAAAGTGGTGACAGAAAAGAAAAGGTGGATTACGAAAGAATGTGACATTAAACTGTGATGATATTAAACGAAAATCTAATTCTTGCTGTTTTCCATTGTTCTTTGCATCTGTGGGAGAGACACGGAGAAAAGGCGGAGACTGAACAGGGGGGTAAACGGACCAGTTCAGTGACGTCAGACTCCAACCTAGACCACTGCACAAGGCCAGTACTGATTTTGTTCACGAACTCTTGCTATACCTGCTGGTTTTGGAATATGTGTATATGCATTTATGATCACTAGAAACCGAGATCTATTTGCTTATATATGTATGATTAGATGTTTATAGCTGGAAGTGGGAATAGTTTATACTTCTTTTATGTGCTATTTTGAAAAAGCTTGGCAACAGACTGACCGATTAAGCTGTTGTATTGTGGATTGCAATTGTGATGTGTTGCTGTTTGTGCATTGTCCTGCTGTTTGAGTTATTCTGAGCTGACTTGTGTCGTATGATTGCATCTAAGATTCTTTAGGGGCTAGAAGTAAAAGCTGTGATTGTGGATACTTGCTTTGTGGTACATAGTTACTATTGATATCTGTTGGCAGTTAGAGATCTTGCTGATAGCTTTTTGGGTAGGCATTGTGTGGATTAAGTGGTGTAATTTTATTGCATTGATAGATCCTTTAAAGTCCCTTGGAACTGGTGAATTTCCTTCTTGGGTTCATTGACTGTGGCATAGCATATTTGATTCAATTGATTGATTAATTTGAGCAATTGATAGTTTGATTGACTTGATAAGTTTAAATTAATTTATTTGATTAATTGATTAATTAGTTTACTGGTAACATAAAACAGTTAAAATGGAAAAAAGAACAATAAAACCATAAAAGCAATTACACCACTTGATATAGTTCAAAATAATAATCCCTTAATAAAAGCGGTCTCACGAACCTCAGCAAAAATGGTCCCGCCGTTGGCCAGGGACTGATCAACCCGGACCAGTGGAAGGAACCTTTAATCCGGATGTCATTAAAACACTACAAGTGCTTGTTTATAAGGCATCATCTGTTACAATGCGGTATCCGGTGACTATTCTTACACATCATAGTCTCAGGAATCTTTTGAATGAATTAGGGTAAATATACATTGACCATGCCGAGGCTTAGAGACTATCATAGGCTTCTAGTGCAGGAAGATGTTACTTTAGCGAGATGTGCCATGGTGAACCCAGCTGAAACTTTGCTAACTCCAGAGGATGGTAAGCCACATGATTGTGTTCATGAGGCAGGAGGTATTCAAGGCTCAAAACAGACTTACAAGCCCTCCCATTGCATGAGGCAGACTTGGAGTATTGGACAGATGGATCCTGCTACCGTGTGGGAGATAAGTTGAGTGCAGGATATGCCATAGTGAAAGCTCAAGCTGATGAATTTGTTGTGGAGAAGGCTGAAACAATACCACAGCCTGCGTCTGCACAGCTTGCAGAGCTTGTGGGCCTAACTGAAGCATGTTTGTTAGCTGAAGGCAAGCGAGTGACAATTTATACAGATTCTGCTTATGCTCATAATGTGTGTCATCTATTTGAGTCGGTATGGAAGGGCCGTGGGTTTAAGAAAACCGATGGTTCCCCGATACAACACCACGCTCAAATAATAAAGCTGTTGCATGCTATGATGAGACCTAAAGAGATAGCAATAGCTAAATGTGCAGCTCATAGAGCAGATATGTCCAGAGTAACGCAAGGTAACAAAGCAGCTGATGAAGCCGCAAAGGCAGTCACAGGAGCAGATAGAGTGGGTAAAGTTTTGTTGGTCACACATGAAGTTGATTTGGAGGATAGAGTCACTTTTAGGGATGTGTTTTATGCAGAATGTAGCTTCTGAGATTGACAAACAGTTGTGGAGAGACAGGGGTGCCACCCAGGATTTTGGGGTTTTTGGAAGAACCATGCAGGGCTGATAATAGCTCCTCCAGATCTGTTAGGATGCACATGAGGTAGCTTATGTTGCAAGGGGGGAAGTTAAGAGAAAGATTATAATGGAGTATGGATTCGGGGCACTATGTCTACTTGCACAGATTGATTTGTCATAGGCAGATGCACAAACTGTTCCGAAAATAATGTTCTAAGGGGGGTGATGGTTCCGCCTTTCGTAGTCCGACTCTAAGGGGTCCGATGTGTGAGCTAGATGTGGATTTGTTGATCAGACCAGTTGAAGGTAAAGAGGCATATGTTGGTTGTTGTAGATCGATTTTCACGATGGCCTGAAGCTTGTTCAACCAAGGAGAGGGATGCTCAGTCTTTTGCCAAAGTTTTTGCAAAGTTTTGCCAAAGTTTTTTCCAAAGTTTTTTATAAAGAAAAGTCATAAGCAGGTTTGGATAAACTAAAGAGTTCGTGGACAAAACAGTAAAATTGATTTTGTAAATTGTGAATAAAACAGTGTTTTGGTGCAGTTTTATCACCCGCAGAGTCAAGGAATGTGTGAAAATAAATGGGGTCATAAAAAATCAAATTCCAAATCAAATTGTTACATTGGGTAGTAGCACTTCTACTAGCTCAGTGTTCCGCCTAGCAGTAGTTTATGTGAATAAAACAGTAATGCAGTGATTGCATAGTTAAACGTGGGAAGGATGGGGGAGATGAGAATGTTGAAAAGTAAAGATGGAAAGGTTTGGAAATTGAATAGATTGTCAAAGTACGATGATGAACGGCATAAACTTTCTATATAAGTTTGTGTGATATACGACAGATGATGGAAAGTCAGATGATGATGAGGAAGTAGAGTTAGACGGAGAAGTGGAAGAGAGGTACCCGTTTTAATACATATAATACATGTATAGTTGCCATATATTTTAGGTGTCTAGTGAATTAGTAGGAATATGCTAGTAAGGGGCAGTAAAAGGGGAAGTAGCCACTGCAATATATATGTTTGCATAGAATTTATATTAGAGATAGAAATATGAATTATACCCATAATCAGAATTGTATATGTCATTTCTGTATATGTTATTTCTGCAAAGATACTGGTTGGAGTTTTCTTTTTCCCTTAGAACAACAGTGGGGGAGAACCGCCATGGGGGGTGGATGATGATTCAAGGAACCCAAGCTGTTAAAGGGATTCAGAGACTCGGATAAGAACAATCAAAAAGGACAATTAAGCCTGAACTCTGAACAAGGACATTGGGAGGATGCTCAGAGCAAACATCAACTTAATCAACACTGTGGAGGAACTGTGGGCCTGATCCATAACAAAGAAGAACGGAAATGAAGTAACATATATATGTAATACATGTATAAGATGTTGTTTTTAAATGTTATGTTATACCATGTATTATGTTGAATTGTATGCAATATGTGGCTCATATGTTGGAACCTCAGTTGTTATTTTTATTTTTCGGTCCGACAGGGAAATTGGGAATAGGCAGGGATAGGTCCATTGGAGGGTACGATGGGTTGACTAGCCTGAAGGTGGATATTTTTGATTTTATTTTCTGAGGTCTCCATGTGTATTTGCCTTAATGATGTTTGACATACAATGAGTAAAAAAGTTCTTTAACTAGATTAGATTGGAGTACTATATGTGGCCGCCTGAGGCAGAGGGGCCGTGAAAGAGTTTTCCTGTCCAGATTGATAAGAAGGACATTTCAGGAAAGATGGCTGCCAGACAGGTTTTTCACTTTCACATTCCATTAAGTTACTTTATTGTTTAGATTATGCTGAGAGACATTATCATTGGTCTAAAATGTAACCAGGTATCATTCGTTTATCGGGACTCTGTGAAGTCCCGAAGGGGGGAATATGAGGTGTCTGCCATGGATGCATAGTCTTTAATGTTGAGGTGATTAATGTTGAGGCTGCTGTAGACATGTGTTTCATTTTAAGATACCTATGCAGACCACTTTTGAGCCAGGGCCTATTCAACAGGGGTTTACTTCACAATACATGTTTAGTCACAAGCTGGGATATTGTCCACTACTAAGCCAGAGGCTATTTAACCAAGAGGTCAGACAGGTCGGTGCCAACCAGATGTCCAGGAGAAGAAGATACTTCTTTAGATATTTTGATTAGGAGTCAGGTCAGAGGTTAAGCCTGTAGGGGGTTCTTCCTGGGAAAAGAGTGAATATCATCTTTCAGTTTCTTTTCTTTAAAGTAACATCATTGACTTTTGTGCCTTGAGCTGTTGTTAATTACATGTCAGGGGGAGGCACAAACTGTCTATATAAGAGCTTGTCCGGCATGAGGTCGGGAGGGTTCTCTCATTTTTCGGCCTGAGACTCTCCAGGTACTTTGTACTTGTTTCGACACTGTGCTTGTTGTAATAAACTTGTTATACGACTAAGACGGTGTTGGCGGCATTTTCTCTTTAAACATCTTCATCTGCATCACCACCGGAGGATCACAAGGAGTAAGAAGAATACACCACAATTGCTTCATTATACCCGCCTCTACATAAATATAAAAGAGAAATCCCAACATCTCAAAAGATAGCCAGCATCCTCTTGCCTTGGTATGGTAAGTATATAACTCAACAGGAACTTGAATCTCTGTCTAAAGTCCTGGAGAATCATCTCAATGCCTCCAGTAGAGCCATGTTAGCTGAACATAGGGAGCTGCAGGAAGTTAAAACTGTAGCTTTACAGAATCGTATGGCACTTGGTCTCCTGTTGGCAGCACAGGGAGGAACTTGTAAAGTTATAGGTACTAAATGTTGCTTCTACATCTCCGACGCGACTGCTGAGGTCATAGATATGGCGCATGACACAGCTCAAGGTATCAAAGAGTTACATGATAAACATGGGTTCAACTTTGGGGATTTTTCTGGTACCTTGGGGTCATGGGGATCAGGGTTAGTTAAATTTTTGACTACTCTATTTGTCGGTGGACTCTTTATTCTTTTCCTCTGCACTTGTATGATCTCATTGATTAAACTAATCGTGAAGAAGACAACAAGGTCAGTGGTTCAAGCACCCCAGGTGTGTATACGTCCAGAGGTTGCCAATCCAGTGGGTAAGAGGTATTATCATTTTGAAGGTTTTGGAGAAAGGATTCGAAGCTTTGACCTTGATGATCTTTCTCTTGGTGAAAATGATGAAGAGGAGACTTATGGTCTGTAAATGGAGGGTGTCTATTTCTTCTGTTACCTCTGTGTTTCATTTTAGGTTAACTTTAGGTGATGATTCTGGTTTTACTGGTTGTTTAGTATTCTAGCAGATGTTATTTTTAATCATTTAGAAATTGCCATATTATGAATCACTTTTAAAATCTATTTTCAATGATGGTTTTCGCAGTAATGTAATACATGCTTATAAGTTCAAAGTTAAAATTTTGTTATGATGATATGCAACTAATGGATAACGACTGTTCATGGAAAGTTCTACGAAGATGGATTCCATGCCACCATGCATCGTATGTGCTATATGTAACCTCTCCATGGTGGTGACCCTCTACTGTACATAATGTACATGGGTCGAAGATTTTGCAATGTCTTGATTTCAACGATGATTGTTGTGATTGATTTCAAAGAGAGAAGAAATTTGCTCTAGAAATGTTAAATCAATTGTTTTATGGAACCCCTTCTAATTGCTAGGGTTTTATCTACTAGGTGAAATAATAAATTTGATCTTTCTCCTCTCCCAGTGGCATATTTGCACATGATCTGTGACCTCCCTGATGACCTTCTTTAACACCTTTGTGTTGTAGGGGATCGCTAGCTTAAAGGCCCTTGTTGACCTGAAAGTGGAACTCACACATCATGGGAATGGGATGATGGGGTACATAAGAGGGGTTCTTAAGGTTTTTCACTGATTGTATGAATTAATCTAAACCGACTGCTTTGTTTGAAAGAATGATTTTTATGGATGGCCTTTTGAATAATTCTGTGTGATTATGAATGTTTTATATTGTTTGTGTCAATCTCATTCTGACTGTAATTTAGAGACCACCAGGGAGGTGGTCTCTAAATTTGGTAGATATTATTATTTGGTAGTTAGTATTGATCTTATGATCAATAAGAGGGGATTGTTATGGAATTTTCTCTTTTTAGGTTACACGAGGCCACGTGTGAGCCTTGTGATCCACGACAGTATTAACTGTTTGTCTTATGACTAGGTGCCACCATATCTCACTGTGGTGGCCAGGGTCGAAGAGACCTCTTGCTGCCTTCCTAGTCATAATAGATAGCTTGTTGTTGCCGTTCCAATCTGCGTAAGCGGACATCTGTGTCTCCAGACTAGGATGTGTTGACAATAACACCTCCAAGAGTAAAGACATTCTCTTTTACTAATTCTAGGGCGTATAGTATTTGGGGTGTGATCTTTGGGTTTAAAGTACATGCACCATCACAAGTTCGTCAGAATGCGAGACCGACTCAAGCACTTCAGATGTACTTTGAGAGTGTCTCTAGTTCTCCTTGGCCAAGCGTCAATAAATAATACAGCATAAGACATCAGAGGCTCCTGAACACTTTCTTCCCTCCTGACCTCACCATTGACCTTTGACTTCAGCAATTTCTCCACAACACTAACATGCTAATGCTAACTGCTAGCCGTCAATGTGAACATGCGCATGCTAACATGCTAATGTTAACATACTAATGGTAATATGCTAATGCTAACATGTTAATGCTAACATGCTAATGCTAACTGTTAGCGCATCAGTGTTAACATGCGCATGCTAACATGCTAATGCTAACATGCTAATGCTAACATGCTAATGGTAACATGCTAATGTTAACATGGTAATGTTAACTGCTAGCGCATCAGTGTTAACATGCTAATGCTAACATGCGCATGCTAACATGCTAATGTTAACATAGTAATGCTAACATGTTAATGTTAACATGGTAATGCTAACATGCTAATGCTAACTGCTAACGCATCAGTGTTAACATGCTAATGCTAACATGTTAATGCTAACATGCTAATGCTAACATGCTAATGTTAATTGTTAGCATATAAGCGCTAACTGCTCCTGTGTCTAAATAAACATGTTAAAAATGACTATTTGAGGTGTGCTTTTTGGATACAGACCCCCAGCAACAGCCCACTTGTCACCCTTAAATTTAATTAATTTCTTTTATAGTACTAAATTTGCTGAGCAGTGTCAGTCAGGCCCTGTTCAGTGATTTTTCTCCCTGCTCCTCACTCTAGCTGATGATGTCGTCACTCTAGGAAACCACATACACACACATTATAAACCCACAAATTTGACTCAAAACCTGCTGAACTTTGAGCCTTGATAGTTTAAAAAATGGTAAAAGCTGTCGATGAGTGTAGTGAAACCCTGAAGAGCCGGTCGTTTTGATACCCCTTTTGTGTGTGTGTGACAAAAACTCTGGGAGGAGAAGCGAGCCAAAAAAAGGGTGTAAGAAGAATAATAATAATAAGCGCGGTTGATAACATATAGTGTGCGCTTTCAGGCACACTCAAGTAGAAAATTTCTAAAGAAATTTTGAGTGTGCCTGACTCTGGCCCTGTCGCCCCCATGCATTATTACTGACACTGCTCAGCAAATTCAGTACTAGAAAAGAAATTTTGAGAGCGACGAGTGGGCTGTTGCTGGGGGTCTGTATCCAAAAAGCACACCTCAAATAGTCATTTTTAACATGTTTATTTAGACACAGGAGCAGCTAGCGCTCACATGCTAACAATTAACATTAGCATGTTAGCATTAGCATGTTAACATTAGCATGTTAACGCTGATGCGCTAGCATTTAACATTAGCATGTTAGCATTAGTATGTTAGCATTAGCATGTTAACACTGATGCGCTAGCAGTTAACATTAGCATGGTAGCATTGGCATGTTATCATTAGCATGTTAACGCTGATGCGCTAGCAGTTAGCATTAGCATGTTAGCATTACCATGTTAGTAATCAACATGCATTTAATTCCTAGTGGCTAATGTTAATTAGCACTAATTTTAGCATTGCTCGCTAATGTTTGCAAATAGCATGTCTTTACAGCCTAAAAGTGTGTATGTGTGTGTGTGTGTTACTGTCTGTGTGTGTGTGTGTGTGTATGTGTTACTGTGTGTGTGTGTGTGTGTGTGTGTGTGCGTGCGCACGCACATTTTACACAGACGAGTTCAAATGAAGTGCCAAAAACTACAAAAATGGCTGCCGCTCGGCTTGTCTGCTGGCCCCTCGCCCCTCTCCTCCTCAAGCAGGCGAAGGTTGCCAAGCAACCTGGGTGAGCTGTAGGTCAGATTAATTAGACACAGGTGCTTCATGCAGCCTGTCTGTCCCACTGAAATGCACAGTATATGTCTGAATGATCCCCCTCGAAGAGGGCCAAAAAAAACCTATAAGGTATGCCTCAAACCAAAATCTGAAATGACCAGAAGAATGCTTGTCTTGTGTATAATGCCTGTGCCAAGTTTCAGGCGAAAATTGTATAAACTTTGGCCGTAGGAGTCAGAGAAAGCACAGGTGCTCCCTGCTCCTTCCGGTAAATTCTCTGCTCCAAAAACCATGGGAGTGAATGAGGCTGTGGAGGGGGGGTACTCGATCAATTAGCCTATACCGAGCCAAAACTATAAAAGAGACAGCGAATTTTCCTACATTTGAGGGGATAATCATGTCTGTAGCTGGGCATTTGAGGCCAGCATAGTCGAAAACGTGTTATTTTTTCACTGATCGTTTTGTCATCTTCACACTCTAGCTGATGATGTCATCACTCTAGGAAACCACATACACACTCATTATGAATGCAGAATTTGAGTAAAAACCTGCTCAACTTTGAGCCTCGATAGTTTAAAAACGGTAAAAGATTTTGAAAAAAGTTAAATACGAGTTTATTGGTTGAAGAGTTTGTGTAGAATTTGAAATTTGAATGAACTCTGTAGTAGTAGTACAAGTTGTTGAAATTGTAGAATGTTTGTAGAAGTTTTGTAGAATGATTTGAAGTTTGTGTAATGCATTTTAAATGGGATAATATTTGCAGAAAAGTTGAATAATTTGTAGAATATTAATAGTAAAATGTAGAAAAGAAATAGCAGCTGTGGCATGAATGAGCTTAATCTAGTGGTATAATTTTTATTTTTGTGGGACAAAATTTGTAGGCACTGTTGTGGTGTTACAAAACCACCCTGAATTGCTACAGACCTGTAATACATACAAAGAGATGTTTGAGATGAAGGAGACAAAGACAAGTATTCTATTTCGCCTTGGCCAAGGGAGAACGCAGCTCTCAGTTCTTACAGACCCCGCGGTCTGCACACCTTCACGCTCTGCTGAGTTCCGAGCTCTCACAGGCTCCAGCTAGTTTTATTAATTCACACAAGCGGATATACATCACACAGTCTAGGGCGTTTACATATTTGTTATTATCTTCATACATGGTAATCTGCTGTAATCTGTGCAGCCGTTGCCTGGGTGTGTGTGTGTGTGTGTGCTCTTTTCTCGGACCATCCTGTCCTTGGTACACTCTGTGCCTTGAGTAGCAACATGTGGATTCAGATGCTTTGTAACAGTTTCTAGTTATGCTCACACACAGACCTCAGGCGTAGGCTTGCACTCAGACACAAACTGCAACTTCTGCAAAAACACTCTGCTGGTTATACAACATTCTTAAAAGCAATAGTTAATCACACAGTTTAATATCTTTAAATGATTATTAGGCTCTCTAGATAATATAATCCACAATTCCCCCTTTTGATCTCTACTCAGAGATCAATAAATTCTCACACTTGTAATGCATACCATGGGCTCCCAAAGGGCATAAAATCATACTTTTACATGCTCATAAGTATCATCCTCGTCATCCTCTCCTGGTGGGACCTGCAATAGAGGGAACATCTGTGCTCTATTTTTAATCGTATGTTCTAAGTACTGGGGTCGCAATTTTGGAAGGGGAGCTCACAGTGAAACCAAAGAATAACAGACACTATTAAAATTGAAACCATAGTCAAAACCAGCAGCAATAGGGAGGGGGAAATGAGGAACATTTTTAAAACTGCACACTTTGTATAATGAGATTAAGAATAAGATGCAAGCAAAACCTTCTGGTTGATAAGTCCTGTTTTTCTTCCTTCGTGTCCTAGGCGGTACCACCCCTAGGAGAGTTTGTAACCTTGCTTGCTATATCAACACAACTCTTGTAGCAATCTGCAGCTGTAAATAATAATTAGAATAATGAATGAGATAAACGATATAATATTTCGTATAATATAAGTAACTAAAACCTCACACCTGTCGTGCTTCTTCAGATATGAGTGTGACCAGTGCTGGCGAGTCTATACGGGGCCCACACAAACACTGCAAGAACAATCAACCAACTAACGATGCAAATTTGTAACCACACGTCTCTGATCATTGTTCTATTATGTGTTGTGACTATAGTTCCTGGATGGGAGTCTGGCCACGTCCGTCGTAGGAGAGGAGCACCTTCACCTCCTACCTTTGATGAGCTTCTTACTTCGACTCCAGAGGTGGACTACTCTGGAGTCAAGGATTGCCACCAGGGGATTATTCTGCCCCTTCTGTTGAGGTGGACTTTTCTTGTAGATCTGTCTGGATCTCCTTCAGGGAATGTTGTGGCTCCTCAGCTGCTGTGCACTGGCTCCAGTGAAACCAGGTGTCCCCCTTTCCTCGTAGTCGGACGGCGTGAGAGGTTCTCTCCGTCACCTGGAATGGACCCGTCCACCGAGGCTCTGACCACTTCCTTTGGATGACCCTCAGCAAGACCCACTCTGCCTCTGGTGGTGGAGATGACTGTGCAGCTTCCTGCAGGCTGGTGACCTGTTTGGAGAAGGCTGACACTAAGCCCTGCTGTTCATAAAAATAAGCTTTAGAGGTTAGGTTCTGGTCATCACATGTAGCAAGAGAGGGTCTGGAATGTGGTCCGGGGAAAGCCCTCCCTGTCTGCAACTTGTGTGGGGTAAACCTTGTGGTTTGATTTACTGAGCTTCTGATAGACATCAGAGCTGGTGGTAGAGCATCTAGCCAATTTAATTTGGTCTGTGCACAGATTTTGCCCAATCTTGTTTTGACAGTTTGATTCTTTCTTTCCACTTTACCTTGTGATTGAGGATGATATACTGTACCAAAAGCGTGTTTGAGGCCCAACATGGCCTCTACCTTCTGGAGATCTTGGTTCTTAAAATGGGTGCCATTATCTGACCTGATTTTCTCAGGAAAACCATGTCTGGGGATATATTGATTTACCAGGAACTTTATTACTGATTTACTGTCCTCCTTTTTTGTTGGCCAAGCTTCTGGCCATCCTGTGTATGCGTCTACACACATCAGTACATACCTGTAACCCCTGACTGAGTCTATCATATCTGTATAGTCTATGATAATGTCTTTTCCTGGTTTGGCCTCCAGGGGGTACCTTCCCAGTTCTGGTCTGATAGTTGGTCTGGTGTTAAACTTTGTACATTGTTCACATGTTTTGATCAAGTACTAAGCCATGTCTTTTAGAAATGGATGCCACCAATTATCAAGATTTCTCATCATCTGGGCAAAGCCCACATGTCCCACCCCATGAGCTTCTTCCATGGCTGTCTGTCTCAGTCCTGGGGGTAGGATAGGTCTGCCATCTGGCCCTCTCCATAGTCCATCAGTCTCTGTGCACCCTCTGGCTTTCCAAAGGGATTTCTCTTGTGGAGTGGCTTTGTTCTGTAGTTCAATTACTCTGGTCATGTTGATCTCCGGCCGTAGTTCAGTCTCTGAACACATAAGTACTGTTTTTTCTGTCCTGTCCAGGTATCCTGCTGTCTGTTTTGCTGCTTGGTCAGCTGCATTGTTTCCCTGTGTCACTCTGTCTGTCCCTGTATTATGTCCTTTACATTTTATGACTGCTACTTCTTTAGGAAGCAATAATGCTTCTGCCAACTCTTTCATCTCAGTCTCATGTCTGATTGGTTTGTTACCTGCTGTCAAAAATCCTGCTCTCAACCATTGCCCTAACTCTACATGCACTGCTCCTGCTGCGTATGCTGAGTCTGTGTAAATGTTGACTTCCTGTCCTTCTCCTAGTTTTAGTGCTTCAATGACTGCCACTACTTCTGCTCTCTGTACTGACTGCTGTCCCTCTAGTTTTTCTGCCTCACGATGCACTTCTCTCTTTCTGCCCTTTTTTAACCACCCACATGTTTTCTCTTCCTCCCCTGCTCTGTCCTTATCTCTTCCTGCCTGCTTGGCCTCTCCTCACAGTAACTTGCCTAACGGTCCCTTATCACTCTCTGTCTTTCCCTTTTCTTTTAACACTTTACTTACATCCTCTCTCATCTGCTTCATAATGTCATTTGTGTCTTTACTGCAGTGCATGGTTCGTACAACACTCCACATCTCAAGTAACTGTTCAGTCACCGTCTTGTACGAGTTGTTAGGTCCCTACCCATCATCGTCTATTTCTCTGTCAAATTCTCCGTCCATTTTGTCAGTGTCTGTGTACTCAGACTGCCAAACTTTATAAAATTACCACAGTTGGATAAGAGTACTGCTGTTTTCCTGGATAAAGATACTGCTGGTCTTCTGTTCGTACTATTCACAATACAAATAAATCCTTAATCTAGATTCCGGTGGATTACTTCAACAGACCACTGCCTTACGTTGACACCGGCAGGGCTGCTTTTTCAACTCACTTTCCTCTAGCAGTCATACACATTCACATTCATGCTTTACCCCAATGTGTCTTTTCCTGTGTGTGTGTGTACAGACTGGTTGTGTAGGAGTGGTTATGGATGTTTAAACTCTTATGTTTCCAGACGTGCTTTTGAGTTTACTTGGACTTATTTTATCCGATCTTGTTGTTCTTGCTGTATTTTATTTTATGAACAACTCACGGTTGAATTTTAGCTTCTCAAAGAGTGTGTTATGTTTTATCTAGGTCTGGCCGACCGAGCCGTATGGCACGCTGTGTCCCGAGCGCTCAATCTTTATGATTCATGACTAGCCTTGAATCATGATACCAGACCTTACATATCAGTCATGTGGAGGACTGTTCACTTACATCCACAACCGCCTAGATAGTGCAGTTATGTTTCAGCGTTCAGAACCTCCACCATTCACACTCGTGATTGTACTACTTTCTAGCACTATATGTAAGTGTGTACAAATACAGGACATTCGATGTTTTAAAGAGCAAGCAAATACACTTTAAGATTCTTTACTGAATCAAACTGCGGGGGTCCTCACCTCCCCGGGCCTCAAACCCAGCTGAACAACAACATCTCGTCAGAATATTGTGGGAGTTGCCACACTCGAGGACGCTGATCTTGTAAATGGATGCTCACAGTTTTACTATTTACTGATCTTGCCTATCCTTTAGGCACCCACACCAATAAGCGCGGTGGATAACATATAGTGTGCGCCTTGCACGCACACTCAATAATAATAATAAGCGCGGTGGCTAACATATAGTGTGCACTTTCAGGCACACTCAATAAACATTATAGAATCCAGAGAAGCACAGCAGTGGAACAAAAAACAAAACTACACACACGTCTGTGTTTGAATACATTACAATAGAAAATTTCAATATTTATGTGCACCAGTTCCGCAAAACACAGCTCCACTATGTCACCACAGCTGACATCACACCTGACGCTGACAGGTGGTGGTCGTTCTGTGTCGTTATTGTTTTTATGGACAATAACAACATTTTTTTTTTGAATGAATTAAATTGCAGCTATGCAAATATGCAAAAACTGCAAATATGCCAACGTTCTGTAATGGTGTCTATGTATATTTTCAAATATGTTACTATTTGTACTTCTAGTTGACTATATTTCCGCACAGAATATTGTACTTTTTACTGCACTACATTACATGTGACAGCTAAAATCATTAGTTACTTTGCAAATGGAGATTTGACCTAAAACAACACACACGGGTGCTCTTTCCCCTCTCAACTTCTCAAATGCTTCTTGAAATAATAGTTTGGTTCCCAAAGAGAATAGATCTAATGTTTTAATAGAAGAATCCAAATTATTTATACAAATGTACAGCAGTACTTTAAAAGTACTTTACTTTTTAATTACTCTGTCAGATTAAATGCTACATACATATGCATCAGTAGTACCCCTCCTCTGTAAGGCGCTTTAAATAAAAGCGTTTGCTAAATGACTAACAAATAAATGTTAATGTATTAAATCAAATCAAATCAATTTTATTTGTATAGCCGAAAGTCACAAAGTACATTTGCCTCGGAGGGCTTTACAATCTGTACAGGGAGTGACACCCTCTGTCCTTAAACCCTCGGTTCGAGTGAGGAAAAACTTGCCCACAAAAACCCTTTTAACAGGGAAAAAAGGTGGCAGTTGAAGAGACAAGATGACAGATGACAGTAATAATATGTGAATGTATGGATGTCGTGCAGGATCACAGCAGCAGCCACGATCCACGAGAACCTGCTGGACGACAGAACACAGAAACTCTGGGGAAGTTTGGTTAGTAATATGCATTAATGAGACATGTCCACAGATAGAGAGAGAGAGAGAGAGAGAGAGAGAGAGAGAGAGAGAGAGAGAGAGAGAGAGAGAGAGAGAGAGAGAGAGAGAGAGAGAGAGAGAGAGAGAGATAGATAGATAGATAGATAGATAGATAGATAGATAGATAGATAGATAGATAGATAGATAGATAGATAGATAGATAGATAGATAGATAGATGGGTAGGCATATCCCTGGGGAGGGGGTGGAGTCCCCCGGCAGTCTAATCCTATGGCAGCATAACTAAGGGATGACATGAGCCAGCCCTAACTATAGGCTTTATCAAAAAGGAAAGTCTATTCTTAAAAGTGTTGACTGTGTCTGCCTCCTGAACCTAGAATGGTAGTTTGTTCCACAGAAGAGGAGTCTGATAGCTGAAAGCTCTGGCTCCCAATCTACTTTTGGAAACTATAGGAACCACAAGGAACCCAGCGTCCTGAGAGCGAGAGTGTTCTAGAGGGGTAGTAAGGTACTATGAGCTCTTTTAGATATGATGGTGCCTGACAATAAAGAGATTTGTAAGTAAGGAGGAGAATTTTAAATTATATTCTAGATTTAATAGGTAGCCAATGCAAGGAAGCCAAATTGGGAGAGATGTGATCTCTGATCTTGGTTCCTGTCAGGACGTGTGCAGCAGCATTCTGAATTAACTGCAAAGTCCTAAGAGACTTATTAATAGTCCAGCCTAGAAGTAACAAATGCGTGGACTAGTTTTTCTGCATCCGCTTGAGAGACAATGCGTCTGATTTTAGCCATGTTACGTAAGTGGAAGAATGCAGTCCTCGAAATTTGTTTTATATGGACATTAAAAGAACAAATCCTGATCAAAAACAACTCCAGGATTCATTAAGTCTTACAAAATAACGTGTGGGGCAGCTGGTCAGTGGAATAGCTTCTGGGTTTCTGCCTGTGAGAACTTGGCAAAGGCATCGAGTAAAACCAGAAGGTTTTACTGACCATACCATATCAGCAGAGATGAGGAAAACTGAAATCTTCCTGACAACAATAATACAGCCAGTCAGTCTTTTGAAATTAGCCTTGCCAGACATAATTGGTGTAGGTGTACTCTAAAATGCCTGTAGGTGTGAATGGTTGTGTGCCTGTTATAAACTGGTGACTTGTCCAGGATGTACCCCACCTGTCACCCAAAGTCAGCTGGGATAGGCTCCCAACCCACCATGCATGCACCATGGAAAAAGCAATCAAAGATAATGGATGGATGGTGCCTCTCCAGTATTTTAAATGTGTACTATAGTACCCATTTTAACCACTAGCTGTCAGTGTTACATATAGTTACATACTGTTCCTTTAATCAAAACCAACCAGCTAGATTAAGTAATGTCTTAGATGATTTGACACCTCGCTTTGAAAATATTTTGTTCATCTTACATAGAAGCCAAAGTAAGTAAGACTGACACATTTTACTCAGAACTAAAACGCCTTGGCACTCCTTCCTCCAACCAACACACATTAACAAGGTCAAACTAACTACAGCCATACTAACTGTGTGAATAAAGCAGCCAAAACAAATATATTAAATCTGCTGAAATAAATCAACAAAAGAACAATATGTACAATCATTGCTGGATGGTTCAAAAAAACATTTGCATAGATGTGACTGCATATGGCTTCAAATAACTAAAAATCTGGCATCTGACATTTAATGTTCAGATCACACTGTTTGTCTGCTGACACCGTTTCAAATACATGTGTTGTATTTGAGATTTGAGTGTGTTCTGGGTGCAGGATGTTCCTAGGCAGTTAGCGTGTTGCCCTCTGAGGTCATGTCAACATCAAAAATAACAAAATCAGTCTATTCAGTGGACTGGCCACAGCCAGCAGTCTACAGAGACTTTAAATTCACACAAATCGCAGGTTCAGTTTGAACATTTTAATCAGTCAGTCTCCCATTTTAAAGAATGCAATGCTGCTGCAGAAAGATAAAAACAAAGAGTGACATGTAACTATACTCAAATATGACACTTTTATTTGACAGTTGAAAGCTGACGCAGAAAAGACATAGAGAGAGGGGAGTGATCTGTAGCAAATTGTCCTGACTGAACTGCTATTGCTACTGAACTATTGTATGTGGCTCTTTAGTTTGGGAAGATCTCTTTTGAGGTTTTGAAATATCTCCTTTATAGTAATGAAGCTCTATCTCATGGACACACTGACTGAACCTTGGTGTGCTGCTATGTCTTCTTCTTAATGCTTATTTGGTGTATTCTGTGGATGGAGACAAAGTGTCATTCTCCAACTTCTTCAGAGTCTGCTGGACTCCCTTCTCTACCCTGTGGAAGTGCAGCCTTTTCAAGAGGCTCTTCTGCTGCTGACGCCCCCACTCCAGATCCCTGAGGAAAACCTGCACACAAGGAGAACTGGGTGACTGACATGCCTCAAAACCAAAATGTGGCAATCAATCATTGAGTGGTGTGCAAAATTAACATCACCCAAAACATTTCCTGTCTTCCTGTGATTCACAAAATGTTACAAAAGAATACAAGTGACTGAACAGAGCTGCACTGTGACAGACACATCCTCTGATTTTATACAGAAAATAGACATAATCTCGACAGATTTTTATGCACACATACATTAACAAGCTTTTAAAAACACACACTGGTTGAGTCTGACTAAAACCTGAATTATACTTCTGAACTTCTGAATTCTTTTTACTATTTTCTGGAATCAGTTCCACATGTGTGCAGATGTATTATCCACAACCACAGATTTCACATTTTCATGAACATGTTCACTCTCCATAATAAGAATCCTGGCTTTAGAAAATGAGCTGTTGGGTTCTGTTTTCTTTGTTTCTATACATTTGGCAATGTAGCAGACTGCTATATACCTTAAGCTCCTGCTTGACACGTTCGCGGTCCCAGGAGGAGGCATTCTTTCGTATCACGCTGAGGATAGGGTGCCAGTCTTGTGAGATATCTGAGCCTTCAGTGACTGAAGCCAGGACTCTGACCCGCCGGCCACTGGCGTTCTGGCTCTTGGCAACACCTCGGACATACAGGGACTGCTTCCCGACATCACTGAGAGGGTTCAAATACAGGCTACACAAGCACACAAGATAATACATCAACACAGCAACTTACTACATGACAGCTTGTGTTCACAAAGGTCAACTTTCATTGTGTCTCTGCAGTTCATATGTGTTCTTCCCCTGTTCTTAATGTTTAGAAATGATTTTTAATTGTCATTAGTTCAGGCAAGCTACATCTACTGACAAATTTACCTCATTCATTATAAGCTCATATGACACTGATAACTAAATATATTATTATTATTATTAATATATCCTGAGGTAATGAAATTATAAAGCAAAATAACAAATCTGAGGATGAACTCAGATCTACATTTTAACAGCCACTTCAAGACAATCTCTGATCAACTAGGTATGAGCTTAAAATATGTAGTGTAAATTAAAAGGCTTTATGAAGGGAAAACATCCATAAAAAACATTCTTAACATCTCTTTTCCACAAATCAAGCAGGCTCTTAGAGCTCACTCCTCTATTTGTCACAGACTCGCACATCTTTTACATTATTATTATTTTTATTACTTGCTTATAAAACATCTGTATGATTTCTCATCTGTCTGTTATAAAGCACCAGGCTTTTGGTCATCTGGGGCTGGTTTGCTTAATGATAAAAACACAGATGATGAAGAATAAACCTCGAGACAAACAGGCTGTCTACAACTGTTAGTTTTTTAAAATCTTTCTGTCCGTAACAGCGGCTATTTGTTTCTGTATTGTCTTTTTTCTTTAATTGTGTTATGCCTTAAATTTATGGATTTATTTATAATTTTTATTTATTTATGTTATTATTCATGTCAGCATTGTGTCTCTCCATAAATGTGCTGTCCTGTCTGAGAGAAACACAGTAACAGATGAAGCCAGTCGTGTTATACATGTTATGTTATGTTAGTTATTGCTTTTTATTGTATTTGTATGAATTAATAATGTGTGCTTGCTTTCTCTCTCTGTCCTTCTCTCTTTGAAATAAACTTGTCCAATTAGACTTTTTGCATTCTGTCTGTGGCTTTCAGAAACATGAAGAGCTGTAGATATAGTGAGGAGCTACTTACTGCACAGTATGAATGCTAGGGTGCTCTCTGCAGGTGTCCACCAGAGCTAGAGCAGCATTGTCTCTGATGTTGTTATAGGCTACATTGAGCTCCTGAAGTGTGTGCTGCTGAAGCCTCTGAGCGAGCTCCAGGGCACACTGGTCCCCCAGCCCAGTGTGCATCAGGGAAAGGTGTGTCAGGGACTGGTTCTCTGGCAGTGCCTCCAGCAGGATGCAGACTCCAGACTCCAGCAGAGGGTTGTCACACAGTCTAGACAACAAATTCAATGTAATTTTATTTATACAGTGCCAAATCATAACAGAAGTTATCTAATGACACTTTCCAAATAGAGCAGGTCTAGACCACATTTATAATACAATATCATTTATAGACATTTACATTTAGTCATTTAGCAGACGCTTTCATCCAAAGCGACTTACAGAGAAGGGAACAATCAAGGTACAGTAGGATAAGAAAGTTAGTGTAGCAAAAAGTGCTTGTGACAATTCTTAAGGAGTAGATTTGTCATGTAGTGCTAGGAGAGAAGGTAATCTCTGAAGAGCTGGGTCTTAGGAACTGGTAGTGAGTTCCACCAACAGGGAACAACAAAAGAGAAGAGTTTGGATTGCCTTGAACAAACAGGTGGCAGAGCCAGGCGTTGCTTATTGGAGGAGCACAGTGGTCGTGAGGTAACATATACCTGTACAAGGGCGTTCAGGTTAGGTAGGTGCAGTACCGGAGACAACTTTGTATGCGAGCATTAGCTCTTTGAATTTAATGCGGGCTGCAACAGGTAGCCAGTGGAGCTCGATGAGCATCTGGGTTACATGTGACCTTTTAGGTTGGTTGTAGACCAGGCACGCTGCTACGTTCCGGAACACCTTGTTAAAAAATTAGGATTATACTGCTCTGCAGATTTTTTAAAACCAAACGATGTGTGTGTGTTCCTATTTATTACATGACTTGAGGGCACTTCCCTTTATTGCTGTTTTACTGAGACTGGCAGGGTAAGTTAAAGTTCAGGTTAATGTATAAATAGAGGAATTCCAGAACAGAATGAGGCCCAGGGACAGGTCAGAGAGGTGACCTAGATTGGGGACATGCTGAATACTGATTAAGGGAAAAGAAAAACGTTTAGATGCTATATATGCAAATTGTCTGTTAACAATTTGCAGGGGTTAAGACAGCCCATTATCGACTGTATAAGAACCAACTGTCAGAGCTCCACAGGGAGCCTTTTCTCTGTTGCACTGTTAAATGCTCCTTCTTATACAGTACAATAAATTTAACTTAAACTTTGATGCTTTGAATCCAGTCCTCCTTATTCAAGGGTTTTTCTTTAAAAATTCTCGTAACACACCTGAAGGGGTTTCACTGTGCAGTGTCATCTGCACTGCAGCGATACAAAAAGCCATGCGAGCGGATAATGCTTCTTTTAGGGACTCCTGTCACAGACAGCAGAGCAGTTTCAGTCGAGTGACCACTCTTGAGACCAGATTGATTAAGATCAAGAAGATAGTTCTTGTCAGCTTGCCTGAGCGGTCCGGAGGCAAAACACAAGAGAATGATTCTCCAGGTGGTAATGTATGTGTGTTTATTCCACACATACAAAATCAAACACTTTACAACAATAATGATAATAAATATAGCTGCAAGCAGCAATGACGGGCCCATGCAGATCAGGCGATCATGTAATGTAATAATAGTAATCATTAGCATACATGTACAACACTGTACAACACTGTACTGTACGACACTGTACAACACTGTACGACACTGTACTGTACGACACTGTACAACACTGTACGACACTGTACTGCACTGTACAGCACTGTACTGCACTGTACAACACTGAACAACACTGTACAATACTGTACTGTACAGCACTGTACAACACTGTACTACACTGTACTGCATTGTGCATTGAACTCGCCATAATCCAAGGAATCCAACGATACCTTGGTTTTGAAAATCGCTGCATGGGCCCTAATAATAATAATAAGAAAACGTAGAAAAACAATAGGTCCCTGCAGCTATCGCTGCATGGGCCCTAAAAACATAGAAAAACAATAGGTCCCTGCAGCTATCGCTGCATGGGCCCTAATAAGAAAACATAGAAAAACAATAGGTCCCTGCAGCTATCGCTGCATGGGCCCTAATAAAAACGTAGAAAAACAATAGGTCCCTGCAGCTATCGCTGCATGGGCCCTAAAAACGTAGAAAAACAATAGGTCCCTGCAGCTGTCACTGCATGGGCCCTAATAATAATAATAAGAAAACGTAGAAAAACAATAGGTCCCTGCAGCTGTCGCTGCATGGGCCCTAATAATAATAATAAGAAGAAAACGTAGAAAAACAATAGGTCCCTGCAGCTATCGCTGCATGGGCCCTAATAATAATAAGAAAACGTAGAAAAACAATAGGTCCCTGCAGCTATCGCTGCATGGGCCCTAATAATAATAAGAAAACGTAGAAAAACAATAGGTCCCTGCAGCTATCGCTGCATGGGCCCTAATAATGATAATAATGATAATAATCCTCACAATCCAATACTCCAATCTCCTTCCAATACAAACTCCACAACTCGCTACTCTGACAAACATTTCTCCGTCTCTTTTATCCATTTCCCCTTAATCACATGACTAATTAGTTTAAACCATTGATAGGTGTTTTTACATATTTACACATATATGAATAAACCATAAATATTTACATAAATACAATATATACACCCCTCCTGGAGCTGCCACCTTACCGTGGTGGAGGGGTTTGCGTGTTCCAATGATCCTAGGAGCTATGTTGTCGGGGGCTTTATGCCCCTGGTAGGGTCACCCAAGGCAAACAGGTCCTAGGTGAGGGTCCAGACAAAGTGCAGCTCAACATCCCCCTGATGAGAAAGACAACAGATTGCACCAAGTTTCCCTTGCCCGGACGCGGGTCACCGGGGCCCCCCCCTGGAGCCAGGCCTGGGGGTGGGGCTCGTTGGCGAGCGCCTGGTGGTCGGGTCCTTACCCATGGGGCCCGGCCGGGCATAGCCCGAAAAGGCGACATGGGCCCCCCTTCCCATAGGCCCACCACCCATGGGAGGGGTCTCAGGGGGGGACATGTGCATAGAGAGATGGGCGGCAGTCAGAGGCGGGGACCCTGGCGGTCTGACCCCTGGTTGCAGAAGCTGGCTCTGGGGACGTGGAACGTCACCTCTCTGGCGGGGAAGGAGCCTGAGCTGGTGCACGAGGTTGAGAGTTACCGGCTAGATATAGTCGGGCTCGCCTCGACGCACAGCGTGGGTTCCGGAACCAGTTTCCTTGAGAGGGGCTGGACGCTCTACCACTCTGGAGTTGCCCCCGGTGAGAGGCGCAGAACGGGGGTGGGAATGCTTGTTTCCCCCCGGCGCCTGTACATTGGGGTTCACCCCGGTGGAGGAGAGGGTAGCCTCCCTTCGCCTTCGGGTGGGGGGACGGGTCCTGACTGTCATCTGTGCTTATGCACCGAATAGGCAGTTCAGAGTACCCACCCTTTTTGGAGTCTTTAGGGGGGGTGCTGGAGAGCGCTCCCTCTGGGGACTCCCTCGTCCTCCTGGGGGACTTCAATGCTCACGTGGGCGGCGACAGTGAGACCTGGAGGGGCGTGATTGGGAGGAACGGCCCCCCTGATCTGAACCCGAGTGGTGTTTTGTTATTGGACTTCTGTGCTCGTCATGGACTGTCCATAACGAACACCATGTTCAAGCATAAGGGTGTCCACATGTGCACTTGGCACCAGGACACCCTCGGCCGTAGTTCGATGATCGACTTTGTGGTCGTGTCGTCGGACTTGCGGCCACATGTTTTGGACATTGGGTGAAGAGAGGGGCGGAGCTGTCAACTGATCACCACCTGGTGGTGAGTTGGCTCCGATGGTGGGGGAGGATGGCGGTCAGACCTGGCAGGCCCAAACGTTCTATGGGGGTTTGCTGGGAACGTCTGTCTGAATCTCCTGTCAGAAAGAGTTTTAACTCCCACCTCCGGGAGAGCTTCGCTCATGTCCCGGGGGAGGCGGGGGACATTGAGTCCGAGTGGACCTTGTTCCGTTCCTCCATTGTCGAGGCGGCCGACCGGAGCTGTGGCCGTAAGGTGGTCGATGCCTGTCGTGGCGGTGGCCCCCGAACCCGCTGGTGGACACCGGCGGTGAGGGATGCCGTCAAGCTGAAGAAGGAGGCCTACAGAACCCTTCTGGCCTGTGGGAGCCCTGAAGCAGCTGACGGGTATCGACATGCCAAGCGGAATGCGGCCTCGGCGGTTGCGGAGGCAAAAACTCGGGCGTGGGAGGAGTTCGGTGAGGCCAGAGCGACTTTCGAACGGCTTCGAGGAGGTTCTGGACCACCATCCGGCGGCTCAGGCGGGGGAAGCAATGCACTGTCAACACTGTGTTCAGTGGGGACGGTGTGCTGCTGACCTCGACTGGGGATGTCTTGGGTCGGTGGAGGGAATACTTCGAAGACCTCCTCAATCCCACCAGCACGTCTTCCTTGGAGGAGGCAGAGCCTGGGGACCCTGTGGTGGTCTCGCCCATCACTGGGGCTGAGGTCGCTGAGGTAGTCAAAAAACTCCTCGGTGGCAGGGCCCCGGGGGTGGATGAGGTCCGCCCGGAGTTCCTCAAGGCTCTGGATGTTGTGGGGCTGTCTTGGTTGACACGTCTCTGCAACATCGCGTGGACATCGGGGGCAGTGCCTCTGGACTGGCAGACCGGGGTGGTGGTTCCCCTCTTCAAAAAGGGGGACCGGAGGATGTGCTCCAACTATAGGGGGATCACACTCCTCAGCCTTCCCGGAAAGGTCTTTTCGGGGGTCCTGGAGAGGAGGGTCCGCAAGATTGTCGAACCTCGGATCCATGAGGAACAGTGTGGTTTTCGTCCTGGCCGTGGAACTGTGGACCAGCTCTATACCCTTAGCGCGGCCCCGGAGGGTGCATGGGAGTTCGCCCAACCAGTCTACATGTGTTTTGTGGACCTGGAGAAGGCGTTCGACCGTGTCCCTCGGGGGGTCCTGTGGGGGGTGCTCCGGGAGTATGGGGTTCCGGACCCTTTGATACGGGCTATCCGGTCCCTGTACTGTCGGTGCCAGAGCTTGGTCCGCATTGCCGGCAGTAAGTCGGACCTGTTTCCTGTGAGAGTTGGACTCCGCCAGGGCTGCCCTTTGTCACCGGTTCTGTTCATAACTTTTATGGACAGGATTTCTAGTAGGGGTCGACCGATACGGGTTTTTTGATTTCCGATACCCGATTTCCGATACCGATATGGGTTAAAAAAAGTTTAAAAAATGACAAATATTCCAGGTCTCAAGTTAAAAATAAATAGCCATTTATTTAACATAATCAAATTGAGGTAGAACTTCAAGTAATAAACAATGAACAACCAAGTAATACAAAAATAAAGTGTCTTGGTGCTTTTAGAAAAGCTGAATAACATAAAATAATAAATATTTCAAGTGACTGAACTGACGTTAAGAACAAGTAACAAAGCAGCAAAACAAAAAAATGTAAAATAATTATAATAATAAATAAACAAAATTGTGCATAATATGCATGACAGACTCTTAATAGTCTTTAGTTGAGAGTCCTCAGTGAAGTGCTGCCACAATGGGTTTTTTCGACCAGCCATCTGTATGCAGAGAAAAAAGTGCACCAATCAGTATCATTTAAATAAATCATCACGCCATAACATGAATAACAGGAAAATGACAATCATGTCTAAAGCCCATTGAGCATTTTTTTTTAAAGTGTCTGCTTAATGCTTATACAGTATTATATCCACTTAAAAAGGAATAGCCCACATACTTTGGTGCTTTTATTCATTTTTATTTATTTTAAAAAAATATATTAGTTTGGCTTGACACATTCAAAGGACTGTGGCTTGACAGTGGCAACAGAGCTTGACTGCACATTTGAGAAATGTTGGGGATGACACAAAGATTATTTAGAGTAAATGTTTAGGCCTATTTTACAACTGTAGGCCTATATTGTACTTGATATACCATTGCCTTTGAAGCAGGCAGTGACAGTAAATAGCCTGACTTGATCATCATCCACATTGCAAAGTGAGTGAATGAATTGTAGATTTGTCACTTTTTAAAAAAATAAAAAATGGGCACACCATAATTTGTTTTAGCTGTGGAGAAACAAAACCTCGCTGCTTGCCCCCTGCTTTGTTTCAGGAAGAGGGGAGAGGGGCGGGACAAATCACAACAATCTCCCTTTAGGTTTGACGCATCAAACTTTATCCATTTCGACATTGTCTTAGTTAATATCAAATCCCACGCCACCTCCAACGCTAACAAGATCAAAATCGAACGTAATTAACCTATGTCACACCCGGAGCTGTCCAGAAACTCGAATGGAAACACAGTCCCAGCCTGCGCCTGCACATCAGTGGGTCGCCTGTTTATTTACGCTGAATATCCCAAGCATGGGGGCGGGGGGAGACGCAATGAGTGCAAGCACCAGCGACCGAGATTCTTGAAACATTTGGTTGTTATCACTTTGTGGGAGAAGTGTACCCTTATATTGCACACAATATGAGTGGCGAGTTACGTTTAGGAGGGATTTAGAAGTTTATTCAGTGATAATCACTCGCATGCCATTATTGCTCCTGCGGTGTCGACATGCACTGACACGGCGCTACCCCACGTGTTCAAAAAATATTCCTGTACGTAAGCTAAAGTAGTCTATGGCTTAGCAAGCCTTCTCAAACCCCCTTAAAGTTTCATTATAGGTCCAGGACTGTTTTGCAGGTATCTCCCAAATCTGACATCTGCCTACAGCAATGACTGTTCCGCTCCGCGCTGATCACTTTTTCACATGCGTGCACACTCACTCACTCACTCACACACCCACACACACACTGGGCTGCTTCACCGGTGTTCGCCGGTTTAACTCCTTCAAACGCCGGATTGACAGTGACTGATAACAACACCGACTTCATTTGAACTTTAAACTGCGGGTGATTGCATCATAGCCTACTCTTAGTGTTACAGCTCCCTAGTTTAGGTTGGCATTAACGTTTCCAAAGTAAAACAGGGTGTTTTGAAACTAGGCTACATTTAAAAAGCAATAGAGGCACTGAAAGTTTAAAAACTTACCTTGGCAGCTTGCAGGACTGTTCACTCCACTCTGTCAGTGGGGGGGAGGGGTGGCGCTGCAGCAGCGTGCATAGCGGGTCTTCACAGAGCTGCCCTTGAACGCCTGTCTGTAAATGACGCTGGATGCGTATTGGCCGTATCGGCCATGTGTATCGGCCGATGCCGATACACCTAAACAACGCTAATATCGGCCCGATATATCGGCCGGCCGATATATCGGTTGACCCTTAATTTTTAGGCGCAGCCAGGGCGTCGAGGGGCTGCGATTCGGTGGCCTCAGGATTGGGTCGCTGCTTTTTGCGGACGATCTAGTCCTGTTGGCTTCATCGGATCGTGACCTTCAGCTCTCCCTGGAGCGGTTTGCAGCCGAGTGCGAAGCGGCTGGGATGAGAATCAGCACCTCCAAATCCAAGGCCATGGTGCTCAGCCGGAAAAGGGTGGAGTGCAGTCTCCGGGTCGGGGATGAGATCCTGCCTCAAGTGGAGGAGTTCAAGTATCTCGGGGTCTTGTTCACGAGTGAGGGAAGGATGGAACGGGAGATCGACCGGCGAATCGGTGCGGCTTCTGCAGTAATGCGGACTCTGCACCGGTCCGTCGTGGTAAAGAAGGAGCTGAGCCGAAAGGCGAAGCTCTCGATTTACCAGTCGATCTACGTTCCTACCCTCACCTATGGTCACGAGCTTTGGGTACTGACCGAAAGAATAAGATTGCGAATACAAGCGGCCGAAATGAGCTTCCTTCGCAGGGTGGCTGGGGTCTCCCTTAGAGATAGGGTGAGAAGCTCGGCCATCCGCGAGGAGCTCAGAGTAGAACCGCTGCTCCTCCGCATCGAGAGGAGCCAGTTGAGGTGGCTCGGGCATCTTGTGAGGATACCTCCTGGACGTCTCCCTGGTGAGATGTTCCGGGCACGTCTCTCCGGGAGGCGGCCCCGGGGAAGACCCAGGACACGCTGGAGGGACTACGTCTCTCGGCTGGCCTGGGAACGCCTTGGGGTCCCCCTGGGAGAGTTGGCAGAAGTGGCTGGGGAGAGGGAAGTCTGGGTTTCCCTGCTGAAGCTGCTGCCCCCGCGACCCGATTAAGGATAAAGCGGAAGAAGACGAACGAACGAACAATATATACAATATAACCACCTATTTACAAACCCATATACTATTAATAAACACCAACAAATACATACACATGAATATATGAACATGAACCTATTTAAATAACCCCACACAAACTCCCCTACTCCCACTTCCCACTTACTGCTGTCCTCCAGAACCATACATAAGGGCCATGTTCCCCCGGGACCTGTTTTGACGTGACCCCATGTGAAGACAGAGCAGTAGGTTGTGGTAAGTTTACCTTTGTGTTGTTACGCCCTAGCTCAAACCACAATATACTTTTAACGAGTCTTCATACTCGTGTATTTAGTCTGTGTGTCTGTGTTTTGTGTGTTCAGGCGGTTGAGCAGCGGTGGTTAGCAAGCGGACTACAAGGCGGACTGGCCCCGTCCCGTGCCATGTGTCTCTGCCCCCGCTGGAAATGCACACCTGAATATGATTACCCAATAAATGTTCTTTTTACACATCTCCTATGCGTCCTTCTTACAATACGTGCATGCATATGGGGGTAACGGCGAGCCCGTCATTACAGTTCTGTAGAAGGAATTCTGAGCGTTTATAATAGTTTTGAATAAGAATGGAAGAAGTGAGACAGGACGATAGTTCTTAACCTGAGCAGGGTTGTTACCGAGTGTTCCTCGAGCTGCTTTGAATGCGATGGGAAAAGTGCCAGAGGTCAGTGTCTCATTTATTACGTGTGATAGCTGGTGTGATGGTTGGGCTGATAGATTGAAAAAGGTTTGTTGGTATATTTCTACAATTACTAGTGTCTCACACACCACCACCTCACTCCTAAACCATTAATTATTTGATTAATTATTTACATGATTGTAAGTGGCAGTTAATAGGTTAATTGGTGACTCTAAATTCTCCATAGGTGTGAATGTGAGTGTGAATGATTTGTCATCTGGTGCCAGTGCTGAAACTATTCTAAGCCAGCACAGGGCCAGCTGCAGACACACTGGTGGCCTGGCCATCTCTGGCAAATGACATCTAGGCCATAAAAGGGTTGTTATTCTTTACGGTACTTGGCTGGGTGTAAGTGCATTGTTTGGGCCAGAACAGGGCCAGACCAATTTTGCTATGTGGGTTGTTTATGCTCCCATTTCCATGAGTTGAAGTAAATACTTTTATTTCTCTCAAATTTAGTTGACAAATTTGTTGTTCATGTTAATTTAGGCTTAGTAAATGTCATTATTTGAATTTGAGACATGTGGAGGCAGTGTCTGGCAGTCAGCTCTGTCTGCTGTTGGGTCAACATGGTCTAACCATGATTGTGACCATAGAGAAACAGTTATTTGTTCTCAAATAACTTCAGGGTACTTTCATGTGCTTACCTTGATTTTCCATTGGGTCAGGCAGTATTCCAACATTGGAGTAAGCAAAAAGATAAAGCTGTATGCATTGCACTTGAGGCCAACATGATGTATACACAGTGAGAGTTGGAAGGAGCAGGGATCAGGAGAACCTCATAGCTTATTTTTAGTAAGATAACCAGACCCTGCTGTATATGCTACAGGTGAAATCTAAATCTGTGCCCTTTTCTCGTGTTAAATTATTTGAAAATCATATCACACAGCAGAGCTGCTGTGAACAGAATGTGCACAAGTACCCAAAATCCGAATACGCTGAATTTAAAGACAGCAACACAGTAAAGAAACAATTCTATTGGCCACAGGATAAAATAAATAAAGACATGAAAAAAAGTGCAGTCTTACTGTAGAGATTTAATAGAACTCTTGGGGTCTAGTAGCAGATCTCTCAGGAGGATGCAGGACTCAGGACCCAGGCTGTTAAACTGTAGACTGAGGACAACAGAGACAGGCAACAACACACAGCACAACACTTCATTAAAACTTGACGATTATGCTCTAGATAATTTCAAAAGAGACCAAAATATCATCAGAATAGGCCGGACTGGACGCCAACTGAACCCTGGTGGCCCAGGTCCCTTAGCTAGCTCATTGCTACCCGAAGACTCCAAGCTGGATTCTTGGCTTGAAGGTAACTTAAACTGGGCTAAGAAATCCAGGCAAGAACTGTGGATTAAGCACAGAACCAGAGGAAATAAAAATTAAATATCCCGACCAACTCCTAAATTCAGCACAAAGACAAGATGCTCAAAAACCTTCATAAACAGAACACATGATCTTTGTTAGTCCCTGATGCTCGCTGCAAACCACTGAGTTTGTCTCACTTGAGGTTATGTGTGTGTCTGAAGGCAGGCCCAAGCATCTGAAGCATGTCATGAGTCAGGAGACAGGAGGACAGGTCCAGCACTTCAAGACGATAACTAGAGGAAGATATTTTAAGGTTTTGAAAAAAAAATAAAAATAAAATCTTGCTATAATATCAGCCAAACTATTTAAAACACACTCACACACATTTATGGTTTACCTTGCAGGAGCACATGAGAGCACGGAACTCAGTACAAAACATTTTAATGACGTCATACGAATGTTTGTAAGGCAGATGCTTCTCATTGAAGCCAGAACCTCAGCAGTCAGTCGGGGGTTCTGAAATTCATACAGAAGGACCAGCAGATCCATCAGCTCCTCTGGTGGCTGTGGCTTGCTGAGCTCTGGCATAAAATAAGATAAAAGATTCATATCATTCACACAGCTTTCTGTCAAATTTAGCCAATTCAAATACATGCACCAAATCCCTCCACTCCTGGCATAGACAAGGCCACTGTGTTACTCAATTTGTGCTCCACCACCCATATTTTAGTTCCCTAATTTGGTTTGTCTCAACTCATACTACCCAGTTATGAGTAAAAAAAAAGGTATTTCAAGATATCATAGTATGTTTGAAAACAATGCATACTGTATAAGCAAGACTAAAAAAAACATGTTACCTCTAACAAGGTACTTCCTGAGGGCACTTGTGATTTGGGCCACAGTGGTGCTCTGAATGCTGCAGCCAAGTTGCTGGAGAAGGACACGGTTACCATAATGCAACAGCCCACCCATGAAGATAGGGTAGAGCTCAAAAGGCTGGCCTTCACTGGACTGTTCTGGCTGTGGACCATGCACTCCTAGGAGGCTTTGCTCCACCTGATCCAGGACATCCTCGTTGTAGCTGTCCTCAGTGCGGAATAACTCAGCTGCCATGGTCCTGGCAATGCTGCCTTTATTGTGACTGGTGATTTTCTCATAGAGCTTTGGAAAAAGCTTGAGGAGGTTAAATACAGCAAAGATTCGGAGGGGGATGAACTTAGACAGGATGCTGACAAGGGCACTAACATCCTCACTCGCCTGACCAATGGCCACAGACACCTGCTTTGTCAGCTTCTGGAGTGCCGATTTGTTCTCTCCTAGAACCACATAGAGAGCTGCCAGGTACTCCTGCATGGCTGGCACGGCAAATACATACCGCCTCTCATCATTCTCACTTGGTTCTTCTGGAAAATGCTTACTACTTTCTACACAGGGAGCCAAGAAGAAGTCTAGCACATCAGTCCGGAACATATCAAGCTGACGTAGCTCCTCATCTGTTTTGGTCTTTCCCCCTATCCACTGCTCCAGTTCCTTTTCTGAGAACGATGTGCGTCTGTATGTCACTCCTTCAAACGCAAGTTTACCAACTGTACGGACTACATATAACATCAGAGAAGTGTGGTGCTCCTGAATGGGCACATTTGTCCCTGTTCCTGTGCTCAGCACCTCACCCCCAAAGTTAAGCCTGAGAAAACTGGTGTATATCCCAGTCAGTGTGCGAATGGGAGCTTTTGCGTCTGTAAAATGGAGGAAGTGTAAGGTAGCACATGTGAGCCAGCAGTATGAGGGGAAGAAGCAGGTTGCAGCCAGCTGGCTTTCTCTCTGGAGGTTTAGGTAGAGCAGCTCTATAAGAGCCTGGGCCTCATAGTTACGTGCAGTGTCCCCACTCTGCTGCAGTAGGCGGCCAGTGAAATAAGCCCGCTGGCGGTCTGGGTCATTAAAGCCACAAATCTGTGCAAAGCGACTCACATACTTCTGAGGGATACGGTCCAAGGCAGACAGTCTGGTTGTAACCAAGATGCTGGACTGGGAAACATACAACAACCAACTTCCATAATCACAGATTATAAATGTTGAAATTAACTTTTCAAACAGTAGCAAACATAAACAATAAGTATTAGAAATTTGAAAAGATCATTTGGATTGAGGAAACGGAGTAACCCTTAACGTTGTCTGCTTGGATCATGACAGTATTACATTCTACACAAATACAAATGAATACATGATAGTCTGAAACAGATTTCAGACAAATAGAACTGAAAAATGGTGGACTGTTCCTTACAGGGTTCCCACACCTTTTTCATGAACAAATTCAAGCACTTTTCAAGCACCAGTTTTTCCATTTTTCCAGCACCTTTAAATAGGTAGCCTACTAGTTGTGTTTGCCATGATGGTCTGGCATAATAATATGGGTCTAATTAGCATTATAGCATTATTTCTTATGGTGGTAGATTGACTGTTTTGATTTTTAACTAATTGTGAACTGGCTTGTATTCTTAGCTTGTGAGTGGTGTATTGTGTAACTACCATAGCGTAATAACAGTGACCAACAGGTGTCGATAGTAGTCTACTGTTATTTCTCGTTTCTCGAGTTCTGCATGTAAAGGCATCGGATCAAGCGCGTAGCCGCTTAGGAAACATTTTTGTTTTCTCTTGGTTTATTGAGATAGACGTCACACAAATTTCAAGCATTTTCAAGCACTTCACAAAAAATTCAAGCATTTTCACAACCTTGAAAACACTGAATTGAGATTCAAGCATTTTCAAGGAATTCAAGCACCCGTGGGAACCCTGTCCTTACCTCAGGCAGGAGGTACTTCCTTAGCAGGTTCACCATGACTGCCCCTGGAGGTAGCGGCTCATTAGGATCACTGCAAAGCTCTGTGGCTCCAATCCGGAAGTCGAGCTTCATTTTCTCCATCCCATTGAAGAGGAATAAGACATCCTTGGCCTGGTTTCCCTCCCCACTCAGCAAGGGGTGTTTTCTGAGGTAGAGATACTTCCTACTCACAAGGTCCCTTAAAGAAGACACCCTATGTGGAGGAAATTTGTCACTTATTTACTGACAGCAAAATGATGCAGAAGTCATTGTTCAAAAGAGCCCAGAACATCATCAAGGATCCACCCCACCCTGGCCACATTATATTTGAACAATTACCCTCAGGCAGGCGATACAGGACATTAAAAACCCACACAAACAGACTAAAAAACAACTTCTATGTTAGGGCCATCACTGCCCTAAATGACCACATGAAATAATTCATGGACTGGTGTTCTGTATACTGTATGTAAGTGGATGTATGCACTGTTTTTAATTTTTCTATGTTTTAATTATGTTTTATACTGTATTTTTGCTTTAAGGGAGGTTCATGACTGTATGTCTGATGTGGTAATTTGCAGCACAGGAGTCCTCCTTTTCTGTTCACCCTGTACACATCAGACTTCAGGAACAACACTGACACCTGTCACCTCCAAAAGTTGGCTGATTATACAGCCATCGTGTATATTAGAAGGAAATGAGCAGGGATGCAGGGGGATCATTATAGCTTTCGTCGACTGGTGCACTCAACCACTTTCACACCACCACCAGCAAAATTAAGAAGATGGTGATCGACTTCAGGAGGAAGACACCTCAGACCAGACCAGTCAATATCCAAGGGCTGGATATCAAGATGGTGGGAGAATACAAATACCTGTGTGCTCACCTTAAAAATAAACTGGACTGGTCTGACAACACAGATGTCCTGTACAACAAAGTCAAAGTTGCTGAGAGGAGACTGAAGTCCTATGGAGTTTGCAGGACTGTTAAAGGCTTTCTATGACATTGTGGTACCATCTGTAATATTTTATGCAGTTATTTGTCAGGGAGGAGGAAGCACAGCGAGAGACAGGAAAACTGGTCAAGAGGTCCAGTTAGCAAAGCTGACATCCATCATGAACAGCTCCTCCCACCCTGTGCATGAGACTGTGGAGGCCTTAAGCAACTCCTTCAAGAACAGGCTGCTACTTTCACTATTTAAGAGCAACAACAGCTGTCAGACTCTTTAACACCAGCATGACTTTGTGACTTTTTTCTACATAGTTCTGTAATAGTTATGATCTTATTTGCTCTTATCTCTTAAAAGCTGTTTAATAATACAGATGACGGAATTCTGTGGGTTTTTTTTTTGTCTTAGTCTAAATGGTAAATGTGTCTGTCCATTTGATAGAAAGAGTCTATCGCTCCTGATGGATGACAGCCACAGCCATCTGTGTATGAATGTGTGAAAGTGACAAGCGTTGGCTGAAAGGTGCTTTGTGAATACAAATCATTTACCAATTGCATTCAAATGTAGTTTAGACTAGGTTGGCTGGTTGTCATTTTTTGTATCCCACACCTTCTTGATATGATGTAGTGTGAACTTTGCTTATAATGGAGTAATATTAGTTCATGATTCTTAATTCAACATATCACATATAGTGTATATGACAAAGGACAGGTGGGTAAGAGAAAGATATCTTACTTTGACAATTGGCCGAGGTCCTCACAGGAGAAAGGTATCAGCAGCTTGAAGTGGGTCAGGGTGGTTCCAGCGCACCAATCCAGCACCAGCTTTCGGACCACTGTACTTTTCCCTGTTCCAACAGCCCCATACAGCAACACATTAAGCCCCCGACCGTCACTCCAGGTATCACTGGGCTCAAACAGTTGTTCCACAGTCACAGAGGCATTAGAAGGGAAGCTGGTTTGGAGAGGGGAGCTGAGGAGACCTGTAGCCTCCTCTGCCTTCCTTTCCAGGATCAGTGGCTCCACATGCATGGTCTCTGGGCTGAAGTAGCCACCAAACTGTTTCTCCTCCTGGGGAAGGTGACTGAACCACAAGAGGAGCTTCCTCTTGTGGATCTCTATAGGATCTACTATGAGAGAAAAAAGGTGTGTTAAATTCTGAGTGTGTTTCATATTCTTAGACACATATCTATCAATGTGGCAGCACAGATCTAAACTTGGAGCACTTGTGAAGGACCGTCAGACTGGATTTCCAAGGCCCCCTTAGACTGAATGTTTTTCAGTAAAACACAGTAGACAAAAAATAAATGTGTACACCCTGGCTCCACAAATGACTAGATACACTAAATAGACTTACTACTACCATTACTGATACTTGGGACAGTTGTAGCTCAGGAGGTAGAGTGGTCGTCCACTAATCAGATGTTTGCAACGACAAACTGCACCTGAAGGCTGCGCCATCGTTGTATTTACAACTAATGTAACAACACAACATTTAGCCTGTAAGTAAACAAACAAAGAGTCTGTCTACATATTTTAAATGGCAGTCAATGTTGACCTTGATATTGGCTTTGCCTGTCTGTGTGGTATATTTTTGAGTGCACAGTTTACAGGTGCAGAATTAAAGCATAAATGTTGTTAAAGCAGTCTGCATTTATTCATAAATTAATAACTGACTCTTACTTGCATGCAGTTCACAGATGCTTTATGCTGTACCATACATACTACATCAATTCATTCAAAACCTGCAGCCATCTGAAGAAGGCAGGGCACGTGATGATAAATCTGCAGCCTCTGACTGAAGAACAGCACAATGACATTACATACAGCTGCCCACTATGTTTAAATCATGTGCAAATGACACCAAGCTGCTACGAGACACCCGTACACACTTATACAACAAATAGGTCTGTTCTGTTCTTTTGTTTATGTGGAGCATGTCAGATTAGAGCAGTCCATCAGTCTCCTCTGCATCTTCAAAATGGTAGAAATAAATACCAATTTTCCATGTTGTTAAATCAAATAATCATACACTGGTGGCAGGAATGTGTTATCATCAGCATTCTGTCTGTGCATGGTACATATAAACCTAACCCTCTATGGTCACCTTTGCCATTGTTCTACAGCGTATGACTGACAGCTAGAACTGCATTGAAACTTAAAATTTACATTCTGTGTGTTCACAGTGAACAGAGCTTTTTACTGTTCTGGGTTCTGAGGTGGTGGAGCAGAACGTGCTGCTCTGAGTAGTAGCAGTGGCTGGGTGGAGAGTAACCCCCACCATCCTCTTCCACCTCCACACTGTGAGCAGCTGGTTTAGAGGTCTGAAAAACACCACACGACACAGGTTAGTTCAGTTGGGATCACAATTAGGCTGTTTGCTGGTTGTAGCAAGTAAAATGATATACCTCTAAGGCACTGACATTCATGCAAACATACATAACTACGCCCAGAAACTCACTGAGACTTGTCTAATGCTGCTCTGAAAAATTGATAACTGGTCACTGAAATAGCAATGGAAACCTTGAGACTGTCTTTTTGTGTCAACTGAAGGAATCAAGTGAGAATACAAAGCCCAGAAAATAAATAGGTGGAGCTCATATTCATACTGTAACTTGTTCAGTCAATGTAAATTATTTACTTCCTTACTACTACAACATTGTGAATATTAGTTATTTTGTTATAAAACACTTTTGGTGAACACACCAAGTTTTCCCTTCCTTGGCTTCTTCTACTTCCTCTCCTCACTGTGTATGAAGAGTTCAAACTGTTCATAGTTCTACATACACATGACACATGATGTCCTCACAGACATGACAGAAATATGCAGCAAACTCTGTGACTCATTGAGGGTTGACATTTATCACTTGACCAAAAGTGATGAGAGGGGCTGAATTCATCTCAGTTACTGGATTAGAGGTGTGGACACTATTAATTACTATTATAATTCAATTAAAGTTAGTCTAATAAGAACATATTAACATAGAAATGTTGTGAAATAACTTTATATCATCACTTTCGGCTCATGATTTCTTAGACTTCTATAATAGAAACATTCCCTAATTCAGTCTGAGCTTTGAAAATCAATGGCCTGTCTCCTGGACATGCTGCCACCTCATCTGCTTACTGATCTACTTAAGAAAGCACACGTTGATCTGGAGAGTAAATACCTTCCACTCACCATTCTTTTCAAAAGCAGAACAGAGAAATTGTGTCTCAGCAACTTTCACTTCATTTAGTCTAATTATATAACAGTATATTTGATCTTTTTCACTCTGCATTCAGGTCCTGCTATTGCCAAAAATACAAAACTATCCACTGCCATACCACTCCACCATGAAGAAACCACATGGACCTTTTTTGTTATGCTAGTTTTGAAAATGACCACACCACCTGCTTTTGGACTGCCCTCATTCTCACTATGAAAGTCTTTATTTTTGCACTATAAATTGAAACACTCAAACCACAACAACTTCACCACACCCAACATCAGGCCTGAGTCACATTAGTGTGGTGTGCTGCATAGACATATATACATAGACACCGCATTGAGCGGGTTGGTCGTTGGTCACGATACATCAACGGGTCCGTCAATATGTGTGTGTGTGTGTGTGTGTGTGTCTGTATACTATATGTAGGTATAGATGTTCACATGTAATGTACACGTTAGTGCTCTTTATTCAGAAACCCTCATGTCACATCTACATTTCAGGATCTGGTTATTATAGACACAGATTAAATGTTAAATATAAATATTTCAATATTTATCATCACAGTAACAGTGTTACACACATTAGTAGCTGAAAACCCTCAGCATTAGAAAAATACATACGTTGGTTTGGTGCTTACATAAGGAGTAAACATTTATAATCATCACTTTAAAAGTTACATACGTTGTTTTTGGTGCCTGTTTGTTTCCCAGATATATTAGTGTGTGTGTGAATGGGTGTATAAGAGGCATTAACTTAAAGAACTTTGTAGAAAGGCGCTTTATGAAGTTCAGTCAATTTTCTTTGTATTAGTTTACGGGCAGATCTGCCTTATCCAATATGGCGGCGACATCGACGTACGATTCAGCACTCAATGCGGCTTCTATGTATGTATGTCTATGGTGTGCTGCACCTGTGACTACACCAAAAACCATGTCACATCATTATAGCAAGTGTACATTAGTTCTGTGAGCTGAGAAAGGCTGTTGCAGTTAATTACACTTACAAATAGTTACAAATATTTCAAAGTGGGGTCGCTGTATTTACAATCTGTTCTCAGACATTAAGCAGCTGTAATGTCTGAAGTGTCTGTCACTGTGTCCAAGCACGGCTATATCAAAAAGATCAAAAGAGACTCTGTACCATGTGCATCCCAAACTCTGAGTCAGTCACTAAAGATTTCAACACAAGTTTGTCACCAACCTGTACCGTGAACTCATCCTTTTGTTCTGCTGCTTCTTTGTGTCAGAGAAGCTTCTGTGAAAAACAGTTAGCATACAAAATGAGACAATGTGTGCGTTTGTGAACAATTCCATTCTGTTAGAAAGAACTCTTCATTGTTACTTCAAATTTCCTTTTTTTAATTTTTAGGCATGGCACACAACAACGTGAAAAAACAAGAGCTGTAAAACTGGAAATGACTTTGTCAGTATTATCACAATGTTTCAATTGTCACATATAATCACAAAGGAACAATTATAGTCAAATGCATTTGTAAGTTCCTACCATACAATCTTAGTGAAACTAATTAATAATAATAGTTAACAGGTAATAATCATAGTATAACCACAACAATAATAGCACTAATGAATAAATTAGGGTTTATGCAGGAATCCTGGGGTTAAATTTAATACCATTTAATACATTTTTAAAAATATTTTTTAAAACCTCAAATTGCTTTTAGTCATATAGCAAAAACGTGATTGATAAATGGGAAAGCATCTGCACTGTTGCTGTCAATCCCTTAGTTGTTGACATTTAGTCCGGCGCTGCCCATTACTCTAAAATAAAATCCTGGTGAGAACCCTGATGTAGAACAAGAATCAGGTGGAGTTGGCAGAAAAAAATTTGATTTATTTAATGACTTTTCTAAATCTGCATATGTATCTTAGAAAAGAGATTATTATTTGATTTCTGAGTTTTCAAGGTGCACTTGAAGGCATCATGAAGCCCCTCACACGCTTTACCGTACAAACCGATGTAGTCGGGCACTCGTTTTTAAAGTGTAGATAGTGTTACCGCAGCGAGCTCAGGGCCGAGGAAGTCTGACAGTCTAAAGTAGACCGACAGAGAGAGTGACCACTAAGCATGCAGCCGAATGGAACGTTAGCTAAATGTTGTAGTAATGTAAAGTTAGCTAAATATGTCCCTGCAGCCAGACAGCTAGTGTCACTGTGTGTTTAAAGTTAAAGGTAAGGTTAAGTCAAGAGGTTATGTCCATGTAGAGTAAAAACTGAAATGCCAAGTCACAGAAAACCGCAATGACTCACTGCAGTCTGTCGTCCCGTTTTCCGTCGGTCGCTGTGTCCGGTCATTGACGTTACCTTTTACTGGAAGTCATTCTGAGCTGCTGTGTTCACTACATAACAAAGACAGTTATGTTCTGACAAAATGACTTCTATGCTGTTCCGCTTGACAACCGTGAAGCTACAGTTTGTTTCCACTGTACGGGAGGACTTTCAAAGAGTCTCTGCAAACAGAGCCCAGCCGGAAGCCTGAAAGCTGACTGCAAGCTGAATAAAATAAAATTAAATCAAATACAAAAGTAGGGCCGATAGGCCTGTGCCTGTTACAATGACAATACAGTCCGCAAAGCTGCAAAAAAACACAGTGTTAACCTCAGAATAGCATATTAATCAACTATGAAGGTAATTAATTTGTAAATTTGAAACGTAACACTTTTATTTTGAAGGCTGTAATTCCATAGCGGAAATGTTTTTTCAGTGGAATCCTAACGTCGTCTCCTTGTCCTGTTTTAAGGACAAACACCTTAATCAGATTACTCATGCATATGTAGCCTCACAGAAAATATGTGTGTGCTGTATGTGTGTGTATTAAGCCGTTTTCTTTTGCGATGGGCGGACAGATGATCTGTGGCTTCATACAGTGCGCCGCGCTGCTGGGTTCAGGGGTTGAGGTGGAGTTTACACTGCATAACGTAATACAGATGTCTAGCCATCTCCTTAAAGCAGGGGTTCTTAACCTTTCTGACCCTGAGGCCCATTTTTTCAGTACAGAGTGGCCCAGGTTTTAATATATATTATTTATTATTATTAATTATATTATATTATATATTATTTAATATGTATTATAATATATATATATATATATATATATATATATATATATATATATATATATATATATATATATATATATATATATACTGTATAGGTTTATAATTATAATAACCAAATCCACTTACAGTTTACCAAGCAAAAACCTTGTTCTTTCAGAATATGTGCTTGGACTCAAAAATCACATGTTTGTGCTCATATTTCTTCTTCTTGTACACAAACATTTCGCTCGCACTCGAATATGTCCTGTGCTCTCAGAGCACCTGATCTAATTTATTAGACTACAAACTGATGTAGTCGGGCACTAGATTTTAAAGTGTAGATAGTGTTACTGCAGTACTGTATCATATTAAAGTTATTGATTAATATTCCTAATAAAATTTCCCAGATATTATGAAAAGTCCTAGTAAACACTAATGTTCTTGGTGTGGCTCCGAGGATGGCTTGTTGTGATGAACATTAGGTTGTAGCTCGTTGTGATGAACATTAGGTTGTAGCTCGTTGTCTGTCTTACTACGGTTGAAAATATGTGTTTTGTGTTTTAACAACGTTTCACTTCAGAGTTATTGATCCCGGAAGTGCCAATATCTTTCTAACTTTACCGAAGTGCAGTGGCCAATAAGGCACCTTTCCTTATCTCGTAATTACGAGATCAGGTGTCTAATTAATTTTTTTCAAGTGAATGCAATACGCTTCTGTACTTCTTCTTCTCGCTCACATAAAAAACTACAGGTGCACCGGCAATAATAGTCCCCGGTAATTCACTTCCGTTGTGAAGTTTCTTTTATTCGCAGCGCTGTTTCTCTTATTTGCAGCGGCGTTTATTTTTTATTTGCAGTGCTGTTTCTTTTTGTTTGCAGCGTTTATTTTTTGTTTGCAGCGTTTCTTTTATTTGCAGCGCTGTTTCTTTTTGTTTGCAGCGTTTCTTTTATTTGCAGCATTGAGGGTTCCCGGCCACCGTAGAAATCTGAGCACGAGCACAAAATCTGACCACAAGAAGGAGAAATCATGCTCTCAAACTGAAAATGTGAGCTCTTGAATAAATATAGGATAATTCTTCCATAAACAAACAAACACACAAAGCGTTTTGTTTTCTCTTTCGTGTTGGAGTTGGAAGTTGCTACACAGTTCATAATACAGTACATAGATACAGCAGGAGACTGAACACGCCCCCCTGCCCTGGGGTGTTCCAGTGCTAAAGATAGTGGTGGAAGAGGTGTGCACACCCTTACCACCTGGATTTTGCCAACAGGATGTTAAATGCTGATCTATCAATGAACAGCACGCTTACCTAGCTCCTTTCTTGTCCAGGTGGATAGGGTGGTGTGGAGGATGTGTGCTACGATGAAGGGTGGCCTCTGATTGGCCGAACCATTTCTTGACCTCTTGTTATGTTTGTTCTCTCTGTAATGTAACTTCTAACTTAGCCTAATTGAAGGCATCAGGATCCACAGATCTGACCAGCCGCTGTACTAACCTGTGGTGCAATGTAGACTGCTGAGACTACACACTTATTCTGGGAGGTGGTGTAGAACCACTGCTGAATGCTGTTTATTCCTTACACCCAAATTCTACCAGGTGCGGATGCACCACGTGGTCACAGCATGCAATATGCAGCTGTTCTATTTTTGACGGACACTGAGCAGCCTTTACTGGTGTTCAAAGACTGATGTCAAAAAAGCCCGAAAAACATCCTAAAAACACAGAGCTACTATAACAACGGCACCATGGCAACAGAGCAACCACAGAGCAAAGTTTTGTAATCTTGAGATCTTGAATAAATTAACTTGTTATCATAAGAAAACAGAGGAAATCAAATCAAATTTTAGTTATATAGCCCAAATTCACAAAGTACATTTGCATCGGTCGGTGACTTTACAATCTGTACAGAGAGTGACACCCTCTGTCCTTAGACCCAGTTCGAGTAAGGAAAAACCAACCTGTTCTCATTCCCAGTTTTTCTAACTATGTTAAAGATTTCTTTTAATAATATCATCAACATTTCTTAGCACAAACACGCCAAAGTGTCACTGATAATTCAACTATAAGATAGCTTCATGTTGTGGCCCTCAGTATGTTTTTTTTCTCCCTCTAGTCTGAGAAATAAACTTTTATTCATATGTTTTGGATAGCGGAAAGGCCTACACTACCCATAATGCTCGACCACTGACGATTTGCGAGCTACAATCTGATTGGACAACCGAGGACCCTCTGCCCGGAAGTGTTTTTCTAACTATGTTAAAGATTTCTTTTAATAATATCATCATCAACGTTTTTCAGCACAAACACTGTGTGTGTGTCACCATTTATATTATGACTGATAAAATAAAAAGTTAATCACTTCTCTGTTTAATGTGCTTTTTATAATGTCTGTTTTAACACAGAGCCTGTTATCAACAGACCTTTTGAGAAGGAAAAATGAAATTTCCTGTGTGCAGTTTGCGCTGGAGCTGTACTGTGTATATATTCATATACAGTAACAATTTTATTCATGGAAAGCTTTCTGGGCTGCTCAAAGGATCACAAAACCACCATGTAGCACACTCACCATGTGAGTTTTGTTCAGTGTTTTGTCGAAGAAATCATCAAAGTCGAATTGACATATTTGCTAGGGTGTGTTTTATTAAAAAGCATGCCGTCACACTGGTAAATTGACAGTCACAGAACATCTGACAACTGAGCCACCTCAAGCTGACCCCAAGGTCAAGGCCATATCCCCTGATAACTCATCAACGCTTTGAGGTAGGGGCCTGAAATCCGCACCTGCGCATTGGGACAGCATGGTCGACCACGGTGTCGAGTTTCAGACCTGTGCGCTGCCCTCGGGAGGGTCAGAGGTCAGCTTTTCTGTTTGTAACGAGGCCTAGTAGTAGTATTTGATTTGACTAATTTGGATTAAAATGAAATTGTATAAAGCATGACTGAATATAGAAGATATTTCAACCTAGATATTTTTATAAGTCACAACCGAACTTATCCTTTTAACCTATATTGTGTGTGTGCTGTTGTTGTTGTTGTTATTGTTGTTTTCTTTTTCTGACAGTGGCAAAGTGTGGGATGACACATGGGAACCTGCGCAAGCTTATCTGTAAAACAGCCCACCACAGGTTGCAGAGTTGGCACCACAACTTCCCTGTTCAAAGTTTAACATGTTGAAATTCACAATAGAAATAAAGTTAAAGTTCATCATAAAAGTTCAGAATAAAATATTGAATACACATTTCAGTCAGTGTCAGTCTCTGTTTCACTCTATAACTGGTATAAGTACATAAAACATCTATGAATCCAATAGTTCAATAATATCTCACGTAATGTGTTCACAGCTCTCGATCTCTCACATTTGTGGTCTACTTCTCATTACACACATACACACACACACAGAAAAAAATTAAAGAATCAAAATAGGACAATTAAATATTTGGCTGTGTACGTACACAGTATAAGTAGGGTAGTAAAATATCAGTTTAGGAAGTCTATTGATCAAATTTTGATCTTAGAAAAATTATAGAGGAACATAGAGATAACATCATCTGAATAGTTTAACATTTTGTGTGCTGATGAAGGCTTGAATGGATCATTTATTTAACTCGATCAATAGTTTCATATCTATGACTATAATTTGATAGGTTAAACAAAGTTATTTTAGGCCTGGCAATACAGCATGCCTCCTGATACGTATACTCGCTACTCGTAAGCGCTGATGAGTTAAAGCCTTAACTAGTAGGCCTCATTGAGTACAGAACGGCTGACCTCTGACCCTTCCCAAGGGGCCACGGGTCCGAAACTCGAAACTCGGCACAGTGATTGTGGCCCACGTCCCGATACGCATCCTCAAATTTCAGCCCCCTGCCTCAAAGCTTTGATGAGTTATCAGGAGATAGTGACCGGAAAAGAAGAGGGTCAGATTTGGGGGACTCACTAAAAAAACGTGTCTTTTTGGCCGCCACGCAGCAGCCTTTGACCCCAGGGGCCCCAGATTTGGAACAGAGGATCCCCCGGGGGCCCTGAATAATGAACCGGTAAAAAAACCCCACAAGTCCAGTAGAATTTTTTTTGCTTTATTCCTGAGCATTGGGGTCCTGTCAGAATCATGCAGTCTTATACCCTCTGACCTGCATGGAGGTTTTGGAGGACAAGTGTTTCTACAAGTCGCAGGGGTCTGGAATTTTAGTATGTTGTTCAGGGGCATGAGACGAACGGATAGATGTTGGTTCGGTCCTCGTCGGCCCACTACTTTTCGATGGGCGGGGCCGAGAAAGGACGCCGTTACACGAATATGCGCCCTCGCTGCTGCCACAAAAATGCACCGAACTGCATGAAACTCACTGTGCTATTCTAAATGGAGGTCTGGGTCAGGCTCCCATAGTCCCAACTCTGTAGACCTTCTAGAAAGCTAACTAGCTCTACAGTGATGGGATTGTGACGGGAAAAATTGCAGCAGAAGGCTCCACGGCGTACGACATAGTCAAAGTTCAGCCTCCTACCTCAAAGCGTTGTCAAGTTATTCCCAAAAAGGTGTCCAGAATGGGTGAACTCTGACCTTTCCAAAGGGGGTACGGGGGTGAAAATAGGGGCCCTGATCAGACCATGCATCCTGATACACATACTCAGATTTCAGCCTCCTGCCTTTAAGCGCTGATGAGTTATTCACAAACCAAACAGGTGTTTTTAAGCCTGAATTACTAGGCCTCGTTAAGTACAGAACAGTTGACCTCTGACCCTCCCAAGGGGCGCACAGGTCTGAAACTCAACACCCTGGTTGACCATGCTGTCCTAATGCGCAGGTGCGGATTGGCCAGGATGGACAGACGTGCAATGGATGTCATGTGTACAGGACAAATCAACATAAACATATTGTACAATTACAATGACTGACAAAATGACAATGAATTATATGAATGATAAAATGATTACAATAGCAGTGGAACCTGTAATACAGATAGAGAGACACAGATGCACAGAAGCAGCAAATCATAAACTAACTATAAACTGTAATGGAGATATGGTAGTAATAATGACAATAATAATATATGTAGTGGACGTCATGCAGGACCACAGCAGCAGCCATGATCCACAAGAACCTGCTGGACGTGGTAGAGCCTGTTCGGCAAAAAAAGCCACCATGGCAGACATGGAGGAAAAGACAATGGAGTTTGGGCCACCACCAGATGGAGCCAAATCAAATCAAATCAAATCAAAACAATTTTATTTGTATAGCCCAAAGTCACAAAGTACATTTGCCTCAGAGGGCTTTACAATCTGTACAGGGAGTGAAACCCTCTGTGCTTAGACCCTCGGTTCGAGTGAGGAAAAAACTTGCCCACAAAAACCCTTTTAACAGGGAAAAAAATGTGGAAAAAACCTCAGGAAGAGCCACAGAGGAGGGATCCCTCTCCCAGGATGGACAGACGTCAAATCAACACAAACATATTGTACAAAATGACAATGAATCACAATGAATGATAAAATGACCACAGTAACAGATATGGTAGTAATAATGACAGTAATAATATATGTAGTGGACGTCATGCAGGATCACAGCAGCAGCCACGATCCACGAGAACCTGCTGGACGACAGAGCACAGAAACTCCGGGGAAGTTTGGTTAGTAACATGCATTAATGAGACATGTCCACAGATGAAGAGATAGAGAGAGAGAGAGGGGGGGGGGGGGGGGGGGGGGGGGGCCCTACGACCTAAGGTGGCTATGGTCACAGACAGTGAAGGGCTCTCAGAACTACCTTTTTTTTTTAAAGAAATGAGAGAGTTCATGCGTTGTTCTAAACAGACTGATCAGTTCAGCATCAAGAACATGCTCCCCCACCAACCCATGCTGCAGGACGCCATGTTGGTGATCCTAGAATAGCTGATTTTAAAGAAGGCGAAGACCCAGAGAGTTTCTTTGTTCAGTTTGAACGGATAGTGTGAGAATGTGTACTAAGGTTGAATCATATATTGTGTGTTAAGTGTTAATTGGTGTGTGTGTGTTAATTTTTTTGTGTGTGTTAATTCTTTTATGTGTGTGTTAATTCTTTTGTGTGTCTTAATTCTTATGTTTGAACAACAAGTTAGTATAATGATGTGCGTGTATTGCAAAATGTTGAAGGGTAGGGGGCAGTTGAAAGGATCATGTGCACTTACATGTGAGAAGAAAGCAGTCTAACTGTCAGTTATGCAAACCACACTTAATCTCAATAACGCTCCGCTCAACTTGCTATATCTTGTTTTACCATATATGGAGTGAAACATGCATTAATCTACACTCTACTAAAGGGTAACGCCTGCTTTTGTGTGTTCAATAAAACGAGCCAGAACTGTTGGAGATCAGAACTCAGCTGGGTGCGATGGTGAACGGATTGCGGAGTCTGTCAAAGCTCGGTTCGCCCTCTTGCAACAGGCGAAACTGAAGTACTTGTCTTTGTCTTCTCTAAACTCAATATCTCTCTGCTCTACATCAGGTCTACAGAATTTGGGGTGGTTTGAATCACCACAACAATAGCCAGAACATGGGTCTGGCAGCCAGTTGAGTGGGCAGCCAGACTGACGGGAAAAGCGCTTGAGGCTTATGCGGGAATGGATGAAGAACGGTCTGAATAGTATGAAGCTATTAAATCTGCAGTGTTAATGAAGTACAATGTAACCGAAGAAACCCACAGACAGCATTTCCACTGCTGTGCCGGTTGGAGAGACAGTCAGAGAAAATTACTACCGGATTGAAGGACTTTATAAGTGATGGATGCAACCTCAGAGCCGCACAAAGGAGCAGATTGGTGAAGTCATCATCTTGGAGCAGTACCTCCGGGTGCTACATCCTGATATCCGCACCTGGGTTAGGGAACACAATCCCCAGACTGGAGAAGAGGCGGCGGACCTGGCAGAACGCTACACAGCTGCTCACCGGGAGCCCTTGAAGAAAAGAATGACTATTGGTAAGCCAAGGTTTGGAGAGAGCAAACCTTGCAGTTTCCCTGTTATGGACAGTGTGAACACTGCGGCCGGTAAGAAAACTGCTCATTCCAACTTAAAACCCAATTACTTGGTAAGTTTTAACTGTCAGCAACCAGGCCACAAAGCTTCAGTATGTCCTTTGAAAAAATTTAATCTGTTGAATTGTGTGCTGTGTTATGGAATTTTCTCTTTTTGGGTTACACGAGGTCACATGTGAAGCCTTGTGATCAACAGAAGTATTAACTGTTTGTCTTTGTCTGGGTGCCACCATATCTCAACACTGTGGTGTCCAGGGTCGAAGAGACCTGTTGCTGCATTCCTAGACATAATAGATAGCTAATTGTTGACGTTCCATTAGCATGAACAGACATCTGTGTCCCCAGACTAGAATGTGTTGACAATAACACCTCCAAGAGTAAAGACATTCTCTTTGACTAATTCTGGGGCGTATAGTATTTGGGGTGTGATCTTTGGGTTTAAAGTATATGCACCAGCATGAGTTCGTCAGAATGTGAGACCAACTCAAGCACTTCAGGTGTACTTTGAGAGTGTCTCTAGTTCTCCTTTGCCAAGTGTTAATAAATAATACAGCATAAGACATCAGAGGCTCCTGAACACTTTCTTCCTTCCTGACCTCACCATTGACCTTTGACTTCAGCAATTTCTCCACAACAATTGGCGTCACAAACAGGATTTCAACAGAACAAAGACGTGGTAAGTGCAAAGTTTTATTACTATGCCTTACCATGTCTGCGTTTGACGAAAAAATAAAAAACTATGTGCTTATTTAATCTGCCTGGAATATAAAAACATCATACATACATCAACATACAAAAACAAGACCCACCAAGGGGTCAGGAGTGACAATGTCAGCCAAGACCTGACAATGTCCTGGCTGAAACCTCTGGGTTGTTTGGAACGTATGTGTCATACAAACATCGCAGTTAGATGTTCAATTCGGCATATTGATTTAAAATGAGAAATCAAGAAAAGCTGACAATGGTGTATAAAAAAAATAATAGAGCTGTAACAATAATTGATTACAGAGCAGTGTACATCGTGTGGATCTGATGGGGGGGCAGGTTGGGTTTATGACCCACTGCATTGCCACTCTGTGGCTGTTTGTTTCCGGGGCAATTTCGGGCTGCACTCGGCACAGAGTGACCCACCTGAGGTTTAAACTATAGAAAAGACATTTTCGGGGGAGTTTAAATACACCCTCGTTTGAATCAAGATCGGGGATCTGCTCTGTGTCCTTTGGGAAACGTTGATTTCAAATGTGTATACACTGGGAGAGAAAAAGAAGTACATTTTTCCTCTTTTCACCTCAGATCACCACTGCAGTTAGAAAAGTGTGGAGACTGACCTTTGATGCTGCTGTATTGTGGATTGAAATCTGTTTGTCTGTACCAGCTTCTCAACACCAAACAGTAACATATTTAGAGGAGGAACTGTATATGTTGTCGTTAGATGAACATATGCAGTTATCAATGTCTACATTTGTTACTCATCAGCCGCCTCTTCCCGCACAGTATGGACCTCCTTCTGAATTGTCTGAGGTTCCACCTATTTTGTGGGCTAAACATAAAAATCATGTGGGTTTTGTAAATTCGGCTCTGCCACATAAAGTTACACTTAAGACTAATGTTAAGCTACCTATGATTAGACAATACAATTTTTCTCACAGAGCTGTAGTAGAAATTGAAAGTGTCATTCAGTCTCTGTTGGATCAAGACGTGCTAGTTTAAACCACCAGCACAAAGCAAATCGCCCTGATGAATGGCGGTTCGTGCAGGACCTGCAAGCGATTAATAATATAGTGGTACCTGCAGTTCCAATTGTGCCTGACACCAATTCGATTTTAGCTTCTTTACCACCTAACTCCACGCACTACACAGTCGTTGAACTGAGTTCTGCATTTTTCTTGATACCGTTGCATCCAGATAGCCAGTATCTGTTTGCATTTACATTCAAAGGTAAGCAATACACTTGGCGACGGTTGCCGCAGGGTTTTGTCGAGAGTTGCACAAGGAGATGCACAAAGCCTTTCAAGATCTGAAAAATGCTCTCACAATGGCTCCAGCGTTGGGTTTTCCTGACTATCATCAGCCGTTCCATCTACATGTGCATGAGAGAGATGGCTTCGCCACTGGCATTCTGGTACAGAAACATGGTTCTCATTATCATCCTGTTGCGTACTACTCCTCTCGACTTACCCCTGTAGTTCTCGGTATTCCAGGTTGTCTAAGAGCAGTGGCCGCCGTTGCCATTTTGATCGACAAATCTTCTCCCATTGTACTGGCGAATGACTGTGTCTGTGTGCACGTTCCACATGCAATATTACACATTTTGAACACATCAGCAACACACACAGGACGGCAGCACGTCGCTCAGGTTACAAGGCAATATTTCTTTTAAGCCCCCACATAACTTTAAAGCGCTCACCTCCAGTAAATCCAGCTACTCTGCTACCATTGATTGATACAGATAATGAGCATGACTGTATTGCCCTTATTGAAACGTGTACATCTCCGAGACCAGATCTGCTGCAAACACCAATACCAAATTCTGATATGGTTCTTTATACTGATGGTTCGGCTTGCAGACCATCTGACAACGTACATTTGGCTGGGTATGCAGTAGTAAATGATTCTGAAGTAATTGAAGCAGGGTCTTTGCCCTATGGAACTTCAGCCCAAGCAGCTGAGCTGTATGCTCTTAGTAGAGCCTGCATACTTGCTTCTGGTAAAGTTGCCACTATCTACGCTGACTCGCCATATGCATTCGGCGCTGCGCATGACTTTGGACAATTATGGAAAATGAGAGGTTTTGTCTCATCCTCTGGTAAGCCATTACAGCATCACGCGTTGGTAAATGATCTATTAGAGGCTATTTTGTGTCTGTCACAGCTTGCGATTGTAAAATGTTCAGCCCACACTAAAGGAAATGGTCCTGTTTCACGAGGAAATGCAATGGCTGATACTGCAGCCAAACAAGCCGCACTTTCCTCCTCCTCCATGGTCCATCAATATACCTCCATACAACCCGTCAATCCAATTCCAGTACCTTCCGCTAATGATGTTGTGAAAATGCAAGATCGCGCTGATAACAGGGAGAGAAGTCTTTGGTTGCGTAAAGGTCGTGCAGTTGATTCGGAGTCTGGCTTTTGGCTCCACCCGGATGGGCGACCAGTTTGCCCAAGAGCTCTCCTATTTGTCTTTGGACGGATGAGTTTGTGGCTGAATATGTAAAAGATTAATTGACTTTTGAATTTTATCATTACAGGTGTCTGAACAGCTCACGGAACCATCGGAGGAACCAATTCATCCTTTTAATGACGGAAATTTTGTATTAATCAAATATCTAAAAAATGTTTTGGTCTTCCAGGTGGAACCAGGTGTTGGTGACCATGAGGACTTGTATTTCCTGTGCTCTAACCAAACTAACCAAACTGTTAACCCTGTTATGTTTGACTGTCCAATTGACAGATGTGATGACTGTTAGATTGTTTACCCCCTGACTTTCTCTCAAGGTAAATGGTCGTGGACAACACATGACAAAGCTCGGATTAAGACAGTGCTGAGTGCACGCAGGTAATGAAGGTAACATTCACAGCTGCTGTACCTTTGACTGAACCTCTGGAGCTGTGGTGTTTCACTAAACAGCCATTGAAAAGTTATCCTGATTATAAACTGTGGGCTGTTAATTACTGAGATGTTCCAGGGGAGGTGCAGAGCGGTAAGATCTGTACTATGGTGAAAACTGAGAAGGGTGATAGTTTTCTATATATTGGTCAATTTCTTCCATAAATACACTTGAGGTAGCCAAACCTAAATCAACAAGGAGTGATAGAGGTACAGGTGACAAAGAACAAATTCGGCCTTTAGTCTAATGAATGATTATGCTTGCGATTGTAATCTCAGTAACTGTTGGCTATGTCAAAATATGCCTTTGTCCGTAATCCCCCGGAGATCGAGAGGGCACATCGCTCCCTAGCCCCTAAACCTGGTCCGGGAGGCAGGCCCAGACCTTTCGTGGTGTGCTTTCACCGTTTTCGGGAGAGGGAGAAGGTGCTGCGCTGGACCAGACAACACCAGCTTAAATACCGTGATGTTGTGCTAGGAGGAGGAGAAAATATTCACTTTTGAGAGTCCGGAGGAAGCGCAAGCTTTCTACAATGAACGAATGAAGGAGGGAGAGTAAACTGTGCTGCAATACTCCGCTGTCTTGGTTACCATGGAGACGGGTACACATGGGACTGCCGGTATGTTTACCCTGTTAATGCTCCACGTGCGAGCTGTATGGTTCCTGTACTTTGTTATATCGGAGAAGGATTTATTTTTATTTATTTGTTTTCCATTAAAAAATTGCCTTCTCTGTTCTTGCTATGTTGGTTAATATGATGGCCTAAGTGACTCTGTCCAGGCTATTTGCTCTCTGCCTATCTACCTGAGCTAAACATTAAGGTTAAGCTGATTTTCAGTAGTTTGGTAGTCCTAGAGTTATATGTGTGTTCTTTAAAGATGTGGTGTGCATTGATTATTATTTTTTTTTCTATTCACCTTGATGACTTCTCGAGCAGAGATATGGAAGTAGAAAGTGTTATCCTGTTGGGATTGAAGAAGTGGGCATCTTTGTCTTTGTTAGGTACAAGTGTATGGGGAGGAATGGGAGGGACTTGGGAGGGGATTTATTGGCTTTTCTTTGTTTTTTTTGTTTGTTTGTTTGTTTTTGTTTTTTGTTTTTTTCCTCATTTTCCCCTTTATTTTGTCTGGCTCAGGAGTTGCATGTCAGGTGTGGGAGAGGTGACACTCCAGATTTATTTATTTATTTTGTTTTATAGAACATGACAACTCAGGATAAGACTCTCCGCTTTATTTCTTCGAACCTGAAGGGTGCCAACCATCCTGTTAAACGTCCAGCGTATCAAACGCCCTTGGATAGAGCATGTATTTCATTCTAGATTCCCTGTGAGGGCGAGAGGGGCGGCTATCCTTATCAGACACACACAGCCACGTGTGTCCTGACGTGAAAAATTTTGACAGGACCTGAATTGTGACCTTCCACAGTATTAGCAGACATGAGAATTTAGCGACAAATCCAAACACGTCAAGACGAACAAGCAAAAATGCAATTTTGTTGTTTACAGCGCCCCCTAGTGGACAAATGACACCAATTTGTTGTGGCACACAATTTCATTTCAAATACAATTCACTTTTGTCATAATCCAATATGGCAGCTACAATCTTACGCCCGACGTGAACATTTTGGATACGACCTGAATTGTGACCTTCCAGAGTATTAGTAGACATAAAAATTTAACGCCATATCCAAACGCATCAAGACAAACAAGCAAAAATGTAATTTTGTTAATTACAGCGCCACCTGGTGGACAAATACCACCAAATTTTATTGGCACACTTTGGGGCGGGTCTCGCTGCAGGTGACCAAATTTGGTCTTCGGAAGTCAAAGCGTTGCCGAGATATGAGCAAACGTCCTGTTTGGCGGCGTTGCATGGGCCCTAATAAGAAAACGTAGAAAAACAATAGGTCCCTGCAGCTATCGCTGCATGGGCCCTAATAAGAAAAGGTAGAAACACAATGGGTCCCTGCAGCGAAAAAGGTAGAAACACAATGGGTCCCTGCAGCGAAAAAGGTAGAAACACAATGGGTCCCTGCAGCGAAAAAGGTAGAAACACAATGGGTCCCTGCAGCTTTGCTGCATGGGCCCCAATAAGAAAAGGTAGAAACACAATGGGTCCCTGCAGCTTTGCTGCATGGGCCCCAATAATAATAATAATAATAAGCGAAAAGGTAGAAACACAATGGGTCCCTGGGCCCCAAAAATAGACCTACCTTAATTGTCTGCAACTCCAAAAAAATCCGTACTACAAACATGTCGAAAGGTAAATTATTAACTAATTCACTACAGTTACCACCCTTAATTTTGTGGAATTGTTGATACATTTTTCTATAATTGAGAATTATTAAAGTTAACAGAGGAATAACTAGTCTAATAAGATGTATAGGTATAGATTTATATCTCAGTAGATATTGTTGCAGCTGCATTCTTTTGTATGAAGTTGTTGTTGCAAAGAAATATCTGCTGAATGATCTGAGGTTCATACCAATGTAGGTTATAATTTTTTTTTTCAATATTATTCAAGTGTAGGATAATTAATTAAATGGTGTTAGCTAAACCTGATATAAAAATTAAAAGTCGGTCCCTAATGACAAAATAAAAGCCTAGTGAACAATGTGTACTAATCTAATCTAATCTAATCTAGTTCATCAGCATGCTTTTATATGAAATATCAACTTTAACAGTACATTGGGCCTGTGTGTTGTACTGTATACAAACTCTTTGCAGGTCACTGTTTAGAGTTGAAAAATGGAATAACTTTGTCTTTAATACCATTGCAAGTATTTACAATCAATCTTTATTCTCTCCTGTATCATTTCAGAATGCAGATGACACACATGGACACATGTCTGATGAGACAAACAATGTCATACTCAAGGCACTAAAGGAGGAATTTAATGTTCCTGTAGCAGAGAGATCCAGGACCCAGTGCTCTGCACTTTTTCAACTGTGGTGGAATAGGAAGCATTACTCACACAGGAGACGTAAGCGCCACATAACGGCTGCGGCGCAGTTTAGCTCCGTCCTCTGCCCGGCGTCAACTCACACCAGGCACGTTTTGGCCGCGTAACGGCAGCGTAGCAAGCCGGCCGTATTCATGCGCGATCACGGGATCACGCAAGAATCCTGGACGTATGCAAGACCCGTCGATAAACGATGTATAAAGTAAACAACAACAAACAGCTGACTTTGCTTCTCCGACGTGGAAGAGATTATGAGTGATGTGTGAGTGCGCTCATTGACTAGACTGGCAGCAATCAGCTCCGGTGACCGCGGCGCAGCCTCCTCAGTAAGGATGGTCAGTCAATTACATTTAATGGAAAATTGGTACCAAGAAAGTCAACTATCTCTGCACTTGTAAATACGGCTCTTGATAAAACAAAAGGCTCTAGTGTAAGAAAATTAAACATATACCTTCGGGAACAGTACTTGGGAATCAGCCGGGCAAGTGTGAAAGACATCTTGGACAGATCAAGATGTTACCAGCTCCATAAGGCAACAATCCAGAATAAAGCCTCACCAAAATCTATCACGGCCAAAGCAGTTCAAGATCGACACCGGGTAGACCTTGTTGACATGGCCTAATAGAGGGTAAAATATGGCTGAGTCACATTTTGGAGTTCAAAGGTGCTGTGAAAAAAGTAGTCCTTACAAGTAAATAAAACTATTATGGAAGACAAAGTCACGCATTGTCCAATTGCTTAACTTCTTCCCAAGAAGAGCTTAAAGAACACTGCTCACCAGGCAACAAAACACAGCCCACCCAAAAGCAAAGGCGTTTAGGGATGAACGAAACAGGATCAGGAAAAGGGCACAAAAAGCAATGCAATGCTGCATACGTCAACAGAATCAGTCTCTGTGTACAGGCTACGTGATAATGTGTTGGTCAGGGTCAAGAGTGGCCATCACAGAGTCTCTCAGAAAAAAATTGTGATACCAGGTGTTGTGGCAAGGAACCTTAAGTTGCACAAATACAAGATTGAGTTTCAAATGCCAAATAGCCCCACTCTACCACAAAAGTGGTTCTCCATTTGTGATGTGACTTGTATGACAAGACTAGAAGAAAAGCAGCACTTAAAGTCTCAGCCCAAATCAGTTCAACAAATGAACCTGCGAATACCTTACACACGAGGACAGATTGGAGGAGTTTGAATCCTCAAACCTGAACATTGCATGAAGAAATAGTTGCCGGCCTAACATTTAATCCATATAGAGTGGATAGGACACCCCTTTCGGAGTATGTTAAAGGGACATGGGGGGAATATTTACAGAGGATGGCACCACATGGTACATACGGTGACCACCTAACTCTTCAGAGAGCATCCTAGATTTTTAATGTTCAGTTCCTTATTGTGTCAACTCTTGGTTTGGATGCCACCTCGGTAATATCACCATCTGGTGATTACTGTGAAAACCTGCCTCTTATAGTTCTTGGACATTTTGCTGAGGGACAGGGGGAACATTATGTAAGTTTAGAAGGATCTATTCCGGCTTACATGTTTTAAGTGAGAACTGAATCGTTTCCCCTTGAGAAATGTTTGATTGAAATATTTTCCAGATATTTTCTCCAGATATAAGTGTGGTAAATTCATTTGACATGGCAGCATCCAACAGAGACACTGACATGAAATTTAGAATTTACATATAAGCAAATGATCAAATTCTTAAATTCTTAGAATATTTAAGGAGCGAGAGAGTGCTGCAAAATACATACCCTTGATGAATGAATATGATGACTATGCTATCCACCATATCTACTTTTGATGAGCAAACTGCACAAAAAATGCAGTCCTATTTATGTATTATTACATTTTTGGCTGCAGTTTTTACATTTCAAAGGATTTTTTTTATTGCTGTGCCAATAACATTGTTACGACCAGGTAAGGGGTATGAAAGGAAGTAACATAAAAACCAGATTTTAACGGTTATTAAACAAAAGGATTTTATTAAATGAAAGTTTTAAGATTGTTTTAACAAAAGGAGGTGAGGCAAAAGGGAACGAAGGGCTAGCAAGTGCTGTTAAATAAACAAACAAATGTAACAAAAGGAGAACAATAAACAGAGCCTATAATATCTAAGTAGAAAAACAAAAGGTGAAAGAAAAACCTCACTACCTAAGTTTACCTCTGAATAACAAAAACACATCCAAAACAGCACTTCTAATTCTAATGGGAATAACAGAAATATTCTACGTGTAATCAGTAGATCGAACTAAACTAAACCCTGCTCCGTCCCAATAAACAAAACACAAACCTCCAGATACAAAACACAAACCAGCGAGTATCCTCAGATACATACGGACCACAATCAAACGAGTATCAGTAGATACGTACGAGGCAAGCTCACAAAATCACAACACGAGTGAAAGTTTAAATGCAGGTGATGCTGCCGCCGTTTCGCCCCAAGCATGTGTGCTCAGTGTTTTTCCTGGGCCTCTAGCTGCTGACGGGAAATGCGAACTCTCGCTCTTGCCTCGTCTCTAGACCCTGAACTACCCGGGGAGAGAGGACCATAACGAGGCAGGGTGTACGGCGTCTCAAGCCGCGCACCTACCTCCGTTTCTCCTCCTCCGGCAGCCACAGTACCCCGAGGCTCAGCCTCAGGCTGAAAATTTCAAATAATATTTACCTTTTGTTTCTCGGGTAGGTTAAATAGATCCCGGACGAGCCCCCATAACGGGCCCCACTAAGTTTAACTCTGAATAACAAAAACACATCCAAAACAGCACTTCTAATTCTAATGGGGCTAACAGAAATATTCTATGTGTAATCAGTAGATCGAACTAAACTAAACCCTGCCCCGTCCCAATAAACAAAACACAAACCTCCAGATACAAAACACAAACCAGCGAGTATCCTCAGATACATACGGACCACAATCAAACAAGTATCAGTAGATACGTACGAGGCTCACAAAATCACAGCACGAGTGAAAGCCGCCACGATGCTCGGGCGGCTGCAGTTTAAATGCAGGTGATGCTGCCGCCGGGGCGCTCTCATTGGATTCAGGTTGGGCCCAATCAGGGACCAGCAACCGCACACCAACATTTACCTAATGGGAAAAACACTGTGCACACATATGCATGGGGCGAAACGGTGGCAGCCGTAACAAACATAATAACCAGCCAATAACGTAATAACTTATTACATTATTGGCAGAATGTTATTATCTTACTGGCTCAAAAACTTTATTACATTATTGGCAAGTTATTACATTTAAAATGGGCAAAAATTATTACGTTATTGGCAGGTATTACATTATTGGCCATTATTACATTATTGGTTGCTACATGAACCTTTTCATGATTGATTCAACTTTTTGCAGTATTTCTCCAGGCACAATTAATCTTGGATGGGTTTCAAAATGTGTTGTATTAGGCTGATTGTTAATAGAACTATGTATATGTACATACATGTACATTTTCAAGAGCTGGAATCAAACAGTGACTTGGTTCCTGGCCTGAACAGATCAGTCTCACTCACGGATCAGCTGGCCTGATACTTCAGTATGTATTCTCTCTCTCTCTCTCTCTCTCTCTCTCTCTCTCTCTCTCTCTCTCTCTCTTTCTCTTTCTCACACACACACACGCACACAGCTACTACAGATGTAGCAACTCAAAAGTTCCCGTGTTTCCGTGACGGGACCGTGACTGGTCCTTCACACAATAGTACCCAAACTGCAGCCGCAGCCACTACAAACCACGCCCACTACAAAACACGGCTACTACAAAACACGGCCACTACAAAACACGTTTCCTTGTATTAGTTTACGGGCAGATCAGCCACATCCAACAATTAACAACTTTAACGGTTTATTCACCGTGATATATATATATATATATATATATATATATATATATATATATATATATATATATATATATATATATATATATATATATATAAATAGGTTTTAAATAGGTTGTTTGCACTGTCTGCTGTCTGTTTTTCTGAGACCCACACTGTCACAGAGCTTGGCCTACTACATCAGATGCCGTAAATATCACTCTCAGGTGATGATTTCTTATAGGTTAACAGAAAAGATTGCTGGCCCTTTCACACAAATAAAATGTATTTATTTAGAACTAAATTAAATATTTTGAATTAAGTATGCAATTCACAAGACTAGTAAAATAAATATGACCATACTAAAATCTTTAAAATATATACTGTAAAACACAAAAGTTGAAAAGTTTTGTTTTGGAAAAAAATTCAGACAAATGCAACAACCAGCAAGAACTTTTATTTACAAACAGACATTTACAGCCTCTTCAAAAACTCCTCAGAGTCCAGAGCTCTTCTGAGGTTTTCGGCGTATGTGTCCATTTCCTTTACTGCATCCTTGCTCATGTTTTTAGCGAGGAGATGAGACAGCACCTGTTTCTCACTGATAAGACAAAATGAAACAGCGATTAGTAAAAGGACATTCACACTGAGAGGTTGTCATGGACAATGTATAAACAATACATATAGGTATTAGCACTCTCCTTATGTTTGTAGCATACCTCAAGTCATACTGCACTCCACGGTTGTACAGTTCTGTGGCTCTGTCAATTGAACATTGATGGACAGCAGAAAGGGCGTGGACTGTTGCCTGTGTCATGAGATGAACAAAAGGACATCTTTCAATTTGACATTAAAGTAGTCTGCCATGTTGCAGTTAACAAGATATTAACCATAAGTTAAAGACTGACAACAGTAATAATACAAAATATGTTAATATGAGAAATAAAAAAGTTTTAGAATTTACCTCTGGCAGAAGCACATCCATAACAAATGCCACTTGATCGTGACATCTAGTTGTCTGTGCTTCAATAAGGTTTGTCAAGAAGTCCAGCACTCTGTCCAGCTGCTCATCATCCTCAAAGAAAATTTTCACCCTGCCCTTTGATGATGCCCAGGAGGATACAAATTTTCCAGCGATGACCGCCTGTAAACATATATATTTTTTGGAAGGATGCTCAAAGTAAATGTACACACACTAGGCTAACAGAAAATGTTTCACTTAAATAATTCATTTATTATGTTTTGACCAAAATTAGTTACAGCATGCGACTCTAAATTTCAAACTCACTTCAAGATGTTGCAGCAGGCCTTTATCCTGAGTGATGCACCGTGCAAGAAGGTCACTGGTGACTCTTCTTTGGTGTTCAGCTTGCTGAGCCCTTTCCTAAAATTTGATTAAATAGCATTTAGATGTTAAACGTGATTATTCCGGCTAAGTATATTAAATAAGATTTGTTGTTTCTTGATCCTTTGCATGTCCTCACCACAAGCCTGTTGAAACATGTGTCTTCACTCAGGACAACATCTCTGGTTGTGGTGACGTCATGTTGGTGCATGCTGTCATTATTGTCCTTAATGAAGTCACACAAAGACATCACTTAGTGCACAGCTGTAAACAATGGATATTTTGTTCTCATGCAATAATCGTCACTTACATTAACCTGCTCTCTGCGTGGAAAGCTGTACGGCCTCTTGTTGTACATGTGGTCAGTGGCGGGGTCTGTGTCCTGTGGAAAGCAAACCATAATTGTGTCAGTTTGTTTAATGGGATCCACAGAGGATTAACATTTGCACTTATTATTTCACCCCCATTGCAAATTATTAAATTATTGATGAAATGTACAAACTTTCTGCTTTTTACAATAAACAAATCAACAAAAAACATTGGAAAAGCTAATGACAAGACACGATAATCGGGGGATTTTTCAAGATGTGACACAAAATCCCACTTTTTATGACTACTGCTGTCTCAAAATAATTCAATCCCTGCAATGAAATCCCTCATAAGAGTACACATTTGCAAAACTGGTGTTGTACACTTGATGCAATTTATCAATAGGTTCATTAGTTATATCAGGTGTGATTCAGATATCACTTCAAATAACTGTACTGGCTAGAGATTTGTAAATGGTGACGTTTAAGTACATGTCAGAAATGTTCCTGAGTGACAGAAAAATGCATCTCTTGCAAAAATGACAGATGTATTCTTGAATCTTGAATCCATTTGAATTGTCCATGTTTTATTTGTTTAATGCCAACTTCTGAAAGCTTGTTAATTTTGCTAATACACCGATTCTGCAATAGGGGTGCAATAATTTTGAACGCAACAGTATAATAACACAGTACCATTGAAAACATATTGCATCGTGTACTATAAATGTTTATGTAATAGCTGTTTGAGTGGTGACCTATTTTCAAACAGGAGTGATGGATACTGTGTAAGGTGTTCACTGACCATGGTGCTGCTTTCATGTTTTTTTTTTCGTGTGATCCTGAATACCGGTGGTACATTGTCTCGAAGGGTTGCCTGTCCTTCTTCTGTAAAATGGGCAAACTTCCTTCCATACCTGCAATTAACATACATTTTCATGACCCAGAATCAAGAAATAAGTGTTACCATAAAGTGTTCTTAATAATTAAATAAAAAATTGAGCCCTGCAGCGTACCCTTCCAGCCCAAGGTTTTTTATTAGGACAATGCACCACCATCTTCTCAGGAGACACATGTCATCCTAATAAAGAGCACAGTTACTCAATGGGGACACATTTTTTTTATAGTATATAAAAAATAACAAAAAGTAGTGATATCATTTTTTTCAATTTTTTAGGATACTCACAACACTGAAGTCAAAACAAGCATCCATGACAAAGTACCAGGCATACTGTAGTGATGATAAATTCCCAATCAATACATGTAAGACACAGGGAATATCTGACAGCTGACTACTCGGTGAAAAAGTGGGCACACATTTACACTGAAATATGTAGTGCAGATCATTACAATAAATGGCATATTTGAAAAGGCATGACATACTGCATAGATAGAAAACGGAGCGCTGTCCTGAACAAGAAAAAAAACAAAACAATTATGTGCCACATTACTTTATATGATGTTACCCTCACTCACCATTATCATAAAGACACCACAATCATTACCATGTGTCTGCTTAGGAACACCCTGTATGGCAGACAGTTACAGTCAACAAATAGTAGGCACTTACAAATCAATTTGATAGTGATATAGCAGGCAATACCTCCAAATCCAGTTGAGTAGTCTTCTCTGTCCAGGTTCCCACAGCAACCCGCTGTGCAACACCTCTGAGTAACAGAAAAACACAGCAATGTAAAACACAAGTATACACTGCTATGATTCTGTTAGGGAGTATAAACAAACGGATGGTATGTCACAATATGAACAGTATCAAAATCTGTAATCCACAGAACAGGGAACATGTCCAAGAACTGGACCATGCAAATCTGTAAGTATTTATTATTTCCTTAAGTTCAACAAGGAGGATTCCTTTCTGACTCCCTTTCCTTTTGATTGTCTATTATTCTATTGTCAATTTGTCTATTTCAGTCCATTTCAGCTCTCTATAAGCAAATCTTGTCTGATCCTATAACCATCTTTCAGTGCTTGGTACATTTATTGTCACAATGCCTCCTGATTGAACTTATGTTTTGAGATTTTTCTGAACATTGGCAGGTCAGGGTAACGTGACTGCCAGAACACACAACACTGGCAACCTTAACAGATTCCTGTAGGCCTGACTGGAGAAACCCTCTGCTCTTATGAAGTAATGGGAATCCAGAAACCTATAGAAAATATACAGTCTGTACAATAAGCAAAAAGCAACAGCAAACTCACAAATGACTTCAAAGTTAAAATACAGACATCATCATCCACAACATATGTCTTCACATGTTCTGTTGATATTGTATGTTGCTCTCAAGATTATGTTCTGTAAATGGTATAATGTCCCTACACACAGCAGAAAATGGCCTGGAATCCACAGGGGTATGATGAGGGCATCTTTCTGGACGGCATCTTTCTGTAAATAAAAAAAAAAAAAAAAAATGCTACTTTTATGAACACTTGAAAAAAAGGTTAAAATCAGTTATGTATGATGAGGGAGTACATGATATTGAGTAGTGATTTGTTAGAAATAATAGCGTTGCAAGGCTAAGAGACATATTATTTAGCTTAGTGTTTGAAATATCCTTGCATTAAATCTTCTTAAGATCTTAAATCTATCTTTGACACATGCTATTTAGGACCAGCAAAAACTTTTCACAAAATGACTATTTATTTTGTTTAATTACTGGGAAATGGAGCAGGGGATCGCAGTTGGTGGGAGGGAGCCATGTTGCGGTGACATGCAGGTCAGCGACAAAAACATCCCTTCCCTGTAGATTGTAAGCAAGATTTTGTCAGTGCTAGAAAATGGTAAAGCATGGCTCAATATCACCTATCAATACATCTATGTAATGCATACACACCAAGAAATTACCTTTTCATCCAGTCAGTTAATCTTGGTCAGAATTAAATTTCTGTATTAAATTCTTACCTACAATTATTTTTCTCCCCGACTAGCCCGAGGCACCCATTCCCTACCTGTTGATGTAATTTAAAAACAGCATCATACAAAATCTTATCAATACCCGTGGTTGGACTGCATGCATACATGTCTACACATAACTTTTACAAAATCAGATTAGAGTCAATTGATGCTTTTTGCATTGTTCCCTTGAAACAGCCTTACTGACTGCATTTCAAGAAACGTATTTTGAAACTGCAAACCACACTTCAACCAAACTTCACCAACACACATATTACCGAAACTATTCAGTTTGATATGTTGAGTAAAATAAAAATTAAAAATATTCTGATTCTACGTGACGTGTTCCCCCACTGCTTCTGTTAGCATCCCTTGCTCACTCATTACTTTTAAAAAGACGACACAAAATGGGTTTGCCTACGAACATTTACTTTATTGAGTTTGAAGAAATGTGTTCAAATAAAGTCCACTCTTTCTGCTGAGCAAATGATGTCTTAAACGTCACATTAAACATCAACATATTCCCATAATGTAAAAATAATATAAAAGTGTTTCACCTGAAACGCCATTGTCGCCTCGTCTTTGCACATACACACATGCAACGCACAGACGCTGTTTACAGGGGCGTGGTTTGAAGTGGCTGCGCACGCAGATGTGGTTTATAGGAGGCGTGTTTTGTAGTGGGCGTGTTTTGTAGTAGGCGTGGCGTTGTAGTGGCTGCGGCTGCAGCTAGACCCTTCTCCCTTCACAGGTCCTTCGCTGGTCCGTGAATGAAATGTAATCCCCTGCGATGACGTAGTCAGTGAGGCCCTGACTGGAAACGCCCCTAAGCAGTCTGTGTGAAAACCAGCTGCAATGCCTCATTTGTCCACGAGGAGGAGCATTGATGTTCCGCTCTCACCGTAGACTGTCTAAACTAAGACACATCTGAACAGATACGCTGGGGTGAGCAGGTGACCCCGATCAGCGGATCAGTTGATAGGAAAAAAAAAAAGTTGTGATAAGATAACACTGATCGCTGCAGCCGCCACTCGTATCTGCAACTCTATGTCACGCACAACAACAACATGCCAACATAAACGCTCGTAGCGTCCGTTTTTAAGTATATTTTTGGGCCTTTTATGGATATGACAACTGAAGAGAGACAGGAAGGAGGGGGCAGAGAGACGGGGAATGACACGCAGTAAAGGGCCGTACAGAGAGTCACCGTGGACTTTTGCAAGACTTATCTCTGAACTTTCAAAAGCTGTGCGGTGTATTATTATAATGGAGGGGGGCATAGTGGAAAACAAACAGTGGTGTCAATGTAGAATAAAAACATAACATATATACTGCAAAATTTATTAAAACTAAACATACTTGACTTATTTCATACATATTCTTTCCATTTACGCTTTACACCATTTAGCCTATGGAATGGACAAAAATGTAAAGGAGTTATTCATGTTCATGAGCACACTTAAATCACAAGGCTACTGTATACAGTACTTAAACCAGCTGCATTTTCCGCTCTGTGATCTGTGTGACACTGGGAGGCCAAAAAGCCCATCAAATGCAAACAATGATAATGCTAATGAGGGGTTTGTATGGTTTACCTGGCCTAAAGCGTGCACAACAGTAAATACCTGCATAACAAAGGGCTTCCAAAACGCTCGTCTCTGCAGCTCTATGTCGCGCACAACAACAACGAGCCCCCCCTCCAAATAAACTGTTAATTAAAAAAAAAACGCTGTCTGGGGACCAGTGGCAAAAGGTCCGGAACCGTATTAACGAAAGACTAAGGAATCCCCGAAAGGCTGATCCAGAGACGCAGCATGCTGGCTTCAGTCGCTGATGGACAGTAAGTTGAGATCCCTGGTCCGCTGACATACCAAAGGAGTTGAGGTAAGAGTCATGGGGACTTCCTGATATGCCCATCAAGGCATAAGGCCTTGGACATTTCGGGACTTTCTATCTCTGAGAGGACAATCGGGGACTTTCTGTTGGAGTGTGAGTAATACATAACTATAAAAATGAGCTAAACTAAAGTGTGATCAATACTGATTTCGTGTTGAACCATATAAGGAATGAAATGCTAAAATGAGTGTAACCATGAACAGAAAGTGTGATTATAACTGTGTTCTGATTCTGACTGCTGGAAATTGTGAAATCACTGCAATAGCTAGTAGCCAGGAAAGTAATCATAAATAGAATCATGCTGAGAGGTTGGGCCAAGAAACCTTGAGGAACTAGACCCGAGGGATGGGAGGGATGAAGTAACCAGGAAACATCTGGTAGGATGAGCAAAAGGAAGGAACTACAGCCTAATATGGTTGGACTCCGGCGAGTGACTCATCAGATTTATTAGTATAAGAAAAGTATATTAGAGGATAGGCTTAATCAAATTTGAATGAATTAAACTGTATGCTCGCCCTTGCTAAACTTTGCAATAAATATGGAGGAATCCAGGAGGAGGAACCCACTGCTGGTCGTGTGAGACGACCCGACAAGAGACGCCAAGCGTGCGGTAGGAAGGAGTTCTATTGAGCACCTCGGTGAAGCAGTCCTGCCAGGAGGCAGTGCTGCTGGGTGACCAGTGAGAGAGGCTGGGCCACCCGCCCGCGGAGTCCCTAGAGGAGGAGCAGGAACAAGGAGCGACCGACGGGAGCAGCGAGGCTGAATACCCAAGGCGGCGCTGAATAGCCCAACTAGTCTGTGACTCATCCCCTACCCGAATGATCTAAGGGAGGCCTTGAGGCAGACGACTCGACCGACGAAGACTGGAAAGGCAGGGATGGCAGGGGACGCACAGGATGCGGGACCACAGTTGCTGGAAAACCCTGAGGAAGAAGAGGGTCCACCGAACAATGACGACGGAGCCAGTAAGGGACCAGTGGAGACCAGGATCCCGCATCGGATCATACTCTATGGGGACGGCTTCCAGACATGGAGCCAAGCGATTCGCACCCACTTCCTGGAGTACACAGAAGGGAAGGAACCATCCGCAGTGGAGGAAGAAATGGTGACGCAGCTGGCAGCGAGAGGGTATTACTACGCACCCCGGTCGATGGAAGGCCAAGCAATCATGATCTTACAACACCCCACTGAGGTCAAGAGAGAGGCAGACGTCCTTACCTGGCTAGAATGGTGGATAAGCCTGATGGACTGGTGGAGTGGAGGCCGAATAACCACCCTCATCAGCCCCTCCAAAAAATACGACCCGATAGTGAAAATGACAGCAGGGATCTTGGAAATAGGCTACGTCCTGGACGACGCTGAAAAGACCAGAGCAACCAATAGAAGCAGCAAGCACGTGAAGGAGATAGCCAAGCTGCATGATAAAGGGGCCCACCTTCGGGCCCTAAACCAGGAGGATGGACGCAGAAGTGTTGTGGGAGACCCTCAGGAGGAGGAGCAGGGTACGAAGAAGGAGAGGGCTTGGAGGAAGGACCAAATCCAGGTGACGACTTTATACCCGGAACGATAGTGGACCAAGACGAGGGAGAAGATGTTCGACGACGTCTTAACGTTGGTGGAGAATCTGAACCTCCCGCTAACCCTGGATAGGGAAGCGACTCCAACAATAAAGTAACTGCTAAAAATCTCTGAACACCAAAAGAGAAGCCTGGCCCTGCAAGGGAGGCTTCTCCGAAGCGTTGCTAACTACCAACCCCGGCCGACAACATCAGCTCTGGGGAAAAGGCAAGAAAAGACGAAACACCTACACTCGCCCATGGACAGCGAAAGGGGGGAAGAGAAGTGGCCCCGGGGTACAGCCAATTACCAACCACTGCTGCAGACCTCAGGCCCAAAGCGAGACAGAGGAAAAGGGAAGCCTATGCACCCACCAGCGGATAGTGAGACCGATGAAGAGGGAAGGTTGTACCGGAGAGCGGCCACTAACCAACCACCACTACGGACGTCAACCTCAAAGCAACGTAATGAAAAGAGAAAGCATCTGCCCCAGCCAGCGGATAGCGAAGAGGAGGAAGAAGCAAAGGAAGACGAGCGCCTCCCGTCCTTCAAGGATTCAAGGATTCAAGGAGTTTTATTTGTCATTATTTGGCAACGAAATTGGTTTCCCCTGGTCCTGGAGCAGCCCAATATCCAAATATAAAATAAAATATAAAATAAAAAAATATATATATATACATATGTATATATAGAACATAAAATATAAAAGTAAAAGGCAAATTTAAAATTTAAGCAAAAGTATATACAATGCATAGAAAAACAACAACAGTATAACACCATGGTGATGTGCAAAGTGTCCAGGTTGTGCAAACAACTGCATTGTGCAAGTAATTGCAGTGCAAAGTATTATTGTCTGTGGTGGGGGGGTCCAGATGGGGGGTGGGGGTGGAGGTGGGGTTGGGGATGAGGGGCAGGGGCTACAGGGGTCCTCCAGAGTTCAACAGTCTCACAGCTTCTGGGAAGAAGCTGTTCCTCAGTCTGGTGGTCCTGCTCTTAATGCTCCGCAGCCTCCTGCCCGAGGGGAGAGGGGCAAACAGAGCATGTGCGGGGTGAGTGGGGTCCTTCATGATGCAGGAGGCCCTTTTCCTGCATCTGGAGGTGTAAGTGTCCGTGGTGGTGGGTAGGCTTCATCCCACAGTCCTCTGTGCAGCTTTGACCACCCTCTGCAGAGCCTTCTTCTCTGCTGCAGAGCAGCTGCCGTGCCACACAGTGATGCAGGTGCACATGACGCTCTCCACCACACATCTGTAGAAGGAGTTCAGGACTGAGCTCCCCAGTCCAGCACGCCGCAGCCTCCTGAGGAAGTAGAGGCGCTGGTGTGCCTTCCCAGATAGGAAGTGTTGATGCTCCAGGTGAGGTCGTTTGTGATGTTTACGCCCAGGTACCTGAAGCTGGAGACCACTTCCACCGCTGTCCCTCCGATGTGCAGGGGAGGGGGGAGATGTTTGCCCCTTCTGAAGTCCACAATCATCTCCTTGGTCTTCTTCACGTTGATGCAGAGGTTGTTTTCTCTGCACCAACCCTCCAGGTGTTCCACTTCCTGCCTGTAGCTCGACTCATCGTTGTTAACGATTCGTCCAACCACAGCTGTGTCATCTGCGAACTTCACGATCAGACAGCTCGGATGTCTCGCTGAGCAGTCGTGTGTGAGCAGAGTGAACAGAAGGGGGCTCAGCACACAACCCTCGGGGGAGCCTGTGCTGAGGGTGATGGTGGAGGAGGAGATGTCATGGATCTTCACAGACTGCGGCCTTTCCGTTAGGAAGTCCAGAGCCCAGTTGCAGAGGGTAGAGCTCAGCCCGAGTGTGGTGAGTTTAGAAACCAGGGTCTGCGGTCTGATGGTGTTGAACGCAGACGTGAAGTCCACAAAGAGCAGGCGAACATAAGAGTCCTTATTCTCTAAGTGGGTGAGGGCTGTGTGGACCACAGAAGAAATGGCATCCTCTGTGGATCGATTCTTTCTGTATGCGTACTGGTGTGGGTCCACAGTGACGTCGATGCAGTCCTTGATGTGGGCCATCACCAGTCTCTCGAAGCACTTCATGACTATCGGTGTGAGGGCAACCGGCCGATAGTCATTTAGGCCTGTCACTATGGAGGTTTTGGGGATGGGGATTATGGTGGCCGTCTTCAGGCAGGTAGGGACCGCTGCTTGTTGGAGGGAGGTGTTAAAGATGTCTGTCAGGACATCCGTCAGCTGGTGTGCGCAGCTCCTCAGCAGCCTCCCGGAGATGTTGTCGGGACCCGTAGCTTTGCGTGGGTTAATCCTCTGGAGAGTTCTCCTCACCTCTGCTGGGGTCACGCTGAGAGGCTCTTCACCTGGTGGTGGAGCGAGTCTGGTGCTGGGGGATGTGTTCGGGTCATCAAAGCGGGCGTAGAAAGTGTTGACCTCTCTTCCAGAGGGAATTCGCAGAATCCCCGGTAAAGGGCAGATCGGAGTCTACCAATGGATCGGAAGCCCGTGGCAGATCGGCGGAGACGCGCTGTTGGTGTTTACTGACAATAACCTGAAAATCTACAATAACACCTTCCGAAAAGACCTGCTGGGCAGGGCTGGGCCTGAATACAAAGGCGAAATAGCGGAACGAAAAGATAGGAGACCTGAAGACACAGATTTCACCCGACGGGTGATAGTGACAAGCGGTTCGAGACTGCCTCACTTTGCCGTTCTTCACATGCCCATCGACCCATATCTGGAGGCTGAAAAATTGAAAGAGTACTAGGGAGAGATGCTGGAAAACCTGGAACAGGGCCTCGACCGGGCAAATCAACTGCAGTTCAGAAGAGTGGTGGTGTGTATTGACGGCCTGAGGTCAAACCTCATGACCTGGGAGCAAGCTGAAAGTACCGCAATGGCACTCGTGAAGCTGTACATGAGGATGCCAGCAATGTGGGGCAGTGTACAAGAACTGGTGGTGGTGACCAGCAAGAAGCAGGACCAGGAGCGTAAGAAGCGAGTCCTGGCCAGCACCAGAGTGGGAGAAGAGATGGGAAGACTGCCTGGACTGAGGGCAGCATCCGAACCAAGGATAAAGTTGACATCTGTACCCCCCAGTGAGCAAGAAGGTCAAGGGTTGCGACAAATGACCTGGACAAGGGCCTGGTCTGAACCTCCAGCTCAGCCCTTGGGGCAGCTGAAGGGATCCATCAGGAACTCACCGGTTAGAGCTCCGACGCAGGCCAGCCCTCGGCAGAGAGACGCGACCACCGGAACCCACGAGGAGGACCATGATGAACGGACACCTGAGCCAAGAAGACCAGACGAGGACCGGCGAAGAAGCAACCCACATTGACAGGAGGCCCAGGGAAGCACCTCACCTTGCTCCGCCAGCATGTCTGCTAGGCAGCCTTGTCAACAAGCAGAAGAAGAAGAGGAAATTGGCGACCTCATGCCCCAAGTAATCCCAGAGGAGCGGGACTCTGAGGAGGAAGAAGATTGGGGTAGCCTGTCCTCAATAGCTGGACAAACTACTGACGAACGCAAAAACCTACGAATGGCACGGCGGAAGGGAAACAAGAAAGAGGTTGAAATCTACAATGTGCTGACCGCCTCGGAGAAGATGGCACGGGACGACGAGTGGGGATACATAGAGACCAAAGACAAAAGACAAGCCTATGTGCCGGAAGCCGGTCAAAACGACTACGACATCCCAGATAGCTGGAAGGGCAGGCTGGAAGAAAACCTGAAGCTAGAGGTAACAGCCACCCTGGGAGAATGGGCCAACATCATCATGATGCCAACCTATCCCACTCTAGCAGCGAGCAAAGAGCTAACCAGCAACTTCAGGCTAGGTTACGTCGCTGTTGCACACAACGTGATGCTAAGAAGAATGAAGAAAGCTGCGGTGAGATGCTCGCGGAAGACATAAGGGAAATCCAGAAAGAGATCTCCACGGACGAGGATAAGGACCCGCCGCAATCAGCGGGCCAACAAAGCCTCGAGGCTGAGCCTAGGGCCAAGACAGAAAGAACAATGACTCAGATCACCGGACAAGATTTCCAGGAGCTCAAAAAGCTCAAAGTCCTGGTGAGGAACCAGCGGTCAGGAAAAAACATAAAAGAATATCTGAGAGAAGTGTGGAGACTCGTCGAAAGAGGGACCGACGATGAGGATGGAAGAGGCTTTGGCTCAGCCATGTAACCAGTCAACCGGTCGATAAAAGTGAGCCAGCTCGGAGGAGTTATGAAAGGCTAGTGCTGGAGGACATAGACAATGAGGACGCGCACATCGCCAGGGCTCGAGCAGGGTTAGACCAACGCCAAACCCTGACAGGTGTGGCACACCCTGAAACAGATGATAGCCCCCGCAAGATACGTGAGGACCCTGAGAATGGTGACGGAAAAAAGGCCAGGAGAGTTTGCGTTCATAACAATGCCCGTGGGGAATATAACGATAGCTCGAATGGATGATGAGGTACGAAGATGGGATCTGGCCCAACAGCACTGGGAGAACAAAAGAAACCAGGAACGGGAATATCAGCAGAAAACCCAGACCAGCGCAAGGTTTGGGCAGCAAAAGAAAGAAAAACAGAAAGCCCCCACAGGACAACCGCAACAGTCAAAACCAGTGAACAAGAAAGGCGGATATCTACCCCCAGAAGAATTCAATAAACTAACGGCAGAAGAGAAGAAGGCCCTCCAAGAAACCCGTGCACGACTGCAGGGCGGAGGGCCACAGAAGCAATGGCGTCCAAGGCGCGGGTCACCCTACGGAATGCCTACTGGGTGGGGAAAGCCATCTACACCAATGTAGATGGGGAACCCTACCTGGTGGATACCGGGGCGGAGGTGTCGATGACCCGCAGAAGCCTTGAAACAAAAGGACACATCAAAATCATGCTGGCTAATGGAGAAATAGACAAAATGCCATACGGGATCTGGAAAGGAGTAGTATGGCTAAAAGGCCCCAACAACCTTATAACCTCCGAAGATTTAGAAGGACTTCATAAGCCAAAACGGAAACGAAAATCATTGACGCGTCGGCTAGAAAACCTACATTCAAGGGCAGTAAGACTGGTGTCAAGCCCTAAGAGCAGCCTGACGAGGGAATGGTATAAAGCTGTAAATATACCAGAAGCCACGGAGCAAAACCTGGAAGAGAGTGACTTCTCCCCCGAAGGAAAAGAGAAACTGAAGCAAATAATCGCAGGAGCAACGGTCGCCAGGTTCAAGAATGATTGTGGGGATCTAGGATCCAAGTATGTCCATACCATCGAGGGGGGAGTACACCCGCCGGTGAGACAGTACCCCCTGAATCCAGAAGCAGTGGAAGAAATGGACAAAATAGTTAAAGAACTAAGTGCACTGGAAATCATTCGAGAAGAACCAAACCCGATTACGAACAGCCCTATTCAGGCAGTCAAAAAGCCAGAAGCAGCAGGAGGCGGCTGGAGGCCCGTAATCAACTTCAAAGCCCTTAACCGACGGACTGTAGCCAATCGGGCGAGTTTGATTAACCCCCAGGGAGCGCTGAAGACGCTACAGGTGAAGCGGTTTAAGTCATGTATCGACCTAGCGAATGGATTCTTCTCACTGCATCTGGCTAAACAGTCACAGGGAAAAACAGCGTTCACACACAAGGGTAAAGCTTACGTGTGGCAGCGCCTAATGCAGGGATACAAGAACTCCCCAAACGTCTTCCAGGCGACTGTGATGGACGCCCTGAAAGACCTCGGGGTAACCATCTACATCGACGATGTATTCTTGGCGGATGACACCGAAGAAGAACACCTTCAAAGGCTACAGCAGGTGGTCTGTCGGACGAATACCGAGAAAAGCTGAATCAAATCCGCCCACCGACGTCGGAGAACGAGCTACAGAAAATTCTGGGACTGTGTAACTATGTGAGGGACCATGTCCCGAGCTACCAAAAATACACCAAGCCCCTCTATGCCTGCCTGAAAAAGAAAGGGGAGAAACTAGAAGAAGAAGCCCTAAAGAAATGGATCTGGACGGCGACAGACCAAGAAAATCTGGAACACCTTAAGGCTGTGATTCAAGCCAAGAAGCCTCACCACCAGGCTAGTAGCTGAAGTAAGCTGTGAGGACGACAATGCACTGGTGAAGGTGAAGAACGAAGGAGGAGGAATGGTAACCTTGTGGAGCTACACATTGTCATCAGTGGAAAAGAAGTACCCGCAGGAAGAAAAGGAGTTGGCAGTCCTGGCGAGATACTGGGGCACAATGAAAGATCTAGCCCAAGGACAAGAAATCAAGGTTGTCACCCAAAGCCAAGTTCATCGGTATTTGAGGAAAGAGACAATTGAAAGTACTAAAGCTACGAACACAAGATAGGGAAGATGGGAAGACATCCTGCTTGACCCAGATCTTGAGATTGGCCCGGCACAACCAGTCAACAAAAAGGCACAGAAACCACAAGAAGCAGAGGAAAAATCCTACGAAAGGATTGTGTACACCGACGGATCAAGAAAAGGACAAGACAACACTGCTTATTGGGGCTACATTCTCAAACAGAATGGAAAGGAGCAGTTTCGACAGAAGGGCCGAGCCTCCGGAAGCGCCCAAGCAGGCGAAGTGACAGCAATCCTGGAAGGACTGCTGGAATTGGAGAAAAGAAAAGTAAAGACAGCCAGAATAATAACAGACAGCCACTACTGCGCCCAGGCGCTTAACGAAGACCTCACCATTTGGGAAGAAAATGGATATGAGGGAGCCAAAGGCAAGATGGTGGCTCACCAAGACTTATGGAAGAAAATAGCCGAACTAAAACTAAAAATGTGCCTGGACGTGGTACATCAGGGAGCCCATGGAAAAGAAGGGGCTTACTGGAAAGGAAATGATGAGGTGGATCGATATGTACAACAGAGAAGAGTCGTCTTCGTTGGGAGAGAGAAGTGGGAATTGACACCCAAAGGAAGGGTGGTTCCCGAAGGTTCCGTGGTAGAAGAATTAGGTCATGCAGGCACCATGCCTACACGGAAGGAACTGGAAAAGCAGCAACTATGGATTCCAGGAAGCAGAGTCCGCAAAGTCCTCAAGGACTGCGACGTATGTGGTTGATACAACGCAGGACAAAGAGGAAGAAGGGTGGACGGCCTCATCATAAAGAGCACTGTACCCTGGGGATCAGTATGTATGAATGCAGCTGGTCCGATGGGGGTTACAGGGAAAAAGGGCGAGAAGTACCTTTTACTGCTGGTGGATTCTATGTCAGGGTACGTACTTGTCAGACCCGTAAGAAGGATCAACGGCAGCAGTGTGGTCAGCATGTTGGATCAAGTATGCTCAACTTTGGGAGTGCCCAAAGAACTCCGGACGGACAATGGGACTCATTTCCGCAATGCCCAAGTGGACCAGTGGTGCCAGCAAAACGGAGTGATGAGAGTTTACTCTCCACTGTACACCCCCCAAGCAAATGGGGTGGTGAAACGGACCACTGGGCTAGTAAAGAACTGGATTGCGAAAAATGCTAACACCAGAAAATGGAGCACCAAGGCCCTGGAGGTAGGGAGAGCCCTGAACGACCAACATCGGAGCGACAGGCCCTCCCCCTCAGCGGAGCTAAATGGACGCCCATTCGTGTCAGAGAAAGTGGGGCGGGGCGAAGAGGAGAAAAAGGTGGCCCCAGGACTGAGGAGCCCATTCAAAGTCGGACAGAGAGTGTGGATCAAAGCACGCGACCACCCCACGAATGCTGCAGTCAAAGCTAAGTATGAAGTATCAGACATAGTAGAGAAGATTTTAGACAGTAACACGGTGTTACTAAAGAAGAAGGGAATCCAGGGAGTAGAGCAGCTTAAGCCTGTTCCAAGCTAAGAGAAAACCAAGAACCAAGAATGGCTACTAACACACAGAACCCACCACCCTACGTCAGAGTAGCCACTGTCTATGGGGTGGTAGCCCTAAGGAGAACAACCTCGGGACTCTGGGCAGGCAGAGGACTGAGAAAATTAGAATGCGCTAAGAGAGGATTCCTGTCAGAAGAAAAAGAGATCATCGAATGGAAGGAAGTACAGAATACCTGTGTGGTTTGCTCAAAGCCATCCACCCTGGTCATCCGATGGGAGGGACCGGGAAGTGAGAGACCACTCAAGCCAGAAGGATTTAAGACAGAATTCAAGAACATGCACTATAGGCCGGTAAAAGTAATGGATGCCTACATCTGTGGACTATGCCGAATAGTCCATCTACCCAGGCTGATCATTATGACTCAATGGGACCTGCGAAACTGGAACCAGCGGAGTGGAGCTGCCAATGGGATGGAGCCTGTATCCTGCACTGTAGTGGTTGCTCCCTCCAGTTGAGGACTGGAAGACTTCTGCAGGTGAGCAGAGCCAAAGGTTGGCAAGTAAGGAGGTATTTGGATCCGCTTAAGGGCTTCGAATCACCATTAGGGGAAGGAGGTTAGAGCGTGTTACCCGCGGCTGTGCCCGCGCCCCAGAGGAGCGGACACGAAGAGCCACGGAGGTACACAGATACCGGCCCATCAGCGCCAAGCCTATACCCAGACATGGCAGCCGATGAAGCGGTGGGATACAGCATAATAGCTGAAGTTTACAATAAAAAGAGATCTCTTTTGGAGGAGGCAATACACTGTGGGTGGCCCTACATCCCTCAGTACGGTCAAGTGGCGTGTCCACCCTTCGCCACGAAATAAGTCCCGCTGGTAATGAGAGTGTTTAGGGATCCAGCGCAGCCAGGCTACACTACAGGACTCGAGGCGTTGATGGACGACGATCAGCAGCAGGCCCGTGAGAAAGGATGGGAAGGACCCTGGGAGCTCACTACGTGGGGAAAACTGATTGAGGAGATTGTCCAGGACCCAAGTATCCAAACAGAGGAGCTACCCGAAGTCCCAAGAGAAGAAGGGGCCAGGGGCACCAACCTGTATTACTACGTGACAGGGTTGGATGCCTGGGGGAACTCCGGAGCAAAAGCAAAGGGAAAAAGGGCCCAGTACTACGTCACACCCGAGGCGTGGCATAGGGACGGACTCTTGCAAATGCCCGGAAGGGTGGCCAGTAGAGCGGCCACGCCCATAAGGCCGAACCAAACGGTAAAAGTGGAAATAACGGTTCAGATGGTAGCAGTCCCATACAGAGGAATCTACTCAGTGAGAGCAGATGTAACAGTCATTAAAGAGAACAAGCCAGAAGAGCCGGAGCAAGCACCGGAAAAGAAACCGATCAAACGACTAAGTTCATGGTTCTGGCGATCGCTCCCTGGAAGAGGAAAATCACAAAGGAAACCCCATCCAGGAGAATAAAGAGCCAATGTAGAAACCGGATAACCTAAAGACGACGCAAAATGAGAACAAAGTTTAAACGGATAGTTAGATTGGATCCGGGCTGGTTGCCTGCTGGAAATGGGCATGGAAGGGGTTGGACCCTGAGATCCGGTACAAATCACCAGTGTATAAAGCACTGCTCAGGCAACGAGCTGCCAGATCCTTAGATGGCGGCATAGAGGGGTCTCCTCCGATAAAAGTGCAACTAGAAACATTACAAAGAAAACCCTTACAGAAGCAAAAGCAAGAGACGGAGTACCGCCCGGTACCATCCACCTGAAGGCGAATGGAGCTGCCACTCTTAGAAGCCCAGGCCTGGAGGGGGAGGCCAAGGTTAAAAGGACCTCACCCACCGGACCTAGAGGAAGTAGGAGAAGGACGCACTGACGAAGAGAAACGATCGACCCAACAAAAAAGCTTGCACATGTATAAAGGCTCTGGCAAAAGCAATGGCAGTGATGGCGGGACTGGTGGCTGTCCTGGCCATCCTGTACCATTATGGCAGTCACCCTTGGGCCCTAACCCATACCAGGGTCCACCAAGGGGCGACTAAAACTGTACAGCAGACCTGCTGGACAGTCTAATCAAGAACCATCTTGGTGGTATGGGACAAAAACCAGACCTGGCTCAACCTCACCAGAAACCGAGAGGGAGAGCAGGTAAACTGGTTAGCAGTACTCAATGGAACAGAAATTAAATTGAACACATCTACAGATGGCAACGGAGCCAACGGAACGGAGATACTACAGGCAGTACAACGAGGTAGAGGTGGAAGACGGAGACCTCGTGCTACAGGTGTAGAAGCTACAAGATCAAGATCAAGAAACAAAAACTGTGAGATGTACGTGGATACAGGCAAGATCTGAAGACCCGGGATGGTACTGCACGTGGACCATGAGTTGTGACAAAGCCAACAGCACCTGCACTGTCAGCCTGACAAGAAGACACTGTCAACATGTTCCAGGATGGAAGGTACACTGCCTGACGCACTATAAGGGCGAGTACAACACCCATGGGAGCGAAGTGGTCTGGAAAAAGAAAGACGACGAGTGGACAAGAGCAATCCCTCCAGGGGTCGGATGTGCCAAAGTAATCCTGGGACATGGAATGTCAAGGAGGAAAGAAGTATTGGGAAAGACAGTGCCATTTGTAGCTGACCCAACCATCATCATAGCAGAAGGACACTCTTTCAGGAAAAGCCTGTGTGAAGGCAAGGAAACCACCGGGTATGAATGGCTAGGACCGAATCGACTCTACAACAATGGGACCTGTCACTCCCCAGAAGAACGCTGGATGCACTGCGGGACTGGAAAGGAAGAGCACGAGTGCACCTGGACTGAGAGAATGGGAATGGCAGTCACTGGAGTTCTAACGACAGTAGTCGAAGAAGCCACCGAAATCATTGAAGAAGGAGTTGGAGTAGTGAAGGGCTGGATAACCCATCTGTTCACTCAGCTGTGGCCCTATCTGCTGATGCTCGTAGGCCTCGTGATCGCGGGAGCAATAGTGACCGCCCTAGTCAAAGGCGGAGCCAAAGCAATCGCATGCCCAAAGAAAAAGCCCTTAAAAGGGAAAGAAGACAAGAAACCCCTCCTCTGGAAAGGGGAGAAGCAAGATAGTGTATAAAAACTCAACACCGGCACGCCCTAAGCCAGTTGCAGCCCCGGAACTCTAGGAGGAAGAAGCATAAGTAATCTTGGTAAAACAGATAAGTAAGAAAATATAGAACCAATGACGAGAAAAGAAGAAGATACGTTAGACATGGTTAACAACACCACAGACGCAGACAATACAGCTCTGTTCAGAGTGAGTACGGCAGACTTTTATGCAATACTGGTGATATGGCTGCTTCACTGCTGCACGGGCCACTGGAGCCCCGATCAGCCACTAAGAATACTGGCTCTGCTACAAGGGTGCGCCAGAATGCTCATCCTTAATCTATGGGGAGGAAAGCAAGACCTAGCTGTATCCCTGTTTGGAACCTACATGCTGGGGCGCCTCACCATATCCACGGGTCGAAGGGGGATGTGTCAGGGCACTGCGATCGTGCTCTGGATGATCCTAGACATAGCAAACATCTTCTATGCATCCCTCAAGATTGCCAGTACTCTGTGCGAAGCCATGATCACCATGGGCCTGCTGAGCCACGTAGTAGGGATGTGACTTTTGATCAAAAACACGATTCGAAATTCGCTAAACACTATTCGATATTCGATTTGAAAATCAACAGATATTGAAAGCACTCGAACAGAGTAGAATAAACCTAAGACATATTTTTGTAAAAATTAACATGTCGACGTGGTCGGGATGGAGACGGGTACGCAGCCTATTGACAATCAGACCGGCTGCGGAGAACACGCGTTCCGATGGCACGGACGTTGCTGGCACACACAGGTAGGCGCTGGCCAACTTTGCCAGGCGAGGGTATTTCTGTTTATTGTCTTTCCCACCATGTCATCGGGTCGGTGTGGAGTGGTGGGCATGTATCCTGGCAGTACTGAGTCAATTCAGTCACGCATGTTGCGCTCTGTGTGCTGTAATCCTCGCCAAATATGACGGCAATTGCTGCGGTTAACGGGCCATCCTTTCGGGAATGTTTCGGGTCGCTATTCTTCTTCTGTTATTTTGACTACGTTTACTGTACGATAGCGGCACCCTCTGGCCGAATTAATGAAACAGAGTATGTTAGGAACTAGGAAACGCCTTTCCGTGCTCATTTTTTTTTAGTGGAATGCAACGTAAGCCGAAACGGCATTCGAAATTACTATTCAATATTCAAACTCTTCACGAATATTCGACTATTCGAAAATCATGTCCCATCCCTACCACGTAGCCTTCCTGACCAAGGAACTACAAGAAAGAGGAAGAAGGCGTTGGTTGATCAAGCTCGTTGCTGCCACCCTCTGGTGCCTGGGTTGGGGCGTGATAGCAGTCTTGTATTGGATGCGGCGAGTTAACCAAGTTGTGGTGGTCATGTGGCTCATGACCTACGCCGCCTTCTTTCCTAGATCCAGAACTACCACCAGCCTGGGACCAAGTCCACCGATCACCCTGCAATCCCCCTGGCTGGCTGCAATAGCGCGAAGACGTGCCGCGGGAGATAAATAGAGGAGTTCTGGAAAGAGCGCCCCTAAGCTTGCTTGCTATGCTTAAAAATGCTGCTGAAACTTAAAAAAATGTGTTGTTCTATCACCACAGAACGGAGCCGGCTGCATCCGCTGTGGGCTCACCCTGGGCCAGGCCAAGATCCTCTGGGATGTTACGCCAGCATTGTGGTGTACTGAGTGCTACGTACTCCATTTCCCCATCCAATTGGCAAGAGGAATAGTGAGTCGCAAAGACGGGCTCTACACGCCAATAGTAGTACCAGAACTCCCAATGGACCTCGAGACCAGAGCTGAGGTGGTCTGGAACTCGCTGAAAGCAGAATCCAGGATAACGGCAGTGGCAACAGAATATCCCAACTGCGTCCATTACCCGGTCTACACCAAGATGTGGGAGTTTCCTGGAGGAGAACGAGTGTCCACGGCGCATCTGACTGACGGACGGTTTGTGGCGATAGGACCCCGGCTGCCCCCACTTCGGACAGCCACTGGGAACAACGACGGACCAGCAAAACCAACGACCCGAGAGATGGAGACGCAGACCGAATGGATGGTGTGGTACTGGGAAGACAGGGCAGGAGAGATCGCCGAATTCGAGCCCATGACGGTGGATGACCCAGCAACAGGGAACACCTCTGTCACCGAGCCTGAACCACCGCGGCAATCCCCTCATACCCCGACTACATCACCAGAGGACCCACCAACCTTACAGAGAGAGGATCTCGTGTCCAAGGTATACCAGGAAATCAAGGAACAGGCCGACGCCAGGGTTACTGCCATCTTGACCCACCTGGATCTCAGCGACAAGGCCACCCCAGCGGTGGATGCGGGAGTAGAGACTCCATGCATGGATGAATTGCTCATTGTTGATCAATGGGACGAGTCTCCAGAGCCGCCTCAACTGTCACCACCCCTATCGGAGAACCCAGACGTGTTGTTTCTTCACGACGACAGCGAGGAGGACGATTTCCTGTCCCCTGAGGCTTAAGAAATAGGCGTCAGGAGCACCGGGTGATCTCAAGGAGGGGGTGTCAAGTAAGTTGAGATCCCTGGTCCGCTGACATACCAAAGGAGTTGAGGTAAGAGTCATGGGGACTTCCTGGTATGCCCATCAAGGCATAAGGCCTTGGACATTTCGGGACTTTCTATCTCTGAGAGGACAATCAGGGACTTTCTGTTGGAGTGTGAGTAATACACAAACTATAAAAATGAGCTAAACTAAAGTGTGATCAATAATGATTTTGTGTTGAACCATATAAGGAATGAAATGCTAAAATGAGTGTAACCATGAACAGAAAGTGTGATTATAACTGTGTTCTGGAAATTGTGAAATCACTGCAATAGCTAGTAGCCAGGAAAGTAATCATAAATAGAATCATGCTGAGAGGTTGGGCCAAGAAACCTTGAAGAACTAGACCCGAGGGATGGGAGGGATTAAGTAACCAGGAAACATCTGATAGTATGAGCAAAAGGAAGGAACTACAGCCTAATATGGTTGGACTCCGGCGAGTGACTCATTGTCGCCTGATAAGGGAAAAATCCAGCAAACGGAGAGTATAAAAACCCCTGCACAACGGAGATCGTGGTTATCTTCATCAGCCGGCACCCAAGTTCGAGACATGCTGGACGGCAGACCAAAACGGGAGCATTAAATCTACGGACTAAGCCTCTAAATCACAGAGAAGGAACAGACGAACAGCCTAACATCGCAAGAGAAGAATCTGGGGAGCCACGGCCGGCAGGAGGGAGCCGAGCGTTGGAGGATAACCATCCCAAACCGGCTGTGGGCCTCGACTGGACCAACCAGAACTCTTTTCATGTTCATCCTGCCAGCGTTACTACAGACATTAGGAACTTTCTGGGCTTTGGCCAAAGCCAGGGACTCTTGATGTAAACCAGCAGTACGGCAGTCGTGAAAGGACTGGATCGACTGATCATCGCTTCACCCTTTCCCTCCCTCTCTCCAAACTGGACCAACCTCAATAACTCAGCAACAGCCTTCATATCAGGTTATCAGATTTATTAGTATAAGAATAGTATATTAGAGGATAGGCTTAATCAAATTTGAATGAATTAAACTGTATGCTCGCCCTTGCTAAACTTTGCAATAAATATATCCACTGCAGTTAAAGATTAAGTTGTGGTCCTCACTTTTATAATATCTCCTATAGGGCGTAATCGTAAGCTATAGTGTGTTCAACATCCAATGGTTCTAACAGGTTACTCTAGCCTACTGAAATTAACAGACCCTTAAGGCTCGCTGTACGAGCCATCAAAAAATATCCTAGCAACCATACCAAGTGCACAGATCAATGAGAGGAGAGCTGCCGTGAACGCAAGCGGCTAGTGTAGTATTTGGCCCATAGGGGCTATTCGGTCAGGTGCTATACTGGGCAAGCAGGGTAGACGTGCGGATGAGTGCAGTTAGAAGCTAGGCGAATCTCCTCGCCACCAGCTTGAACAATCCTCTAAACTGCCCCGACGGAGTTAGACCCATGGGCTTGAGGATCGGACCCGTTAGACGGAGAGCTGGACCGGTACCACCTGGACAGGGGTTAACTCAGGATCTAACAATATATATAACCCAGCACGTTAACGCCAATAACGGCTCACCACTAGTAAAGACAGAACAGCCTAGATGTTGTTGATTTGGTGAATGCTGACATGTTAGATATATACACCTTCTAGAAATCAGCTGGAAGACGGCTGCCATTCAGCTGGCGTACAGCTTGAACAGGAACTTTTAAGTTGCTACTACTGTATAAATACTTGTCCTGTAAGACATAAGCCTCTGTGGGCATCGCCATTGGCTCATCCAGTTGGTGCTAACAGCTGTCTGACTGGCTGTTTGAATATCTCATGCAGTTACATGCAGTCATGACTGGGGTAAGTTTTAAAGGGAAAATATTTTTCTCTTTGTGTTGATGTTGGCAGTGATAAACAATGTAATACAGTCAGAGATTTGACCAAGATGACACAAAGGTGGAAAAAATACATGAGTATGTACAGACAGATCACAAAGAATGGTTGGAAAAGATATCCTGGGTATATTGAAGCTGCTGTATAGTACAGACCTGGGTGGACTAGGGTCTGTTGTGTGCACTGTGAGTATTAGATGTGACATGATTTGAAAAGCTACTTAAATTCTGGAAGAGCTGTCCTTTGATATGTAATTGATCATGTTTGTTGTCTGTGTTGTTTCATGATGGGTGTGACTTTGTGTTGGAACCAAGTGATTTGATGTTCAAATCAATTCAAATAAATGTTATTTGTATAGCCCAAAGTCACAAAGTACATTTGCCTCTGTCCCTAGACCCTTGGTTCGAGTGAGGAAAAACTTGCCCACAAAAAACCTTTAACAGGGAAAAAAGGTGGAAGAAACCTCAGGAAGAGCTACAGAGGAGGGATCCCTTTTCCAGGACGGACAGACGTGCAATGGATGTCACGTGTACAGAACAATACGACAGAGACATATTCTACAATATACAATTACAATGACTAACAAAATGACAGTGAATCACAATGAATGATTAAATGACCACAGTAGCAATATGGTAGCAATAATGACAGTAATATTATGTGTAGTAGACGTTGTGCAGGATCACAGCAGCAGCCACGATCCACGAGAACCTGCTGGATGACCGAGCACAGAAACTCCAGGGAGGAAGTTTGGTTAGTAGCATGCATTAATAAGACATGAATGCTTACAGATGGTAAGAGGGAGAGAGGGAGGGAGAGGGAGAGAAAGAAGGGAAGGAAAGTCCCCTGGCAGTCCAATAACTAACGGATGACCTGAGCCAGCCCTAACTATAAGCTTTATCAAAAAGGAAAGTCTTAAGTCTACTCTTAAAAGTGTTGACCATGTCTGTCTCCCGAACCCAGAATGGTAGTTTGTTCCACAGAACAGGAGTTTGATAGCTGAAAGCTCTGGCTCCCAATCTACTTTTGGAGACTATAGGAACCACAAGGAACCCAGCATCCTGAGAGTGCAGTGTTCTTGAGGGATAGTAAGGTACTATGAGCTCTTTTAGATATGATGGTGCCTGACCATGAAGATCTTTGTAAGTAAGGAGAAGAATTCTTAAATTCTATTCTAGATTTAATAGGTAGCCAATGCAAGGAAGCCAAAGTGGGAGAGATATGATCTCTGATCTTGGTTCCTGTGCACGTGCAGCAGCATTCTGAATTAACTGCAAAGTCCTGAGAGACTTATTGGAGCAACCTGATAACAAAGAGTTACAGTAGTCCAGCCTTGAAGTAACAAATGTGCAGACTAGTTTTTCTGCATCCGCTTGAGAGACGATGCGTCTGATTTTAGCGATGTTACGTAAGTGGAAGAATGCAGTCCTCGAAATTTGTTTTATGTGGACGTTAAAGGACAAATCCTGATCAAAAACAACTCCAAGATTCTTTACAGTGGAGCTGGGGGCCAAGGTGATCCTGTCTAAAGTAACTAAGTCTCTAGAAAGAGAGTTTCTGAGGTGTTTATATATATTAATGAAGAGTAGTAGGCTGCTCTGGCATTACAGAGAGCCTTCCTGTATGTTCTGAGATTATCTTGCCAGACTAGATGAGATTCTTCCAGTTTAGTGGCACCACGTTTGCGTGCAGATTTACACGTCTCTTACTTTAATTTATGAGTCTGCTGGCTATACCATGGTGCTAGCCTTCTTTGTTTAATTGTCTTCTTTTTCAGAGTCTAGAGTTGTCCATAATGAGCCTGTAGTACTATCTACAAGAAGATCTATTTGTGAGGGGCTAAAGTAAGCAGACAAGTCCTCTGTTACAGTTAGACATGGCATTGAATTAAATCCATAAATTTGGCTACAGCACTATCAGATAAACATCTGCTGTAGGAGTTTCAAGAGTGTGGTTCAGACAATGAGTCGGTTTATTTACACTTTGACAAAAGCCAAGTACTAAGACTATCATGGTTGTCCACATGAATGTTAAAATTACCTACAATAATGACTTTTTTTACTATCTGTTTTAAGAATCAAGCCTGATGCAAATTCTGCAAATTCACATAAAAATTCAGAATAAGGACCAGGAGCTCGATATACTGTAACAAATAAAATTGGCTGCAATGTTTTCCACGTTGGGTAAGTGAGGCTAAGAACAAGACTTTCAAATGAATTATAATTTAGTTTAGGTTTAGGATTTATTAATAGACTGGAGTCAAATATGGCTCCAACTCCACCACCTCGACCAGTACTTCGAGGAACATGAGTATTATAATGACTCGGAGGAGTGGATTTATTTAAGCTAACATATTCATCCTCCTGCAGCCAGGTTTCAGTGAGACAGAACAAATCAATATCATAATCAGACATTAATTCATTGACTAAGACAGCTTTATATGACAAAGACCTGATATTCAAGAGTCCACATTTAATTATCTTATTTTGGACTGTTGGAGATGTTGATTTTATTTTTATTAAGTTCTTATGATGAACTCCTCTTCTGTTTGTTTTATCTTTAAATAGTGTAGGTGGACGGGGGACAGACACGGTCTCTATATTAAAGGACTGGGTGGGCAGCTGCTCTAATGGAGGCGCAGAGAAGCGTGTAAGACTGCAGCTCTGCTTCCTGGTCTCAACTCTGGGTTGTCGACACGGTTTTGGCCAGCTAATAAACTTGGCCATATTTCTAGATATGAGAGCTGCTCCATCCAAAGTGGGATGGATGCCGATGACCAGGTTTTCCCCAGAAAGGTGTCCCAATTATCTATGAAGCCCACATCGTTTGCTGGACACTACCTCGACAGCCAGCGGTGGAATGACAACATGCGGCTAAACATGTCATCACTGGTCACATTGGGGAGGGGACCAGAGAAAACTACAGAGTCCGACATCGTTTTGGCATATTCACACACCGATTTAAACATTAATTTAGTGACCTCCGATTGGCGTAACCAGGTGTCATTACCGCCGACGTGAATAACAATCTTACTGTATTCACGCTTATCTTTAGCCAGCAGTTTTGAAAAAGACTCGATGTCGCCCGCTCTGGCCCCTGGGATGCATTTAACTATGGCCCCCGGTGTCACTAACTTCACGTTTCGGACTATGGAGCTGCCAATGACCAGAGTTGCCTCTCAGCGGTTGTGTCGCAGTCCAGTTGAAGTGTCCTTGTCGCTGAGCGGGGAAAATCTGTTTGAAACGTGGAGTGGTTGGTGGTGTACCATGGGCTTCAGTTTGGGGCTACAGTCACCCAGCCTCCCGGCTACTCGGGAACTACCGGGGGACGGCTAACTGAAGCTACCTGTGGCTGTACCGCACCGGCTACAGGGGACTGGCTAACTATCTGAGCTACTGACTCTTCGGTGGTGCGGTACCGTGCCTCTAACTCACTGACCCTCGCCTCCAAAGCTACAAATAAACTACATTTATTACAAGTACCGTTATCACTAAAGCAGGACGAGGAGTAACTGAACATGTGGCACACCGGAGAGCAGGAGAGCAGAGAGGAGAGGAGCAGAGAGAAGCCATTGCTATCGCTAGTTAGTGTGGCTAACAGAAACTGGTGAAACTATCCGATTGTGGTTACTAGAGTAAAGAGACCTGTTCGTGCACAGACAGAATAAGTCTAAGGATAGTGCAGAGATAAGTAGATAATCGCTGATGTGAGAAATATACAAAAATCTGTTTAAGTGAGCAGAGCAGCACTGTGGCAGCAACACAGATAACCGGAAGTGACACAATACGTTATCGCAAAGCACGTCGTCCGACTTGAGGGACTGAGGGAGTTGAGGCGGGATGTGTGAGAGCATGTACAGAATACATCATGTTCACATTGAGTTTCCATAAAGTCTTTGATCACTGCCTTATCAGGGGTTATCAGGTAGGGGTTCAGGAGTGCCGGAGAAAATTAAATTTTCATGCCTCTAGTTTGAATGTCCAATCTGTTTTTTTTTTCTATTGTTTTTGTGACTTTTGCATTTGTTTTGGTGGTTTGGAAAGAGTTGTTGGATGGTTTTAACTTTAGTAGTTGATGCTCCTTACCCAGTTGGACCTAACACTTTGTGGGTTTTGTGGTTTGTAGGTATGACACTGGTAGAGACGGCTTCATCGATCTGATGGAACTGAAACTGATGATGGAGAAGCTGGGAGCACCACAGACCCATCTGGGCCTCAAGAACATGATCAAAGAGGTGGATGAAGACTTTGATGGCAAACTGAGCTTCAGAGAGGTGAGAGTGTGAATTCAGTGGGCTGTTCCTGTTACTATACTATGTGACTTTTAGTGGTGCTTATACATATCAAGTTGGCTTAATCTAAACTTTAATAAATATGCATGCAAAGATGCATCAGCATTAAAGATGTGGTCATAGATAGTTCCTCACACAAAGCCCTTTTTAATACACATTATTTAACTTCAGTCTTTGTGACAAACGAGTGGTGGAGAAGGCCAAGCTCGGAGACATACATGCAGGGGCGGACTGGGACAAAAAATCGGCACTGGCATTTTTGACCAGACCAGCCCACAACCAGTCAGGCTGTGTGATCTACTAGTTAGATACATATATCGGGACTTGTCAGCCCAAATAGCACGTCGGCCCACCGGGCAAATGCAAGGTATGCCAGATTGCCAGTCTGTGCCTGCATACATGTGTATGTCCATGAATAGATCAGAGAAACTTTACTGATTTTCTCACAGTTCCTGCTGATCTTCCGGAGAGCAGCAGCTGGGGAGCTGCAGGAGGAGAGTGGTCTGATGGCTATGGCCAGACTGTCCGAGATCAACGTCTCCACTGAGGGAGTGATGGGGGCCAGGGACTTCTTTGAAGCCAAGGTACTCTAAGTTTGTGCTGTATATTGACTTGTCTGACATTTACATTTTCAGCCGTGTTTCCACTAGTGGTCGACTGATATGTTTTTTTAATAGAAGTCACAATACCACAGTGTAAAAATGTCACTGTCAAAATTTAAATCCTCACTTAGGTGAATTAAATAAATTCATTTGTGGCTGTGACTCAGGTGGTAGAGTGGGTCGTCTAGTAATACGAGGGTTGCGCATTGATTCCTCCAGTCCAGTTGAAGTGTCCTTGAGCATGATACTACTTCTTATCTCCCAGCTAATCTAAGAATGGGAAAAGACATGGAGTGTGGGTGGAGCTGAGGCGGAACGAATGACGCACGGGGCTCAAACTAAGCAAACCCCCTGTAATGGCATCCACCTGTCAATCAGCATAACTGTAAGGCTTAATATAATTTAAACAGGTGAGTTGTGTAAAAATTCGCCCTCAGTACAGTTGTCAAATTAGCTATAGAGACCAAAACTGTTTTTGTATCAGGCTATACATGTTTATTTCTGCTGTGAAGTTATACATTTTAACATTGGGGACTGAGTTGTTTGTGGCCCACAAACCCTTTTAACCCTTTTTAATGCCATCACTGTATGAATGTGTGTAAGTGGGTGAATGAGATACGTACTGTAAAGCGCTTTAATTGGTCGGAAGACTAGAAAGGCGCTATATACTGTAAGTACAGTCCATTCAGCCTCAAGTGAATATTTGAGGAGCTGCAATGCATTTAGTTGGTGCTGATTGATTGATCTCTCTTTTGGTTGTCTGGTGCCTGATGACATCTTATACACATAGATTTTGGAAATCCTAACTTGAGTGAGATGGGTACAACATAGGATTTTGCACTGAGTCAGGTCTAGCACAAATGGATGAGGAGTGAACCTGACCCAAAATAGCATCCCACAGCCCCTCTGAGATCTCCTCCCCTAGTTCCTCCTCCTATTGGGTTTTAATTTTATGCTGTGTGGTTAGCTGCAATAAATAGATAAGACTATAAATGTGAAATAGCACCCTTTATTGTAGGAACTGGGGTTACAAAGACGTCAATTAGAGAGGCTTCTGGGAGACTTGGGAATTTGTGGCTAAGATTGCAGATGAAACTACAAACTTGAAAAAATTGCAAGAAACACTGCCAAGGCAAATGGAACTTCTCAGACAGTTGCTTGAAGGATGCAAATGTACCAGAAATATACAAGTCTCTAAATGTCTCGATGCCATAGTCAGACCACAAAGAAAATGCCACATCAATCAAGGAAGGTCTGTAGACCAAAATAGCGTCAAAATTAAAAAATTAAAGTTTTTAAAATGGATTTAACTAAGATATTTTTACAATAGGGGGAGAGATAATCTGGATACCAAAGAATTTAAAGTCAAATGGAATGAATGGGAAACCTTTTGCAGCATTGTGGGCACCATAATGTAAATGAAACAGCTTACTCTTATCTAAATTTAGTTTCTAGCCTGAAATCTGACCAAATGAACTAAGAATGTTAAGAGCAGCCAGAACTGAGACAGGGAAATTGGACACAAATAATAACAAATCATCAGCTTAAACACAATAATGTTCAAAACCATTTCTTGTTACTCTAGTGATATCTGGCTCTGAATGAACCGCAATAGCCCTGACAAGTGGAACAATACAAAGGAAAATGACCTGAATGGATGTCATTAGCTTTGCGGGATCTGTTGCGGGAGAAGCCTTAGCACAGCCTGTGCAAACCAGGTTCCACTTGCAGCTGCCATTGTCGACTGAGATTCATAAAAAACTCACAGAAGCCGTTCAAATATTAAAAATGTTAAAAATGTGCATCAGCCAAAAGGGTGAAAAGAAACTGTGTTAATTGGTTAAAATAAACACAAACTTTAGAATGGAGACACGTTCTACATCCTTTGTGTCCAACAGCGCCCCCCAGCAGCAAATATGTTCTGTATAAAATCTGATCCAGTTTTACTTAAGTCACTGAATAAAGTTATAAAGTTTTGCTTTTGTACAGTAATGAGTGAGGCCCAACCATAGATGACTGTATCTCATTCCTCAGAATCACTACATAGGCTGTAGGTGTAGAGTCAGTGTTTTATTAGATGTTATATTAGTACACGCCTCAGATGAGTCAACAACTTTTTATGCTGATATCATTAAGTATTCATGGAGTATAATTTATTGTCTTCATTAAGATGTAAAACTATCATGTAGGATAGATCATTGGACTGTTTTTGCAACTTCAGTAATGAGGATTGTAATGTTTATAACTTCAGAAATCACCCGAACGGCTCAGAAATAGCTCGGATCCGGCCCTCCTAGCTTTTTCATCCGGCCCGCGGCCCATTTTTAATAAAATATAATTTTATTACATTTTTTTTATAATATCGTGACGCACCGCTGCGCTAAGATTGCAGATGAAACTACAAACTTGAAAAAATTGCAAGAAACACTGCCAAGGCAAATGGAACTTCTCAGACAGTTGCTTGAAGGATGCAAATGTACCAGAAATATACAAGTCTCTAAATGTCTCGATGCCATAGTCAGACCACAAAGAAAATGCCACATCAATCAAGGAAGGTCTGTAGACCAAAATAGCGTCAAAATTAAAAAATTAAAGTTTTTAAAATGGATTTAACTAAGATATTTTTACAATAGGGGGAGAGATAATCTGGATACCAAAGAATTTAAAGTCAAATGGAATGAATGGGAAACCTTTTGCAGCATTGTGGGCACCATAATGTAAATGAAACAGCTTACTCTTATCTAAATTTAGTTTCTAGCCTGAAATCTGACCAAATGAACTAAGAATGTTAAGAGCAGCCAGAACTGAGACAGGGAAATTGGACACAAATAATAACAAATCATCAGCTTAAACACAATAATGTTCAAAACCATTTCTTGTTACTCTAGTGATATCTGGCTCTGAATGAACCGCAATAGCCCTGACAAGTGGAACAATACAAAGGAAAATGACCTGAATGGATGTCATTAGCTTTGCGGGATCTGTTGCGGGAGAAGCCTTAGCACAGCCTGTGCAAACCAGGTTCCACTTGCAGCTGCCATTGTCGACTGAGATTCATAAAAAACTCACAGAAGCCGTTCAAATATTAAAAATGTTAAAAATGTGCATCAGCCAAAAGGGTGAAAAGAAACTGTGTTAATTGGTTAAAATAAACACAAACTTTAGAATGGAGACACGTTCTACATCCTTTGTGTCCAACAGCGCCCCCCAGCAGCAAATATGTTCTGTATAAAATCTGATCCAGTTTTACTTAAGTCACTGAATAAAGTTATAAAGTTTTGCTTTTGTACAGTAATGAGTGAGGCCCAACCATAGATGACTGTATCTCATTCCTCAGAATCACTACATAGGCTGTAGGTGTAGAGTCAGTGTTTTATTAGATGTTATATTAGTACACGCCTCAGATGAGTCAACAACTTTTTATGCTGATATCATTAAGTATTCATGGAGTATAATTTATTGTCTTCATTAAGATGTAAAACTATCATGTAGGATAGATCATTGGACTGTTTTTGCAACTTCAGTAATGAGGATTGTAATGTTTATAACTTCAGAAATCACCCGAACGGCTCAGAAATAGCTCGGATCCGGCCCTCCTAGCTTTTTCATCCGGCCCGCGGCCCATTTTTAATAAAATATAATTTTATTACATTTTTTTTATAATATCGTGACGCACCGCTGCGCTGTGCTGCGCTTCTGTGCGCGCCGATTAGCTTAACACCGCATGTGTAGCCGCGGCTCACTAGAAGGCACTCATGAAGGCTTGGTTCTCTGAAAGCAGGTAGCGGACACTTTGTTTCAATCTTGACACCCTCGTTGGAAAAATGTTGCTGTCGAAAAGGGAAAGCTGGACACTGAGTGTCGGATCTTTCAGGAAAAATGGACTAACTCGTATTTTTTCACAGAGATGAATGGGAAACCCATGTCTTTGTAGACGCATACCATTGATCTCTACGAGCAGCCAGTGGCCCGACGAGTGCGCAGGGAGCGTCTGCAAATTTCACTTCCAAGAGACGCTGCAAACAAAAATCAATAACTCCACTGTTATACAGTATTATGACCCCAAAATCACTCCACACGTCAACAGTCTCCTCGTGGTCATACTACAACAGCTGTTTTGGAAAAATATACTTTTTTATATTTTGGGTGAATTCTTATTGCAAATATTAATCAATAACTCCACTGTTAAGCATTATTATAACTCCAAAATCACTCCACACATCAACAGTCTCCTCGTGGTCATACTACTAAGAGGTGTTTTGGAAAAATACACTTTTTTATTATTTGGGGGAGACTGGAGGTCTAACTTGGCTTTGAATTCTGTCATTAATGTAACTTGGAACATTTCTTACATAAGTTTTTTTTTATTGTTCAAAGCTATATTGTTAAAAAAATCCAAGCTCATGCCTTCCGTGTCATCTGCTTGCTCTGCTATGAGCTCTGCTGTGAGACAAACATTGAGCCTTGGGTTGTTACTTTTTATTTTATTGAAGAAAAATTCTTTAAATAAAAAAGATTTTGTATTGCACTTGTTTCAGCACATTTTTTTATCCATATATTTTTTTATATTTTCAAATTTTTGCAGTGATTTTTGTGCTCCGGCCCCCTTGAGCTCATATATAGTTGTATGCAGCCCCTGGACCAAAATGAGTTTGACACCCCTGTTTTAAAGCATTGCATTAGAAAAGTTTGATCTGAGAAAACAATGTTTGCAAAAAAAATTATTTATTTTTTTTCCAAAAAAAAAAAAAAAATTAAGCCATTTAGAAGCATCTTTGAACATTATTACATACAATCCATTTATGATGGTCTTTTTACAGACAGAATGTTTGTATTTTACAGCTTTTATTGTACTGCACAGAACTTTGCAATTCAAAGCTGAAGGCTGTGTTAAGACTGGTACTCCACAAAAGGTTGGACTCAAAAGCACGACTCGAAAGCAGTTCAGGGATCAAATGCCAAATCAGTTTACTGGTCAGAAGAAAGGTTCGGTACACGGTAATCAGTCAGATCAGGCAAACAAATTCAAAAAGGGCTAGGCAAAGGCAGAGGTCGGTGAACAGGCAAAATACAAAAAAACAGGAAAATCTGATCACTAGTAAACTCACAGGGCTGGGACGTAAGGCACTGAGGTACAAAACGAACTGGCACAGAGAGGAGGAGAAACGCAGACTAAATACACAAGAGAGGGGAACGGTAACAAGACACAGGTCAATCTAATGAGGGCGGGGCAGACAATCAAAACTGGAGGGAAAAACACAGGGGCAGGAAGTGAGGCGGTCTGAAACGAGAGGAAGGGTAAGTTTCACAATAAAACAGAAATCATAACATTTCACAAGAAATCAGAAAACAAAACACGTGACCTTAAGAGGCTTGACGAGATGTGTTAGGCTGAGGGCGAACAAGCAAAGACTTTAAATGTATAAATTAAATTGACCATCTGGTTAGTGACAAAGGTCCCTAAAATGCAGATGTTCTGGTATAATAGCTCTATATGCATCTTAGAAAACCTAGGACATGGACAGGTGTTTATGTATTACTCATTCAACTAAACCCAAAACCAACATCATCAAGTCGAAGAAGAAAGATTTGCAAAGTTCAAGTGTTTAGTTGAGTAGTTACGAACATGTACAGTGATAAAGATAAGACAACTTTTAGATCACTTAAACAGGCAAAGTTTAAGGATTTGTGCTAATGGGAACACTCATTTCTTGTGTTACCAGATGCAGGCTGCATCTCTTGGGAGCAAGTTTGAGGCTGAGATTCGAGAAGAAAAAGAAGAACGGAAGAGACAAGAAGTGGAGAAAAAACAGAGACAAGCCGCCTTCAAGCAGCTGCAGTCCACTTTCTGTTCATGACCCAGCACAGGAAGCCGATAACACGAAATGCACAGTCAGTGTACTGAAATTTTAGAAATAGCTTAACACTTACACTTTAACCAATGCCAACGCTCAGAAGTTGGCACTTTATAGCAACAATAGAAAGATGAATTAAAGTAAATATTCACTAAAATACTTGAAAACACCAGATAAGACATCACAGGGGAAGATTATTTATAGCAAACTGTTCCAAACTGTTTCATAGAAAACGATAAGGCTCTTCAGATGTGTCAGGAAATATTTAGCAAATTCAACTGAATTCATGGAAATATATATTTGTGCATTTCTGTGGATTTTTTCTTTATACACCTCTGTACAAAGAACCTTCTGTTTTCACCTCCAAGGGATTTTTAACTGTGTTTAGGCTTCTATTGAATATGTCCTGCATATGCTGTTTGTGAGGTGTTTTTAATTTCATGTTCCAGTTTGGCCATGCTTTGTGTCATATGATCTTGTTTTTATTTAGAATAAATGAACCTAGTTGCAACCTACAACGTAATAGGAATAGTGTAATAATAGATAATAACTGTATCTTAATTGTATAATAAGAAGAAGTATTAACACCACAACCCAACATTAGACAGGTCGTACTGTGATTAGCAGTATGCAGTGTGTAGACTGAGACAGTCTGGATCAGTACATCCCTCAAAATCCACTCCACTGTGAACTGTGAACTTTCAAAATCAGGAAGGTTATGCTTTTTTTAAATTAATATTATTTCCTTTTTTTCTGAGAGTGTCATGAAGGTGCTAGCCTCATGTATGTGTGTTAGGTACAGAGCTGGAGCCAGCCAAAAAATGTTGTAATTATCAGTTGCGCTCACATGCCGGAACTTTCTTTGTGAACACCTGTAGTTCAACATTCATGTAATTCCCCCTAAAACCTTTCATTTCAAACAAACAAGATGTGCATTAACTGCAGATTTTCAGCTTTTATTTGAGGGTATTTACATCCAAATCAGCTGAACAGTGTAGGAATTACAACAGTTTGTATATGAGCCTCCCACTTTTTAAGGGACCAAAAGTAATGGGACAATTGGAGAAGGAAAGCCAAATGCTTCAGAACTTATTGGACGGCACTTCACAGTGCAGATGGACAATAACCTGAAGCATACTGCAAAAGCAACCAAAGAGTTTTTTAAGGCAAAGAAGTGGAATGTTATGCAATGGCCAAGTCAATCACCTGACCTGAATCCTAATGAGCATGCATTTCACTTGCTGAAGAGAAAACTGAAGGGAAAATACGCAAAGAACAAGCAGGAACTGAAGACAGGGGATGAAACCCAGCGTCTGGTGATGTCTATGCGTTCCAGACTTCAAGCTATAATTGACTACAAAATATTTGCAACCAAGTATTAAAAAGTGAAAGTTTGATTTATGATTATTAATTTGTCCCATTACATTTGGTCCCTTTTAAAAAGTGGAAGGCTCATATACAAACTGAGCTGAAATTCTGCAGTTAAAGCACATCTTGTTTGTTTCATTTCAAATCCATTGCGGCGGTGTATAGAGCCAAAACAATTAGAATTGTGTTGATGTCCCAACATTTATGGACCTGATTGTATGTATGGAGACACAGCATGTTCAATACTGAGCTTTAGCGTTGTTGGTGGTGTTTTTTCTTCATCTTTCTTTTACTTCTGACAGAGCCAGACTGTTTCCGCTTGCTTGCAAATCAGTCTTCTAATCTCTCTCTCAGAAAGAAGGCTAATGAAATGATTTCTGTTTTCCAACATGAGCACACTGCTTTGGTTTAAGCATGCTTCCCTGTTCCACCAGGGTTTCTCAACCTTGGCTCGTGATTCTGTTTTTATTAGGCTCTAAATTCTCATGAATGCAGACTGCTAATAAATTATTGAATACGATATAGTTTAACAAGCATACCAGCATGCAATTCATGCAGTGCAAATGTATTATATAGACTAGAAATTCTAATAGATTTAACATCAATTTAGTTTATGTTCCATGTAAAATAGATCAAATATAAATCTCAACTTAAAGCTGGGAGTCTTGAAAAATATAATCAAATCAAATCAAGTAGACCTGCAATCCCAACTGTCAGTATAATGATGGTCCTTCATCTGAGGGGAAAGACATAATCTGCCCCTTATTAATGTGACCAGTCATTTACATGCTTAATGTTTGCACTGTCGCTAAGTTAACATTTTAATACTGAATACATAAGAAGGGATCAGAATGAATGTCCCAGTCCACACACGGTGGACCGATGAGGCAGTTTTCCTTACTTTTGGGACTTCTTGGTGATCTCATAGTCTGTTACTGATGACTATTGATGTACTGATCAACGAAGGGATTCAGAGATTCAGCCGTGGCTTGGTATGGCAACGCTCAGTAACAGTATGCCACAAACTAAGACATGTAGCTATTCCCAGCAGTGTTAATTTCGTCATATGAGACGAGACGGAATATGTTCGTCCACAAGCCTTTTTCACTTGACGAAGACAAGACAATGACGAGATGATACAATGTTCTAAAAACAGTGATGAAAAATGTGCCAATGTGTGTTTTTGTTGACGAATAAAAATGAGACATAAATGTCATGCAAGAAATAAAAAAGAAACAAAAACGTCCTCCTTGTTTTTGTCTAGAAAGTCCAGTCCTGCTGTCATGTGTTTGTGCCAGCACTTCTTTTACTGTAGCAACATCACGGCCACACGTTTGATATCCTCTGGCTGCACCTGTGGCTTGAAAACAAACAACATGCAAGAGAAACACGGCGTACGGACAGACAGCGCAATCTAGAGCATGAAACAGACATTAGAAGTCATGTCCGACCTGGCCGACCTGGTTTTGATTGACAGCTTTGTAGAGCCCGAACCCGTTTGCAGCCCGATGTTATGAAAATGTGCGCATATGGCATAACAGTCAAGAATGAGTCTAGCCTTTTCATTTGTGCTAAACACTAACAGTGATCATCTTAATTTTAACATTTTAGTAGATGCAACTGGCATAAAATCAATTTATTTCTATTGAAATTTAACAATTGCATGTAGAAGATGACAGAACATGTTATAATAGGGTGTACCTGCTATTAGTAGATTAAAAAATGAAATCAAGTGCACACTTAGCAAAGTTGCATTGAAGATGAACTCATTCAGTTCAATTCTATCAAGACATTTAATCAATATGTTAGCTGTGGAACACAAGTGAACTAGAATTAATAAACCAAAAAAATATTCCTGAAATAAAAAGAAAGCTAAAATGTTTTGACTAAAACTGGACTAAAATACCCTGTGTTCACGTTTTACTAAAACTAGACTAAAATTTTGAGACTTTTAGTCGACTAAAATATGACTAACAAAAATGATTTGTGAAAGACTAAAAGTGACTAAGACTAAGAATGAACTTTGACACAAGACTAAGACTAAATTGAAAAATGGTTGACAAAATTAACACTGATTCCTAGAAGGAGCAGTTCACTTTGCAATGAGAGAACAAAGTCCTGGTGCTGCACTCAGTGGACTGAGTCCTGACTACAACTTCATCCCATCAGTCCAGCTACCCAAAAAGTACAAAACAAATGTTTTTTTCACTGATGTGATCGCATTCTCCAATATGTGCTCTACAGCTTGGTACTATGATGAAATACACAGGCTGGTGGTTACCCACTTAACATTAAAGCACAGAGCTCAGCCTATTGTCAAGTCTAATTTAACTAGTCACTGTGCTACTGTACGTAGCTGTGTGACTAGCATTAGCGTATAGGGGGGATTGTGATACTACTGATTGTGATGCCAGATTGTGATACTGTGAAAACCGCTAAATATTTTAGGAAATCTGCTCATTAGCTTTCTTTCTGTGAGATGAGAAGATGGATATTCATCTCATCTCACTGAGATGGAGTCACAATGTACTTATCTTAGCTTAAAGGCTGTAAGCAGGGGGAAACAGCTAGCCTAACAATTAGCCTCTGTCCAAACTGAAGTACCTCTAAAGTTCACAGACATTTTTTTATATGGTTTGCTGTTTGTGTGCACATTAAAAAAGTTCCATACTTTGTGGTTGTAGTGAGTTCTGTAGACACTGCAGTGAAAGTAAAATGATTCTATATTTCTGTTCATATACAGATTGAACAAACAAGATATGACATATTAATTTATGAATATTAGATGAACGTTAGAAGAGCCAGGCTGGCTGATAGTTTCCCCCGCCTCAAGTCTTACATTAAGTTATGCTAAACTTGTCCTGATTCCAGATCTGTACTTAAAACACAGACATGCGATCATATCATATTATCATCTGACTCTCAAAATGAAACTTGTTTTTCCAAAATGACTTATATAAATTGGAAGTATCCTTTAAAAGCAGTGGACAGTCATCAAGAAGTAGCTCTGGTTAAACCTTTTGAAGCACTCTCCACTTCCTCAGTGAGGAAACATATATATTACTCTGCATTTGTTTGTCTTGAGATTACTCAGCAGTGTTACTAAATGTTAGAAGGACAGTGGCACAAATACGCACCACATCCACGACAAACCTAAAAAAATGTCATATCTATGTCTAGCACCTGCTCTGTCCCACACCTGATTCACTGCATATGTCAGAGTTTGTCAGCTCAGACTAGTTGGGGTAAATTAACAGATGTACTGTATTGATATGAAAATTAAAGTAAAATGAAAAACAAATAATATACAGCCTAAAAAGCTGAAACATTTGTTTGTATAACATATTACAATGATACAATTAAATTAATTCTAAACTAATAATGACAAAGCACTATGTGTAAATAATTTGGAGTTCCAAAACTGTCAATATTGGAGTCTTAAGCAAAAACTGAGAAACCCTGACACTAAGCTATGCTTAATGTTTGCATGCATCTGTAGTAATTTATTTAAGTTGTAGTTATAATAACAAAACTACTCTATGTATCACCTTCCTCTCTGGTATTTGTTGTGGAAATTGACAATGTATTTTTTCATAAATAAAATAGCATATATTGTTATTTGTTTTAGCAGAGACCTATAAGTTGCCAAATATAAAAAAGGTCAGTAAAATCTATTTTTGGTCACTTGTAAAGATATTGTGTTGTTATACTCCCCGTTAGAATGTAAAAGTAGAAACACTAATAAAAAATATTAAATCTGTCTTATCACTCATGAACGTGCCTTTGACACATTATTGGAAAATCATTCACTGTTCATACATATTGACAGTTCTTACACAATCCCTGATATCCATTACCTATACTGCTTATCCTGTTTAGGGTCACTTGGAAATGGAGCTTATCCCAGCATGAGAACAGTAACAGTGCATTGCATGCTCTGGAGTGTGTACAGTATTTCAGTATCCAGGTTGGAGGAAGATGAAACCAGTTGAGTTTGGAGTACAAACACCTAATAACGTAAATGAAATTTGACACTGAGTTGTTTTTTTGTGTTGAGTCACACCAAAAAGTTTGACTAAACGTCCCAAAAAGATTGAGTATTTTTAAAACTGAATTACCATGATTATTCCTGTGCAATTCACTCAATTTTATTTAGTTCAATTTTATTTATATACTGTAGCACCATATCATAACAGTGATATAATATACAATTCATAGTAAGTCTATCACCTTATTTGATACTAAATTAGCAGCAGAACTTAAATAGCTAAAGGAATAGTGTGAAAGGAACCCAGCATATTCTCCAGAGACGAACTATTCATTCGGTGAGCCACATCCAGACTGCATGTAACATCCAAGTGGCCTAACATACAATAAATCTGATCTGACTAAATAAGTAAACAACATACAGTGTATGGAACTAACTGACGAGTGAGCCATGAATCTTTGTGTGACTTGAATTTTTTAATAAATCACACCATCACACCTGCTCCATGCTTCACAGTGGAAAATACACAAGCAGATACCATCCATTTTCTGCATCGCACCAAGATAGTGGTTGGAACCAAAAATCTCAAATTGGACTCAGAATCAGAAGTACAGATTTCCACTCTCTCCTTCTTCTTGCTTTCCCCACAGTAGTGGTTTCTTTGAAGCAGTTTGACTGTGAAGGTCTGATTTACGTGGTGGGCACATGACCGGAGAAGCTACAGTGGCTGTCACTAGACAAAAAAGGTCATCGTTGTGTTAGTGTATTTGTTGATTTTCACTAGCTGCATGCTAATAAAAGTTAACTTAATAAGATTAGTGGTGTAAGCCTAAAAGGCCAATGATTAGCATTTATTTAGCATTTAGTCTGAGCAAGCAATAGTTTTTGTGGGGGGTTTTCTATTCACAGTCAAAAACTGTAATGTAACTGAGGAACAGAAAGGAGGGAGGAGAGAGGCAGAGGTGAAGCAGCAAAACAAGAACAGTAGGAAGAGGAGGCCCTCCAAAGTGGCCAAGGAGTAGTAACCAAGGTATGTATTCATAAACGTATTGTAATATCATTACCAGTGTTGGGAGTAACGGCGTTTAAATATAACAGCGTTACTAACACTGTTATTTTATCAGTAACGGAGTAATCTAATTAATTACTTTTCCCATACTTGCAACGCCATTATTGTTACTGAGAATGTAACGTTACTACAATTTGGTTGAGTGAAGCGCAAGGTGCACTGCTCTTTAGCGAAGCTATTATACTTCTCTCCATAGACATCAAATCAAATTAAATCAATTTTATTTGTATAGCCCAAAGTCACAAAGTACATTTGCCTCGGATCGGGCTTTACAATCTGTACAGGGAGTGACACCCTCTGTCCTTAGACCCTGGGTTCGAGTGAGGAAAAACTTGCCCACAAAAAACCTTTTAACAGGGAAAAAACCTCAGGAAGAGCCACAGAGGAGGGATCCCTCTCCCAGGATGGACAGACGTGCAATGGATGTCACGTGTACAGGACAAATCAACACAAACGTATTGTACATACATACATAGACACCTCATTGAGCGCTGAATCGTACGTCGACGTCGCCACCATATTGGATGTGGCAGATCTGCCCGTAAACTAATACAAGGAAATTGACTGAACTTCATAAAGCGCCTTTCTACAAAGTTCTTTAAGTTAATGCATCTTATACACCCATTCACACACACACACACACACACACTAATATATCTGGGAAACAAACAGGCACCAAAAACAACGGATGTAACTTTTAAAGTGATGATTATAAATGTTTACTACTTATGTAAGCACCAAACCAACGTATGTATTTTTCTAATGCTGAGTGTTTACAGCTACTATTGTGTGTAACACTGTTACTGTGATGATAAATATTAAAATATTTATATTTAACATTTAATCTGTGTCTATATTAACCAGATCCTGAAATGTAGATGTGACATGAGGGTTTCTAAATAAAGAGCACTAACATGTACATTACACGTGAACATATATACCTACATATAGTACACACACACACAAAATCAGTTAAATGTAAAGGTTGCAGATTACATTACATTACATTACATTGCATTTAGCAGACGCTTTTATCCAAAGCGACTTACAGAGGAGGACATAAGCTGAAAAGGTGTAAAGGAGCACAGAGTAGTTTTTAGTTTTGTTAGTTTTAGGCAAGGAAGCATTCTCGAAAGAGAAAGGTTTTTACAAGTTTTTTAAAGGTAGAAAGAGATGTTGCAGTTCTTGCAGCCGTTGGTAGGTCATTCCACCATTTGGGGACAACCACAGAGAAGAGTTTAGAGTGACCTCGCTTTGTGAGAGGCGATGGTACATGGTGATATTTCACATAGAGCTCCAGATAACATTTTACCCTGATATTCCAACAAGTATGCAAGTGGATGTGAGATTGCCATAGTTATGAATGCAGGATTGTCATTTGCATACAAATTGTATTTATTAAATGTAACACACATAGATTTTCAACTGTGGAGAGGTGGACTTTAAACATGTGAATTAGCAAGTGTTTATATTTTGTGTGACTGCACTATAATTGCCAGGGCTCGTATTACATCCATGCAATTGTGACATCAGCAGAATACACATGAACTTCTTCTCACTGCTTTGTGCTTTTGCTCACCTTTCATGATTTCTACATGCAAATACATTTTACAGTATAAATAAAGTATGCAGCTTAACTTTTGAGATTCCCTCAAAAGATAGACTTTTAGGTTTTCAGAGGGGCATTTTGGCATATTTAGCCTGCTGTGTTCAAAAATTTTAAATATAAATAAATAAATGAAAAAAGAGCTAGTTATTTTTAGTTGTAGTGTGTAGGTCAGTCAACAGCTGGATCCAACTGCATATTTTGAATTGAACAAAATTAAAGTTATTTTAAATAAAATATGAAGGCCTCTAGTTTCATGTAGGTAAAATCATGATAATGCCCAATAGTTCCACGACAGTGTGTGCTTTCGCCACAAGATGATTCAGATGTGTGTTCTTAATATTCTACTGAACAGTTCAGCTTGATCATGTCTGTCAATGCTACATAGGCCAGTGTGAATTGAAAAGCATCCAACAAAGATGAGATGAAAACTAAAGTTAAATGTCTGAAAAATGATTGTAAAGTCTTTGTGGCTTTGACTTGGCAACAATAATCACAAAGATGTTACTGACACTACTTTCAGTCAAAGGACAGATGTGTAGTACAGCCTTACACCAGCAGAGAGAAGCATTTCCTCCATTCAGTACAGTATCTTGGTACCATAGTAATCATGAAGTAGCAGTAAATGTCACTCCCAAGCTTGTTTAGAAAATATTTATTTCATGTAATGTACACTGTACAAACTGCACTAAAGCATGTGAGATACATTGAGATCTCATCCTTCACAATCCCATTTTGTGGAAGATTTCCTCTCTTATGTCTGAAGTCGCAACATGATTTCTTTTAAACCACAGAGATAACAGCAATGCTTTTTATGTCAACAGCCTTTAAAGGGACATTTATACAACTTTTTGACGTCGTTCTAATTTCTAAACTTACTCTATAAAACTAAAGACATTTATTATGGTACAAATGAACATAATAAATTTATTTCTGCTTTGCATAATGATTTAGGCAATGATTTTTCATAATTAAGTCATGAATCTATGAATCAATCAGCAGCATCAACATCATTCTATCAGTCACTACTGAGTCATATGTCTTTTTTTGCAAGTCAGTCTAATATTAGCTCACTTTAAGTCATGGATGTCTTGGTTCCAAAAGGCTTTCAATGAGTAACCTTAGCAGCTTCATATTGACAAAGGAATTACAACCATCTGAATGTTTGTTGTGATTGTCAGTTCATGTTGACAGTTTACAGTGTAATCCTTCAGTTACTAGTCCACAAACATCAGTAGAGGAAATCATTGATCAGTAACATGAATGCCCTTTTATACAAGAGTCATCGCATCCTGTCCCTTGGTACTTTTTTAACACTTTATACCATTGAAACCTACTAAATCCATATTAATTTTTACAGGGGACACTGAGGCATGTCTTAATTTAACTTCTCTTATGAAGTGGATGTTATATCAAGCAATCGAAGTGAATATTCACATAGTAAGTAATAGTAAGCATTTACTTTTAACACATTAAAATCCAACATATTGTTAAACTATGCCAATTGAATTATCAAATGCCATCAAATCTACAACAGGTTTAAGGACCATAACAGTGTTTGGATGGTTTCTGCAATTACCAAATGTTAGCATGCTAACTATGAAGGTAGATTAGTGCCATATATCTGAAGAAGAGCAGACTATGATTTGCACTTGTAAAACCCGTAATTCGCAACTTGTGAACGCGCATCTCAGAGTTTGTAAGTGTAACTTCAGATCCACACATCTGCAAAAAGCAAACTGCAAGCATATTTCACAACTTGTGAAAGCGCATCTTCGAATTTGCACTTGTAACTTCAGATCTGCAAAGCTGCACAACATGATTTGCATGCGCAGGTACCTATTTGCTCGCTCAGTTGCGTCATCCTTCTCACGTGAATTTTGCCACGATTCTCTCGGATGGATTTGAAGGAAACGATTTGCGCGCAGAGACCAGGAATGCCAGTTTTACCACTCTTGTCCAAAAGGTGGCAGTGTGGTTATTGGATAATATATCAATAAACGGCTCAGTTTTTTTTATTTTTTATTTTTTTTTTTTTTTTATTATTGCAATAAGAGAGTATTACAATGACACGTGACAGGTAGAACAGAAATTGCTGATCATTACATCAAGATAAAGTCAGTAAAAAAAAAAAAAAAACAAGAGATAAAAAACATACATAGACATACAAGAGGAATATATCTTAAAGAACATTTAGAAGCTTTGTGTTTTTCTTATTATGTACAAGTTTAAGAGATTTGAGAAGAGAGGAAATTTCTAAAATAAAAATATCAAAGAGAGGTTGATTCTTTTGCCATTTCTGTTTATGAATGAAAAATTTGGCCTGTAGAACATAAAAGTTAACTAAAAATTCAAATGATGAATCTGTAGAGTTCTCATAATAAAAGAAGATGTCTTTGAGAGTGAAGACATAATGGCCCTGTTGTGCAAAAAGGTGAAAACTAAGGTCTATTAGAAATTTCTTAACAGTATCGCACTCAAAAAATAAATGTACAAGTGTTTCATCTTCCTTATTACAAAAAGAGCAATGTAAATCTAGGTCTATGTCAGTATATTTTGAAATATTAACATTTGTAGGGTAAATCTTGTGGAGAATCTTAAAATGGACTTAATAAACGGCTCAGTGGTGGTGGTGGGTGGCTGGCCATGACTCTTGGTCTACGTCACGGCGCCATGAGAACATGGAGAGAAGTGTTCAACAACGTGTAAGTAACATTATGGTTTACACGTTGTTGAACACTTCTCTCCATGTTCTCGTGGCGCCGTGTGTCGCAGACCATGATTCATGGACAGCCGTTTATTGAGATAATCCCCGACTTTTGCATGGCCAATAACCACACTGCCACCTCTTGGACAAGAGTGGTAAAACAGGCATTCCTGGTCTCTGCGCGCAAATCGTTTCCTTCAAATCCATCCGAGAGAATCGTGGCAAAATTCACGTGAGAAGGATGACGCAACTGAGCGAGCAAATAGGTACCTGCGCATGCAAATCATGTTGTGCAGCTTTGCAGATCTGAAGTTACAAGTGCAAATTCGAAGATGCGCTTTCACAAGTTGTGAAATATGCTTGCAGTTTGCTTTTTGCAGATGTGTGGATCTGAAGTTACACTTACAAACTCTGAGATGCGCGTTCACAAGTTGCGAATTACGGGTTTTACAAGTGCAAATCATAGTCTGCTCTTCTTCAGATATATGGCACTAATCTACCTTCATAGCTAACACACTAAACTAAGATAGTAAACACAATCTGCATTTTACCGTTGAATCCAGATGTCTGGATTTCACATGTTCAGATAAACATGGCAGTTTTATATCAACCTTTAGCCTCTTTTAGGCTCGACATGGACACATTATATATGACACAAGTCCAGGATGGCTTAGTCCTATCAGTGGACATTTGGATTCAGCCATTGTCATTACTAGCAAACTAGCATGCTGACATTAGCATTCATCTCAGCTCAAAGCATCACTGTGCAGACAGTGCCTCTAACGTAGCTGTAAACACAGGGTTGTCCAGGCAGGCAATGGGTTGTAATTACTTCAATATACTATAAAATTAGCATGCAGCACTGCTATCACCACAACATTATGACTATAATGACAGAAAAACACAGTGTTTCTATTTCAAGTACAATAAGAATCAGTGACTCCCTGCTAACTCAATTCAAGTGTGACATAATGTGTTTTTAGGACGCTTATCACCATCTGCCAGGTGCCAACCCTGTAATTTCCATGCATCATGCAATGGTCCTACCCCTTACAATTGTTTCATACTGCCTGTTAACCTACGGGCAGACATTTATCAGACTTGAATGTGGTACTTCTGAATTTATAGTTTATAATTTAAAATTGCCCACAATACATGGTTTAATTTGAAATGTTCTCAACTTTTATTATTAAGTTCAAAATGTAAAGTTGAATTGATCAAACCAAATTTCAGTAAATTTAGGTATACACATTTAAAGTTCAAACTGTGATGGCAGAATGCATTTCAGATCCATTCTCCAAATCAGACACAGAATTTTTGAAACACTACAGCCAAACTGCCTTAATTTGAGCATAGATAAATCTCTCATAAATGTTTGTTGTTACAATGATCACATAAAATTTTGCACATAAGGGGTTTTAGAAAAACAAGTCAGGAATATTCAAATACACATTGGGCTTTAAGATGATGTTTTATTTCTTAAAGCTACATTTAGCAATATTTTCGGCCGCTTTAGGGTTCGCAACTGTCTTTAGAGATTTTTACAGAAAACAGCTGCCGACCTGCCAAATTTGCTAAAACGCACACAAAAAACTGTAACATTGAATATTATATATAATTATAAAATATTGATTACTGAAACAGAACTGGAACTGAATTTGAAATTGATTGTGCCACCACAAATTAGAGGCCAACTTCACTTGCTTGGGTTAACAAGCGTACAATGTACAGCCGAACTGAACTTTAGAAAATAAAGGATGGTTCGGTCAGAGACACAACAACAGCAACACCACTAACAACAACAGCGGCACTCGGACTCAGGGCCTTGCTGGGCAGACTGCAGCTCCTGAGGACATCGGACTGGCGCAGAGGTGCCAGCCGGAGAAAGGGCAAGCGGAAACGGTGTGCAAGGAAGCAGAAGAGGGGTAAACGGGGGGACTGCTAGCCAGGCTAAAGGCTAATGCGGGGAGACCACCGATCCCGCCATTGTTCCTCTCCAATGTCTGCTCCCTGGACAACAAGATGACCTGCTTCGACTTAGACTGAGGGCGTCTCGTGAGATGAGGAACTGTGCAGTGCTTTGTCTCACGGAAACCTGGCTGAACGACAACACGCCGGACTCAGCCTTCCAGATCGACGGCCGGCTTCTCTTCCGAGCAGACCGTTACCAGCAGTCGGGGAAAGCCCGCGGGGGCGGATTATGTGTCTACATGAACAAAGGTTGGTGTACGAACTGTGCTTTGGTGAACAGCCACTGCTCCGAGGCAGTAGAGTATATGACTGTGAAGTGCCGGCCACACTACTTGCCTCGTGAGTTTACATCCCGCCGGGTGCAAAGGCTAACGAAGCGCTTAAGGAGCTTCATGACATCATCAGCTCGCTCCAGCACAAGCACCCGGAGGCATTTTACGTGGTTGCGGGGGATTTTAATCACGTAAACCTGACAGACACTCTGCCTAAGTTCCACCAGCATGTCACCATACGACACGGGGAGATAACACGCTGGACCGTGTGTACACCAACAAAAAAGACGCATACAGAGCCGTCCCCCACCCCCACCTGGGCCTCTCTGACCACATCTCCATCATGCCGTCCTTTGCTCAGACGCCACACGCCAACACAGAGGACTATCACCGTGTGGCCCAGTGATGCGGCGCTAACACTGCAGGACTGTTTCCAGCGCACAGACTGGCAAATCTTCAGGGAGGCAGCTGCCTTTGAGGGACAGGTGGACCTAGAACAGGGGTCGGCAACCTGCGGCTCCCTGGAGCTTTTTCAAAAATGTTTGAAATGGAAAAATATGGGGGAAAGAAATATATTTTTTGTTTTATTATAGTTTCTGTAGGAGGACAAACATGACACAAACATTCTTAACGTTTTCCAATGCTGTAAGAATGTGTAGAATAAATATTAAATTTCAACATTTCTGTCAACGAAGATTTGCGTCATAGCCTGCGACACACGTTTTTATCAGCAGGGCGAGATGCTAGGCAAGTGGCTGTTGTAAACAAACCGGCGTCTGTGTGCGAACAGATATTTTCAAACATGAACTACAAATCAAAATATCACACCCGCCTCACAGATGAGAGCTTGCAGTCCTGCATCAAGATTAAAGTTACATCTTACATGCCCAATGTTGAGAAGCTGACCAGTGATGTCCGAAAACAGAAGTCACATTAAACGCGTAAGAACACAATCCTGACATAGGCATATATTCAGTAACAAAGCTGTTTTTATAAAGTGATTTCTGATTTTTGTCAGTATATATTTGGAATGACACTTAGGGATATTATTGTGTTTTGTTGCTCAGGTCTGGGGATAGCTGCGTTGGTTGGCGTGTCAAAAGAGAAGAGGATGCCTTGCACTGACTTGCTTGGCATTTGCACATAAATCAAACTTGAACTGTATTAATTTGATTTTATATACTTTACCTTTTTAAAAGGCTGCTGTTTTATTTTTATAAACGCAGGCTGCGTTTTATTGCACTCTGGTGTACTCTCTGGTGCCCAGATAAGGGGCACGTTATGCACGTTCCATTTTGTTGTTATTTTTTCGCATCCTCAAAATAAAAATGACATCAAAAATCGGATTTCTTTATTGCATTTCTTTAATTTCATCAAATCAATGAAACATAATTCATTAATATTGTAATGAAGTTAAACTTGAGGCGGCATCGTACAACAGAGCAGTCACGTGGTGCGTCGTTCTCTACAGAATACACTGCAGGGAAAATAAACATTTATTCATGAATGCTCATGCTCATTATGTATTTGTAGCCAACTTAGTAATTTTAATAGTAGGCTAATATAGCTAATATAGATACATACAGCATGTGTTGCTTTCATTATAAGGCTTTTAATTTTTTGTGGCTCCAGACATATTTGTTTTTTTGGTCCAATATGGCTCTTTCAACATTTTGGGTTGCCACCCCCTGACCTAGAAGAATATACGTCGGCGGTCCTCGGCTACATCAGCAAGTGTGCAGAGGATGTCACTAACACCAGGACAATAACAGTCTACCCGAACCAGAAACCCTGGCTGAATGCAGAGGTCAGGTCTCTGCTGAAAGCCAGGGATGCTGCGTTCAGGTCAGGTGACAGACTGGCACTCAGAGGGGCTAGAAGACGGCTGATAGCAGGAGTAAAGAGTGCCAAGGCCACATATGCCCGGAGGATAGAGGGACATTTTAGGAGGACCCCTCTCTGCCCAACGCTCAACACTTTCTACGCCCGCTTTGATGACCCGAACATCTCCCCCAGCACCAGACTTACTCCACCACCAGGAGAAGAGCCTCTCAGCGTGATCCCAGCAGAGGTGAGGAGAACACTCCAGAGGATTAATCCACGCAAAGCTACGGGTCCCGATAACATCGCCGGGAGCCTGCTGGGGAGCTGTGCACACCAGCTGACGGATGTCCTGACAGACATCTTTAACACCTCCCTCCAACAGGCAGCAGTCCCTACCTGCCTGAAGACGGCCACAATCATCCCCAAAACCTCCACAGTGACAGGCCTAAATGACTATCGGCCGGTTGCCCTCAAATCGATAGTCATGAAGTGCTTCGAGTAGAGTTGTCACGATACTAAAATGAGTAACCACGATACTATACCAGACAAAGTATCACGGTTCCGGGTAATACCGCGATACTGCGGCCTTTTCTTATTATCTTTATAAACTGCAATGTATTTGTACAAGTTAGTTTGAAACAACAACGTTTGTTTTTTAAGCAAAATTAGTGTTGCCACTGACAAAGACGCCACAGCAGACTCGCTGCTCGGGCCCGGTGCTTCTGCCACGGTGAGTGTGTTGTCTCGTGTCTGGGCGAGACAGAACTTTAGCTTGTTGTTTGTTTTGAAGCGAGTTTCTATCGAAGCGGAGCTGTCTTCACGGAGTTCATGCTTGCCGGCAGAAACACGCGAACAGCCAATCAGCTAACAGACGGGCGGACCCAGCGTGCAACAGCCTATCACATCCCTGGACGTCACCAGTAACAGGCAAACAGCCAATCATTCAGCAGCTGTGTAGTTCGGTTGCAGCGCATGCCATGTTTTTTTTACGAGTGAGTAGCATGCAGTGAGAAGCCGGGAGGAGAGCAGAGGCGGCCGCTATGTAGCGGAGACTGGCACCGGTAGTATAGTAATCCACGGTAGTACCGTCGTGTAAAATTTCTAGTATAGTAGCGACGGGTATGATTTGGTACCGCGGGGTACCGGGTATACCGTGGGTATCGTGCAACTCTAGCTTCGAGAGACTGGTGATGGCCCACATCAAGGACTGCATCGACGTCACTGTGGACCCACACCAGTATGCATACAGACAGAATAGATCCACAGAGGACGCCATTTCTTCTGTGGTCCACACAGCCCTCACCCACTTAGAGAAGAAGGACTCTTATGTTCGCCTGCTCTTTGTGGCCTTCACGTCTGCATTTAACACCATCAGACCGCAGACTCTAGTTTCGAAACTGACCACACTCGGGCTGAGCTCTACCCTCTGCAACTGGGTTCTGGACTTTCTAATGGAAAGGCTGCAGTCTCTGAAGATCCATGATGTCTCCTCCTCCACCATCACCCTCAGCACAGGCTCCCCCCAGGGTTGTGTGCTGAGCCCCCTTCTGTTCACTCTGCTCACACACGACTGCTCAGCGAGACATCCGAGCTGTCTAATAGTGAAGTTCGCGGATAACAGCTGTGGTTGGATGAATTGCTAACAACGACGAGTCGGACTACAGGCAGAAAGTGGAACACCTGGAGGGTTGGTGCAGAGAAAACAACCTCTGCATCAACGTGAAGAAGACCAAGGAGATGATCATGGACTTCAGAAGGGGCAGACATCTCCCCCCTCCCCTTCACATCGGAGGGACAGCGGTGGAAGTGGTCTCCAGCTTCAGGTACTGGCGGGATCGAAGACGGAGATCTGGTAGAGATCGTGCTCTACTTCCTCAGAGCTTGGAGAGATCTCGCATCCTGACTCCTTCTACAGTCGGGCTCCTCTAGCTCTATAGCTATACGCTCTACTATGCGAGTCTCTCTAGCTCTAGCTCTCTTCTCGTCCGTATCGATATCATCTCTCTCTATCTCTCTCTCTCTCTATCTCTCTCTCTCTCTCTCTCTCTCTCTCTCTTCTTCTCTCTCTCTCTCTCTCTCTCTCCCTCTCTCCTATCTCTCTCTCTCTCGACATGGGTTGTAATGACAATAAAACTCCTTGAATCTTGAATAAATATTTTCAAATATAGCTGGATCAAAGTCATCTTACGAACACAACTGAACTGTTAGGAAGCCAGTGGGGGATTTTACATTGAATGCTGCACGAGGGGCTCCATTTGAATGGTGGGAGGCGTTAAGGGTCCATAGCAGCATCCATGTCTGATATATATTTCATTTAAAATTATTCATTTTAGTAAATCTGAATTTATGTTTAAACAAGTACCTCCAGACAAAAATATCTGCCCCACTGATACTCTCCCTGGTTATCCCTCAAAAACCTATGAGACCTCCCTTTTAGCATCCTTACTCCATCCTGTCACTGCCATCACCATTGATCTGCACTACACAGTCCTTGTTCAAAGGCTCCTTTGAGTGGGCTGTATCAAAATGCTGGGTGTTCACCATGTATCTCCCTCGAGCATCCAGCCCCAAGGCGGGGACGAAGCGGCGGTCAAACTGGATTTCTTGGCGTAAGTACGAGGTCTTCTTCTGGCAGGAGTCTCCAGTTCCCTCCTGTAAAGCTGACAGGAAGACCACCAACTCAAAGTGCTTAGCCATGCCTTCACAGAGGGCGGGATAGAGGGGACTACGACGATCTAGGGGGTGGTAAAAGGTCAGTGGGAAGACAAAGAAAGGACAGGGCTGCTGGCCCAGATGATCCAATTGGAAGTCCAGAGATGTCTGATGCAGGGCTTGACCTTCATGCTCCTCATAGAGCACAGCACTCACCTTTACGTCTACCAGAGGTCGCTGCAGCAGGTTGGTGGCTCGTAGCATGAGGCATGTCTGGCCTTGGTGTTGGCCCACTACTGCCTGGGGGCTGAATTGAATGGCTCCTGCTCGCTTCTGAGGACGTGCAATCTTGGCTACAAATGCACCTGAAGGTTAAGACAACAAGACTTCAATGTAATAAAATGAATAGCAGATAGCAACAAAGGTAAAAGCACAAAATGAACCAGGCAGCAGATAAAGTTAACGTTCACCATGAATGAAGAGTCTGTATTGTCCCCATATTTGATTGATTCACAATGGCTGATTCATTACATTTCACTCCTGACTACGATGGAAATCTTTTTACCCAGCCTGCCAAACTTGAGCATTTAGCACAGCTATTAACACTTTTGCTTTTATATTTCTGATTCTTTTGTTAAAATGGAAATGTTGTTGACTTTTAAAATGTAAAATCTTGTCTTGTAAAATCTTAATCTACTATAGCTGTCGGATAACTTCAGTGTAGTAAAAAGTACAAGTACACGGTATAGGCTTGTAGACAATTTGTATATATGCTTGTAACAATAATATATATGTACATACTGAGACTAAGTTATATCATTGTCATATCAGAGAGGTTTCGTAGATGACCTTTCACATTGTTTAAAAGCAGAGCTGTTTAAAAAAAAATCTTTAACATACTTTACTTAACAAAATTTCAAAGTAATAGCTTTGAGACCAATGTCATCATAGTATTGGATCCTTCCATGTAAATGCAATATCACCCATTTTGTCTTAATTAAAAGCTTTGAAACAATGAACTATTTTCAGCACACTTTCAGCACACGCTACATACTGGATCAGTATGGATTCATAAACCTTCACTTCTCCATTCCCAATTAAACGCTTATTGGGCTGAACATTAAAGCCACTCTATAACACAGCGACAGACTTTAGGTTGATTTCTGTTAACCTGTGTTTCCTAAAGCTCGGCCCTTTGAGGTTGTGGGTAGGTCTTAGGTCAAGATATGGTTTGGTCACCCTAACTGGACGTCAGGTAAGGGAAGGTTTATTTGGGGTTAAAAATCACAAGCTTTGATTTATGATTGATGGAAGAAGAAAGACAAATTGATATGGAAGCAGAGACTGACAAAACTCATACACCTGTTCTTGTCCTTGAACACTAACAATCCCCACTTGGGGAATGCAATGTTCTGTAAAAATAGCTTCTTAATATTTGGTCAATACAATAATTTGCTTAAATTGTGACTCCCATTGTCCCTTAGCTTAAACTTAGATTAAGACTGTGATCTCAGAGTGGATGTTTGTGGACAGAAGGTTTTAGCAATAGAGGAGTACCTGTGATGAATGCTTCCAGCATGAGCCCTAGGAGCATCTGCACAGCTAGCAGTGCTATTGCACTTGGGCAGTCCCCACTGGGGAACATGGTGCCATAGCCGATGGTCAGCTGTGTCTCCAGTGAGAAGGAAAAGGCGGCAGTGAAGCTGGTTATGTGCTTCACACAAACCACATGGCCCTGTGGGGGGGCATCGTGATCCTGGACAGCCAGGTCTCCATTGAGATGGGCCAGCAAGTACCACAGGGAGGCAAACAGCAGCCAGTGAGCAAGGAAGGAGGCACAGAAGGCCAGCAGGACCCATCTCCAGCGCAGACCAACCAATAGTCCCCACAGGTCTTGCAGGGCAAGTAGCCAGGCTCTGCCTGAGGCCCCACGCCACAAGCCTGAAGTACACAGAGGAGGACGTAGTGCACAATGTCCATCTTTGGTGACCAAGCGCTGGCGGGGTGGAGAAGACAAGAGAGGAGAGGAGGAACCTTTGCCACCCAGAACACTACTGTTGGATTTGGTTGTCATGGTTGCAAATGATTCACAAGCAGGGTAGGTCAATGTGAAGATGATCCTGAAATGAAATGATAAAAGAGACATTGTGGGAACGTTTGAGGAACAATATTCAGTCAGTGCTTCATCCCTGTGTTTCCAACATTGAAGTAGATCTATGATGTGCTAGCCTAGCTTAACACAAAGACTGAAAGAAGGAAGGATACAGATTAGCTTAGCAAATTCAAAAGTGAAATTCAGACAGTTCAATTCAGGCATTTTACATTTGCATTTAACTACAGATTTAAATATCTCAACAACTGTTCATACCTTGTGCAAGAGGGACATCCTGCACATTGACAACATTTTTTTTATTCTCTCAACCCAGATTTTTAAAAATGGCAGCCCACAAAATGACTCTGTGGTTACTTGGTACAAATGATTTTCTGATTGACTGCAGATGAAAGGATGTCAGAGGGAAAGGATATTTTGCATTGTTCGAGTGTGTTTGCGCTGTGTTGTAGATGTTTCACCTTGCATCACTATGACAGTCAGCTAAGAATCCTGTCTACATTGAGTGGGTACCAGCTGCAGTGGAAAATAAAATCATGTAAGTACCTGGTTGAGTCGAGCTGTAACATTCAATGGAAAACACAGCTTAAGATAGTGAACATGATAAACATCAGTGTGTTAACCTTATCATTGTGAGCATGTTACCATTGTGAGCATTGCTGACATCAGCATTTAGCTCGAAATACTGTTGTATGCTTTGCAGAGCCACTAGCATGACTGTAGACTTTACACCCTTTTTCATGGGAAGGTTCAAGTGAAGTCATGAGTCAAAGTCAAGTTAAAGTCTTTTTGACTTTGTAAAATAAAATCTAAAGTCAGATTAATGACTTGAATCCAAGTCATGTGACTTAACTCCACACCTGTGCATTCTTGATCCCGAAGGGATAAAACCAAGGGAAATTTGCCATTCTGTAGCAGCAGCAAACAGACCACCTTTACACTTTTAGTCTCACTTTAGACTTATCTCAGATTTGATGGATTGAGGTTAGTGGTTATTCTGGATTAAGCTGCTGCCCTGGATGCACACACATGAAATTGATATCTCATCAATAGTAAACAACCATATTTCCTAAAATGTGAAACTTTTTCTTTGAATCCAAAGCTTAAGTTGTACCTACAGGATCACCATGTATTTAATTAAAACAGCATGTAGTATGTGTGTAGGACTAGAGAGCACCAGATGTATGTGAAGGCACTCCTGACAGGCAGACAGCTAGAGTCCTGTCCTCGTCAGAGTTTCTATTTCTATGTCAATATTGTTGCCAGGAGATTAGAGCAGGTCCCAGCTGGGAATCTGTCTGAGGAACACAGCAACATGCAGAGTAGGAATGTGTCTTTCATCTGCAGGGAGCTTTAAACTTACTGCACTGCATGGCTCTCCACTCATCTTGTTCACCAATTAAAATATATATGTACGATTGTTTTACGGATGCATTTACTATGCACTTGGAACTGCTTTTGATGCACATGCTGTGAACTTTACATGGCTTTTAAATAGAAAAAACAGAGATAATGAAAAATTAACCAGAACTAAAAAAGTCCTTTGTCAGGTGATAAGGAGTGAAGTGAAGAAATTTTAAAGTTTGATAACATCACAGAGTAGCATTGTTTGACAAAAATTACATATAATCAAGTACTTGATACTTTTCTAAATCATTTTTCAATCAATTTAAACCTTAAAACACCAATGACTAAATACTGTAAGTTATTAAATAAGACAATCAACATCAGACCACTTTATGTGCTCATCTGTGAAAGAAAACACCAACCAAGTGAGTGACTAATGTGGGACATAAGCTAAATTAACAGCAGGAGGAAAAAGGAGGGTGTTGGGTGAACATGTAGTTGTTTTTGCTAAGAAGTTTGTCTTTATGCTGAGGCTGGGTGAAACAGCAGCCTGTTCGTCACATGAGAGCCATGTGCTGGCTGAGGCTTCATTGTTCTGCTTCTCAGTTTGTCAGAGCTGTCACTCTGTCAGTTGGGGTGTTTTTACACAATGTCATCAATGCTGCAATGCTATGCAATCCTTGCAATATAATTTAAGCAACTTAAGATATACACATAGGTTTATTTCTATTGGCCTTTATTTGACAGTGACAGCTTGAAGAGTGACAGGAATGTGGGGAGAGAGAGATGGGGAATGACACGTGGGAAAGAGCCACAGGTCAGATTTGAACCCTGGGCTGCCGCGGCAAGGGCTGAGCCTTTGTACTTGGGCAGATGCGCTACCAACTGAGCTAAACAACACCACATAGATCTATTTCAACATTATAACATTATTGTGTAATGTAATGGAAAATGTAGAAGCATCTTGTACAATGTCTAATTTTGCTATATATGAAAATGTTTTTGTAAATACAGTTTTTCAAAAAGGATGAATTAATACATCAGATAGTTTATCTCTTTGATTTACATGTGTTTGTATGACAAATAAACATAATATAGTGTTGTATGTATTGTTATAAATATGTACTCTGTATAGTATATTTAATTGTACTGTATTGCCTAAACCTATGCTGTAAGTACACATTTTAACGATGTATGATTCTTTACATTTTTATGGCTTCAAATTGTAAAGATGAATGGTTCTTATGTAATACAAACAGCTGAGTGACAAATACATGTGTACATTTCACTACATATTAACATTTTAGCTGTAAGTTGCTTTAACATTACAAACGGATGACATAGCAGGTTGAAAGTGCAACATTGTCTCTGTGTTGTGCTGTGAATTTGAGGAATACATTTATGATGAAAAATAATTGCAGCCTGGATTATGTTGCTATGTTTTCCAGTTTGGAAAGTGTCTTTGTGAAAAAGTAACACTTTTAATTCAGGTCACTATTGACTCATATTATTTATAATAATTAACCAAGACCACCATCTCATCTCATTCATAACCTTAACCTTGACCCTGACCTTGACCTTAGAGAATGTTGTATGGAAACAAATGTAATGCATAGTTAGTGAATGTTTTGCATTTCAACTACAACAAAAGCTGTGTCTTTCTAATTATATGTAAAAAAAAAAAAAAAAAAAAAAGATAGAAGATAATGGTGACTTTGCACATATGTTTATTGAAAACGTTTGCCATCTCATTCAGTAATTTTTGTGGGCCAGTATGTTCTGTACAATATATTTCCTACAGCATTTCCCTACAGTATGTTCCCTACAGTATGCTCCCTATAGTATGCTGTCAACAGTATATTCTCTTCATTATGTTCTCTACAATATGTTCCCTACAGTATGTTCTCTGCAGTCGATCTGAAATAACTTTACTCATGCAAATCAGTAGTTTATAAACCAAATTATTCAGAGACAGAATAGTGACACAGAGCTTGCTGCAAGTTAAAGCATAAACCTTCAAAAACAGATCACACCCAGTTCATACATTCCAATTGTAGCATATCCAGGTTTTGTATGCACAGCAAAGTTCATGTTAAAGGCAGTATATGAATTATACTTTTTTTTCCAAATAGTATTATGAACTAAGTTCGTAAAGGATCACAATAAAAGAACAATATGTTTTCTCAAGTACTGTGCTTAAGTATACATTTTGATCATGCGTTGCTTGAATGAGATGTTCCATGACTGTCTCTTTGTTTACTCTCCCATATATATATTTTTGATACTTGACTATGTGTGAACATGACCTCACTTTTATTTAAGTAAACTTTTGTATCCATAACTTCACGTTTGAGTATTCCAGAAAATTTGACTTGAACTTATTGCTATAATTATATAATATAATAATAATTATATATAATATAACAGTTTTTTTCCTACATGTGAGTTGTTCAGATGTATGACAATGCAAACAAACCGCACTTTGTGTAACTTCTCTTCAGAGTGGAGGTCCCTGGGGCTGGGCTGGGATTTAGACTTACTGTAGTCATCTCCTAGTAATGATGGATATGTGTGACACTGCCTAGTAAACCATTTTCCCATTTCTAAGCTGTCTGTGCTAATGTACAAGTTAAGAGAACTAGTGGAAATGCCTCTTATCGACAACTCGGAGGGGGGCCGAAGGGTTTATGTAACATTCAGTCTGCAGCTGTTCACTTCATCTACTCCCTGTTAACGCTACTTTATTACACATCAGGAATAAAAAAACAAATCTCATCTTCTGTATTTCATTGTAGTTATAACATGTAGTCATGTTATCTTGACTTTCAGATACATTTGTGTTCATACTTGTTTAACTACAGCCTGGACTCAGTCAATTTACCATGTCTGGGATGCAGAAATGATTTTAACTGATACAAAATAAGTTAGGAAACAATTTCTTTACTTTGTAATTAACAAGCCATAAAATGTCACTGATTCATTAATGTCACAGAACAAATCCTGCTTTGTATTATAGTGACAACACAGAATAACAGGCTCCTCAACAGATCAACAACACTGATCAGACCACAGTTGATCATTGTGCTGGTATCAGGGCCTGGGAGTTTGTACTCACCTAGAACGGCAGTTACGGCTAAACAAGGGCCCTATGACCTTTTCACCTAAGAGCTGTCAAGTTAGCAAAGGGGTCAAGGCAGTTGGAAAGAGTGCCACTAGTTCCTTGGAGGACAGTGTAAAATCCCAGAGGAGTCCCGAGCAAAGACTGATAGTGTTACCCCAGAGAGGTTTTCTCAGTGTGGGAGCTGGACTGAGCGTGGCGCTCTCTGCTCCTCCGATCTGCAGCCTCCAGCTCTGGGGCGAGGATGATTCAATTGGTCACATTACTCTGCATGGAGCCTATTAGTGTTCCCAGAAGACAGAAGACAGAGGGAGGGGGGATAAGAACACCTTGTCACAGTTCATTCAAAGAGCTGCTTGTTGCTGGTTGGTGTCCCGCAGCTGCTGCTGTGAGAAATTGGGTTTGTAGATAAGGCATTGCAACTCTGTGTGTAAAAGTGTGAATATATGAATGTCTGCAGCCGTGTGTTTTGTCCCCATGTTTTCTTCTTTCTTTATACATGTGTTTTCTGAAGATACCCGTCTAATAATAGTAAAACATCTTAACCGCTTAGTGAGAAAAATATAACATTGTGCACTTTCATACACATTTTCCTTCATTTCTGGCATTCTGTGGAAATATTTGGAATCTTTACTTTAATTTCAAATAAACATCTGTGAGTTTGAAGTATGCTTGCAGCCAAGCATTGTTGAAAATATTAGGTACTGGTTTCAAGTTGCACTCCTCCACCACTGTGTCACCTCAGAATAGTTAACATATTAACTAGGAAGTTACGGAGAAATTATTTGTGTTGACAAAATAGTAGAGTTACATGACTGGAAGTTAAAAGGCAACACTATTTTTTGAACCCCGAGTGTAACGGGTGTAATTAGAACCCAAATGCAGCACATGCAGGAAACAGTCTCTCTGGGCACAAGGAAAGTCCAGGGGCTTAGGCTGGGAACACCAGTCCAGCAAGCAGGTAGGCAGGAGTTAAGGCAGACGTACCAGGAGCAAGCCACCAGTAGCTGGGCCGACACCAGCTGGCAGATTCCAGAGGGATCAGAAGCTCGTGGTCGAAGACGGAAGGCAGGGTCGGTTACCGGGAGTACAGCAAACAGGTTAGTCCAAGGCAGGCAGAGTCGGCAGCAGGAGATCAGTCCGGAGAAGAGTGCTGGAAAGTCTTGCGTGAGCATAGAGAACAATCTGGCAGAGAGTGAGTGAGCTGGGAGAGCTTAAATCCTAGCTTGATTGGTGATGGGAAGCAGGTGAGTCAAGCAGGTGAAGGGAGTAGGTCTGATGAGGGGGGCGTGGCTGGCAGGTGAGTGGAGAGGGAATGGAAAACTACTGAGAGGCAGGTGAAAGGGGAGCAGACTGTGACACCGAGCAGCAGGACAGCAAGGTTAATAGGTCCATTAGTCCACCCAACACTCTATCCATTAGTGTATTCATGAAATCCAAGAAAACTTTCTTAAAGGATCACTTTGGTTTATTTGACAGAAAATAAACCAAAGTGGTTTCTTTTTTAATAATAATAATAAGAAAAACAAATAACATCTGGTAAGTAGTGTCAAGGTTTAAGGACAGACAAGGCCTTGTTAATCACCCTGTTCAGTTCTCTCTTGCTTCCATCTAGATCTATTCACTCTGTTCAGGACAAAATGTATTTCCATGCACAAATATCATCATTCAACAGGTTACCTCTAGTAAGGAAATTCACCCTTGAGATTTTAGTCTTTTACTTTATTTTATGATGATCAGAACAATGAGGATGATGACTTCAAAACACAGACATGCTTGCAGTCAGTCACATTAGATCATTGCAGTGTTGGACATTTATGTAAGTGATGGCCCCTCCAGTGGTCTGACTGGTTCCAATGGAGTTGGCAGATGACAGTGTCACAATGTGAGACATTGTAGCCGTTTTACTGTAGCTTTGCCTTCATTCTCTCTCATTAGTCTGAAGAGTAAGAGATGGGTCATTCACCTACTGCTGGGACATGTGTCACCACTTTTCCACTAATCCACCCTCTCTCTCATGCCCTCTCTTTTGTGTAGTTTTAATCCAAGGGGGGACATTAGAGCTTTATGCACATGCAAGACCATGCAACTGCCTGTTCACTCGGTGTATGTCTCTGTCCTTCTTATCCGCACCTACAAAGATAATACGATTCTTTCACACGTATTTAGTGTAGCAAGATCAAAATTATTATATATAAGAAATATTACATTATAAATATAAATTTTTCTGGCCACTAGAGTGCCACTAGTTCCTTGGAGGACAGGGTGTAAAATCCCAGAGGAGTCCCAAGCAGAGACTGATAGTCACTCCAGAGAGATTTGCTCTCTGATCCTCCGATCTGAAGCCTCCGGCTCCAGGGCAAATATGATTCATTTGGTACCTGGACCTTACTCTGCATGGAGCGTGTTCCCGGACAACAGAATACAGAACAACACCTTATCACAGTTGAGCACAGTGAGCAAGCTAGCTAGCTAACTTTGGTCTATGGTGAATTGTAGATCGATTGTATTTATTTGTATATATCGCCTTTCTAGTTTTCTGAACACTCAAGCAATTTCATACTACCTATCACATTCACATGACAATGACTGAAATGCAAGGTGCCAACTGCTCATTATAACATACCAAAGATTTTTCGTGGGGAGTCAACCTCAACTGCAATTCTTAGAAAAGTGATTAGTTTTTAATGAGTGTGTACATTGTCTGAGTATGAGAGGCATTTATTTATTAAGACAAAGTCGAGGCAACTAAATAACCCTATGAGTTAATGGTAAATGGACTAATTACTTACATCTTCTTAGTCTTCTGACCACTCAAAGTTCCTTGGTCGAGTCTGTCTACTTCCTCAACTTTTGCGCTTGTCAAAGGCATAATCTGTAAGTTAAATCAAATATGCTTAATGAGGAATGTTTACTAGCGCTTTCATTTTGCGTTTCGTGTTATTGAAGGCGGTACGCCGTTCACTCAGTATAGCTGATGTTATCATTTAGCATTGTGGTAGCTATTCAAAATACTATGTAATGCTAATGCTAATGTTAAGACCTCAGGTTGGTTATTCTACACACAGAAATAAGTGTGAATGTATGTTTTTACATGGAAACTGAATGTTGTGTATTGTGATTCTTTTCTCACAGTTTTACAAAGTAAAATGGTTCAGTAAACTGAAGAACGCCTCACGAGTGGTTACTGAAGCCAAATGTTTAGCTTGCTGCATAGGCTAAAGCTCTTAGCCGAGGGCAGAAGAGTAAAAAGATTGTCTACACATCAAGTGCATCATCGTGGTCCTGAGACTCTCCACGCCAGTGAAAGCAGACATGTCTAAGCACGGAGACACCCCACCGCTCTCCCAGCTAGAAGTCAGATCAAAGTGCAGCTCAGCTTCATCATGCCAGTCATCAGCCAGCCTTGCTGCAGCAAAAGCACGAGCCGACGCCGAAGCCACCAGCACCAGAGCAGAGTACGCCAAGCGCCAAATAGACATGGAAGTCGAAAGGGCACGCATCGAGATGGAAAAGACTCGGCTGGTAGCTACTATGAACGCCCTGAAGCAAGAGGGAGAGGCTAAAGCAGCGTTCGCAGCAGCAAGGGTCCTCGAAGCTGCAGTTTTGGACCAAACAGAGTTGGAAGAGCCACCAGAGGTTCCTGCTACAATAGCCATGGCTGCCAGCCACACTCAAGAATATGTAAGCACTCACTTTCATAATGATGCTAATATGGAAGATGAGACAAAGCCTGATAAAGACCGAACGTGGGACACAAACAACACCATCAAGTTAGAGCCGAGCAGGCCAACAGCTATGACACATGCATGTGAGTACACGCCCAGCTATCAACCTATCAGACAACCCAAGCCACCGCCATTCCATTCCCCCAGCTACATTGGAGCATGTAATGTCCCATCTCCATCTTTGTGCCAACAAACTGATGTATCAAACCTTGCTGTGCTCCTCTCACGTCGTGACCTTCTGACAGCAGGACTCACAGTGTTTGATAACAGGCCAGAGACCTATGTAGCATAGAAATCTATGTTCCACAACGCCACTGAACATCTGAACTTGAAATGCTGCGAAGAGCTTGATCTACTTACCAATTGGCTGAGCGGTGAGTCTCTCCAGCATGCTCTGAGGATTAGAGCCGTCCACGTTAGCAACCCCGAAGCAAGTCTTGAACATTTATGGCAAAGGCTCGACAGAAATTATGGCTCACCAGAAGCCATCGAGGCTTCGCTGTTCGGACGCTTGGAAAGTTTTCCCAAAGTTGGCCATAAAGACAGTCACTTGCAGACCTCCTCCAAGAGCTCGAGGCGGCGAAAGATGAAGGGTATCTACCAGGCCTCAGCTTTCTCGACACTTCAAGAGAAATAAACCCAATTGTGGAAAAGCTCCCTGGTGGCCTGCAGGAGGCGTGGCTCAGAGAAGGGTCAAGATATAAAAAAGATCACAAAGCTCACTATCCACCTTTCTCCTATTTCGTCCAGTTTGTCAACAACCACGCCGAAATGAGAACAGACCCCAACTTCATTCTGCAAAACTGCGTCCCTGCACACATGAAAGCAGAAAGGACACTAGTGAGACAAACACGGTTCAAAGTTCCCGTCACAACAAACAAAACACAGGTTGGTGCAGCTAACAATGAACCAAGGGCTCCCCCTCTCTACCCCAATAAGCAGTGCCCAATACACAAGAAACCACATTCTCTCGCCAAATATAGAGGATTCAGAATGACATTGGATGAGAGGAGAGGTCTCCTTAAGGAGCTGTCAATCTGCTACAAGTATCTCTCATCAACAGAACACAGGGCTAAAGACTGTAAAGCTTTTATTCGCTGTGTGGAGTGCAACAGTGATTCACACACTTACGCCATGCATGCTGGGCCACCCCTATGGGCAGATACAGGCCCTGACACCCTACCATTGGCCCATGGCGGGGAGCCAGATAACCCAAGTCCCACAGTGACCACATCTAGCTGCACCGAGGTATGTGGACGAGGACTACAGGGAAAGTCATGTTCTAAAATTTGCCTGGTGAATGTGTACCCCTGCTCCGCCCCAAATGAGAAAAGGAAAATGTACACGATCTTAGATCTTAGCTTGGTCCCCCTTTTTTGACATGTTCAACCTGCATGGTGAGGCCCTCCCGTACACAATGAAAACATGCTCAGGAACAGTGAACACACAAGGGCGCAGAGCTCATGGCTTCGCCATCAAGGGCATAAACGGAAAAGTGTCAATAACACTACCCATACTCACCGAATGCAACCAGATCCCAAACAACAGAACTGAGATACCCACGCTTGAAGCTGCAGCCGCACATCTTCACCTCTCTCACATAGCCACACAAATACCGCCGCTTGATCCATCAGCTGACATTCTTCTCCTGCTGGGCAAAGATGTGATCCAGGCTCACAAGGTCCGCCGACAGACAAACGGCCCAAACGAAGCTCCTTACGCTCAACAGCTCTATCTCGGGTGGGTAATTATTGGAGATGTCTGCCTCTCAGGAGCCCACAGACCCACAGTGAACTCCTATAAGACAAACATACTTGATAGCGGCCGCCCTAGTTTCCTCTCTCCCTGTGAAAACAGAATCTACACAAATGTGAAGTTCACAGAAGACAATCAACTTTTTGAGAGCATGCAACCCAAAGATGAGTTGAGCAAACACATCTTTAAACAAACAGCAGATGACGACAAACTAGCACTCTCTGCAGAAGAAGAGTTGTTCTTGAATGTTATGCACCATGGATTTGTTAAAGATGAGGCAAACAACTGGGTGGCTCCCCTCCCTTTTCGTCATCCCCGACTCCGCTTGCCTAACAATAGAAAGCGGGCACTCACCTGCCTCATGTCTCTACGCAAGACACTAAAGAGAAAGCCAGAAATGAAAGAGCATTTAATGGAGTTTATGAAAAGGACATTCAGCAAAGGACATGCAGAAAAAGCTCCTCCTCTTAAACCCCACCAAGAATGTTGGTATCTTCCAAGCTTTGGCATTTATCACCCACAAAAGCTGGGTAAAATCAGAATCGTGTTTGATTCAAGTGCTCAGTGTGGAAATACGTCTCTTAATCAAGTGCTGCTTAAAGGCCCAGATCTTAACAGTCTTGTAGGTGTGCTCCTCCGTTTCTGAGGTGAACCATACGCCGTGATGGCTGATGTGGAGCAGATGTTTCACAACTTTATGGTCAGTGAGGACCATCGTGATTACCTGCGCTTCCTCTGGTTCCGAGATCACGACCTGGATGGAGAAGTGGAAGAGTTTCGAATGACAGTGCACGTGTTTGGAAACTGCCCATCTCCCTCAGTCGCCATCTATGGACTCAAGAGAACCGCTGTGGAGGGAGAGAGTGAGTACGGCAGTGATGTGAGGAAATTCATTGAGCACCATTTTTATGTAGATGACGGCCTAAAGTCATTTGCTTCTGAGGACGAGGCAATCGACATCCTCATCAGAGCACAAAAAATGCTGGCTCAATCCAACATCCGTCTCCACAAGATATCATCCAACAGTCCTGTAGTCACCAGTGCCTTCCCGGCTGAGGATCTCGCCACAGGTCTGCAGGGACTTGAGCTCGGACAGCACGCACCGCCCTTGCAACACAGCCTCGGACTGGGCTGGGACTTGTCCACAGACCAGTTCTCATTTCGAGTGGAGATCAATGACAAGCCCTTCACCAAGCGTGGTGTGTTATCAGTCATTAACAGTTTGTATGACCCGCTTGGGTTCGCTGTGCCAGTCCCCATTAAAGGACGCTCCATCTTGAGAGAGATCTCCACAGACATCAGCGAGTAGGACACTCCACTGCCTGAGGAGCAGCAGGACAAGTGGCAGAGATAAAGAGACTCTTTAAAGCACCTGGGACAGCTCAAGAGCTCCCGAGAGCTCCCGTATACACATCCATCTCACTGTCCAAAGCACAGAGAAAGGAAATGCATGTGTTTTGTGATGCATCCACAAAAGCGGTTGGGGCTGTCGCCTACCTGAAACTCACCGTTGCTGATGGACACAGTGACGGGGGCTTTCTCCTCGGCAAAGCCAGGCTAGTATCCTGTGCTACCTCTCTGTCAAAAGGCACGCTCGGAGCTGCAAGGTTTGAAAGATTCTCCAGCTAGAGTCGTCTGTTAAAGACTATCGCCAGGCTGCTCCACATTGTCACATGTTTCAAGGCTGCCGCTGAGAGCAGATGCCATGGATGGCATAAGTGTAACAAGAACATCACTGAAGAACAGCTCCAGCAGGCCAAAGCCATCATCATTCATGCAGTGCAAAGTGAGGTGTATGCAGATGACATCAGCCACGTGGAACGTGGTGAGTCTGTCCCCAAGCAAAGCCCACTTAGCAAACTGAATCCAGTCATGTACACTAGCGGGGTCCTCCGTGTTGGAGGTCGGCTGACAAAGGCTCCACTCACAGCAGACGAAACACACCCCATACTCCTCCCCAGTAAACACCATGTCACTCAGCTCATAATCAGACACTTTCATTCACAAGTATGCCAACAGGGGAGACACTTCACTGAAGAGCTGCGGGTTTCTGGATAGTGGGTGGAATAAGAGCCGTCAGCAGTGTCATCTTTAACTGTTACATGTCACAGATTGAGAGGCAAACAAGAAGAACAAATTCTGTCAGACCTGCCAGAAGACAGAATGTGCACAGACCCTCCTTTTACATGTGTCGGCCTAGATGTTTTTGGCCCTTGGCCCGTCACAGTCAGGAAAACACGTGCAGGTCAGGCAGAAGCGAAGAGATGGGCAGTAATCTTCACCTGCATGAGTACTCGTGCCATCCACATTGTAGTAATAGAGTCAATGGACACTTCGTCATTCATTAATGCACTGCGATGTTTCTTCGCCATCAGAGGCGCTGCCAAGCTGCTCAGATCAGACTGTGGCACAAATTTTGTGAGTGCTTGCAGAGAACTTCACATTGACAAAAGGGGCTGTCACAACGACAATATCAACACCTACCTTGGAAACAGTGGCTGTGTGTGGCATTTTAATCCCCCACACACCTCCCACATGGCTGGATCATGGGAGCGCATGATCGGCGTCAGTCGGCGGATTCTAGATGCAATGCTGCTGCAGCACGGAAAGGCCAAGCTCACACATGAAGTGCTGGTGACGTTCATGTCAGAAGTGACTGCTATTGTTAATGCAAGGCCGCTTACAGTAGTTTCCACTGACCCGGAGAATCCTGGGATTCTTACTCCTGCCATGCTGCCCACACAGAAATTCAATTCAATTCAATTCAATTTTATTTGTATAGCCCAAAGTCACAAAGTACATTTGCCTCGGAGGGCTTTACAATCTGTACAGAGAATGACACCCTCTGTCCTTAGACCCTCGGTTCGAGTGAGGAAAAACTTGCCCACAAAAAACCTTTTAACAGGGAAATAATGTGGAAGAAACCTCAGGAAGAGCCACAGAGGAGGGATCCCTCTCCCAGGACGGACAGACGTGCAATGGATGTCACGCGTACAGGACAATCAACATAAACATTTTGTACAGTTACAATGACTGACAATGACAATGAATGATAAAGTGACCACAGTAGCAGATATAGTAGTATTAATGACAGTAGTAATATGTGTAGTGGGCGTCATCCAGGATCACAGCAGCAGCCACGATCCACGAAAAACCTGCTGGACGACAGAGCACAGAAACTCCGGGGAAGTTTGGTTAGTAACATGCATTAATGAGACATGTCCAGAGAGAGAGAGAGACAGAGACAGACAGACAGACAGACAGACAGACAGACAGACAGACAGACAGACAGACAGACAGACAGACAGACAGACAGACAGAGAAAGACAGAGAGAGAGACAGAGAGAGAGAGGCAGAGGCAAAAAGGAAAGTTTTAAGTCTACTCTTAAAAGTGTTGACCGTGTCTGCCTCCCGAACCCAGATTGGTAGTTTGTTCCACAGAAGAGGAGCCTGATAGCTGAAAGCTCTGGCTCCCAATCTACTTTTGGAGACTATAGGAACCACAAGGAACCCAGCGTCCTGAGAGCGCAGTGTTCTAGAGGGATAGTAAGGTACTATGAGCTCTTTTAGATATGATGGTGCCTGACCATGAAGAGCTTTGTAAGTAAGGAGGATAATTTTAAATTCTATTCTAGATTTAACAGGGAGCCAATGCAAGAAAGCCAAAATGGGAGAGATGTGATCTCTGATCTTGGTTCCTGTCAGAACACGTGCAGCAGCATTCTGAATTAACTGTAAAGTCCTAAGAGACTTATTAGAGCAGCCTGATAACAAAGAGTTACAATAGTCCAGCCTAGAAGTAACAAATGTGTGGACTAGTTTTTCTGCATCTGCTTGAGAAACGGTGCGTCTGATTTTAGCAATGTTACGTAAGTGGAAGAATGCAGTCCTCGAAATTTGTTTTATGTGGACATTAAAGGACAAGAGCTCCCGAGAGCTCCCGTATACACATCCATCTCACTGTCCAAAGCACAGAGAAAGGAAATGCATGTGTTTTGTGATGCATCCACAAAAGCGGTTGGGGCTGTCGCCTACCTGAAACTCACCGTTGCTGATGGACACAGTGACGGGGGCTTTCTCCTCGGCAAAGCCAGGCTAGTATCCTGTGCTAATTTTGCTAGAAATTTGTTTTATGTGGACATTAAAGGACAGATCCTGATCAAAAACAACTCCAAGATTCTTTACAGTGGAGCTGGAGGCCAGGGTGATACCGTCTAAAGCAGTGTTTCTCAAACTTTTTCAGACCAAGGACCACTTTGTCAAAAAAAAAAATTTCAGGGACCACCTGACCCCGTCTTCAGCCACCTATCCATCATTGTTTCCCATCCTCTCCGTGCCTTGTTTTAGTTAAAGTTCACAGCTTTTGCTGCTCTTTTCCTTGCTTTCTTTTCCTTACTTACTGACATGACAGCGGAATGATTTTGTCTATAGGAGACGCCATGGTTGCTTAGGCAACAATTTGGGCACTGCTAATTCAGATTTATCTTCATATATCCATTATACATATTTTAAAAAAATATTTGTCTGCATTTTTGTTCAGAGAACAAATTCGCTTTACACTTCAAATAATGTTAGGTAGGACTAGGGCTGATATGGCCTGTAACCAATATCTCGATATTTTTAAGCTATATCGCGATACACGATATATATTTCGATATTTTTGTTGTTGTTGTTTTGTATTGTTTATTTCTAATAAATATTGTCATTATTTCCATGATAGCATTGTAATTGCTCAGAATCAACGTAGAACAGTAGATTTACACTTGCTGTGAGACACACCTCTTTTATAGCATTTTAACACTTGTCATATTTTTTATGAATTTTTAATACATTTCATGATGTAAATATGAGCTTTAAAGCTCAATAGCTTCCAGGTCCTGTGACCTATTAGCTCAAAATCAGTGTAGAACAGTCGAGCTACACCTGCTATACGACACACACTCTTTTTTATAGCATTTTAACACTTGTCATATTTTTTATGAATTTTTAATATATTTCATAATGTACATATGAGCATTGAAGCAGTGCAGAATCATACTTGGCATATGAGACACTTTTTTAAATCAAATTTTAACCATTCTTCATATTTTATAAATAAACGTTTAATACATTTAACACCCACGTTTTATTTTGAAAACCGGAAGTGTCCACACGCTGCAGTAAGCTAGCGCTGACTTTCCAGTTTTTTAAAAGTGTTTGCCATAAAGTCGGCAATAAGGGCGCACTTGAAAATATTGGAGCAGCTGACGTGACCACGCGAAAACGAGAGACGTGACCGCAGCTGTTTTTCTTCAGAACCAAGTCGTCCGTCTCCATCTTCAATTACCTCACTTGGACTCTTGGCTTCACCTCTCCTCACTTGATACAGAAAGTACGCATGCGCGCAGGGGATGTTTCTGGGTGGGCGGGGCAGTGTGCTGCGTGCTGTGAGCAGCAGGAGTGAGTGACAGGCGAATCCCCGGAGAATTAAATGCAGACAAACACTTACGTGACAAGTACTCGATGGTCGCGATATAGTCATTTCATACATCTCACGTAGAACAAGCCGCGATATATCGAGTATCCCTAGGTAGGACTCCACAAACTTGTGTGGGAAATTCGAATATTTTAAGAGATCCTCTCACGGACCACTTGAGGTCGCTCGCGGACCACTAGTGGTCCGCGGACCACACTTTGAGTAACACTGGTCTAAAGTAACTAAGTCTCTAGAAAGAGAGTTTCTGAGGTGCTTGGGTCCAATTACAAGAACTTCAGTTTTGTCTGAATTTAACATCAGAAAATTATAGGTCATCCAATTTTTTATATCCTTAAGGCATGCTTGGAGTTTAACTGATTGGTTGCATCAGGCTTGATCGATAAATATAATTGGGTGTCGTCAGCATAACAATGAAAATTGATAGAGTGATTCCTAATAATGTTCCCTAAAGGAAGCATATATAAACTAAATAAAAGTGGTCCTAGTACAGAACCTTGTGGGACTCCATGACAAACTTTGGTATGCATGGAGGATTCATCATTGACGTGAACAAACTGAGATCGATCTAAGAAGTACGATTTAAACCAGCTTAGGGCGGTTCCTTTGATGCCAATTTGATGTTCCATTCTCTGTAAAAGAATTTGATGGTCAATGGTGTCAAATGCAGCACTAAGATCTAACAGGACAAGTACAGAGATTAGTCCTTTGTCTGATGCCATTAGGAGGTCATTTGTAACCTTGAATAATGCGGTCTCTGTGCTATGATGCACTCTAAATCCTGACTGAAAATCCTCAAATAGACTATTGTTATAGAGAAAGTCACACAGTTGATTAGATGGATTTGATGGAGGTCGATGGGAGAAAAACAGTCTAAATACATATCAGGTTTTACATCTGTTTCCAAACTTGCTGTATCAGAATGCAGATCAATGCCTGTTGAAGACAGAAGGTGATGGATTTTGTCTCTAATAGTTATAATCTTATCATTAAAGAAGCTCATGAAATCATTGCATGCTTAGACCTAAAGGAATAGATGGTTCAGTAGAGCTGTGATTCTCTGTTAGCCTGGCTACAGTGCTGAAGAGAAACCTGGGGTTGTTCTTATTCTCCTCAATTAAAGAAGCAGCCACGCCCCCAGTCATCCCACGCCACTTTGATGACCGCGACTTGTTCAAAGCACAATGGAGACGTGTACAGTATCTGGCCAATGTCTTCTGGGGACGATGGAAGAGGGAGTTCCTCAGTGGACTACAACCTCGTCGCAAATGGAGAACACCTAAACCCAACCTACAAGTGGGAGATGTCGTCCTGCTGAAAGATGGGCAAGAGCACAGGAACGTCTGGCCTCTTGCTGTTGTTGCAAAGACCTTTCCTAGCCAGGATGAAAGGGTAAGGAAGATCCAGGTACAGATAACTCACAGCGGCGAACAGAGACTGTACATGAGACCTATCAGTGAAGTCATCCTGCTAGTTCCGAGGAACCACACCTGAAAGACGCTTCATATCCTTTGAAAACAGTGGGTGTGGGTTAGTGTGACATACTGCTGATGTCAGACGGGGAGTATTCTGTCCCTCAGTGTTGCGTTATTATTTTACTCCTTTTCTGCTGGTTCATTTTCTAACAGATTCCAGCTTTCAGTCTACAGCTAATCTGGTTACTGTGCCTTTAAGAGAATCTAGTGGCGTACGTTGGAAGCAGAAAGTGCAGCAGAGTACAAACACATGTCGCTCCTTGGTCGAGTCTGTCTATTTCTTCAACTTTTGCGCTTGTCAAAGGCATAATCTGTAAGTTAAATCAAATATGCTTAATGAGGAATGTACTAGCGCTTTCATTTTGCGTTTCGTGTTATTGAAGGCGGTACGCCGTTCACTCAGTATAGCTGATGTTATCATTTAGCATTGTGGTAGCTATTCAAAATACTATGTAATGCTAATGCTAATGCTAATGTTAAGACCTCAGGTTGGTTATTCTACACACAGAAATAAGTGTGAATGTATGTTTTTACATGGAAACTGAATGTTGTGTATTGTGATTCTTTTCTCACAGTTTTACAAAGTAAAATGGTTCAGTAAACTGAACTGGTTACTGAAGCCATATGTTTAGCTCGCTGCATAGGCTAAAGCTCTCAGCCGAGGGCAGAAGAATTAATGGTAAATGTGTAACAGAGTTAGAAATGCACTTTATTAGTTCATATATTCAATTTGTATTTGTAAGTTTTATTTATCATTGTATGATTATTTTGAGTATTTGTGAATTTGATCTCTATGAGTTATCTTCATTTAGCACTATTTTATACATTTTCCAAGTGTTAATTATCCTCCTGCACTCTGCCCTTTTCGTTCCTCCTGGGCTTCTGTAGCCCCTCCCCTCTGCCCTCACAGTCCTGTGTGTTGTGATGAGGGTAGGTTGTGTCGGAAAATACAGCAGTGATATTGTGTTATTTTCTGTAAAAAACGTAGTAATTTATGTTAAAATATTCGGTGAATATTATTCTCTGTTATCTTATTTCTGTTACTGAGTTGTTTTGTGTTGCTTTATACCGTTAGTATAAGAGTTATAGATGTTTTTAGTTTCGCGTTTTTGGCGCGATTTGTTTGTGCAGTCTGTAACCCATGTAGCACTAGCTTGCTAGTTTGCACTTGCTGGCAGTGCTAACATAATGTGTGCATGTTTAGGAGCAGAGGTGTAGGAAGGAGGAGACAGAAGACTCAGTCTATGTTAATGTCTTCTGCAGGTATGTGTTTTTTCTTTTTGGCTTATGAATTTTGTTGTTTTGTTACTTCACCCCACGCTGTGTTCATTTTGCCACTAGGTGGCATTGTTTTTCTTGTTTATAGATATATATATCGTTTTTCTATGTAATGTTTTTCTGTAAACATTTTAAACTTCTGCTCTGACAGTCCTGTGTGTTGTGATGAGGGAGCAGAGGTGTAGGAAGGAGGAGACAGAAGACTCAGTCTATGTTAATGTCTTCTGCAGGAATAAATACACGAAAGCAGCATCTTGAGTCGTCTTCCTTCATGCCCGAACACACACCCGTTACACTGGTGCCGTGACCCTTTGGATCTTCAGATCAGCTTGATGCTCATCGCCGCGGATGCTGTGCTACTGTCCTGATCTACATTTCAAGATTTTTATGCGGTCAGGTTTATGAGAGACTGTGGTTCAGGGCATTTTAACGTTAACTTGTTTTCCTACTTCAATTTGTTTCTGTGTAAATACACAACGCAAGTACATTTATTGGTTAAAAGCAGCTGCTAAAATAACGATGGAAGGGTTTAGTAGTCCAACTTTACCTAAAGGTAGGGGTGTTTGGTTCAGTAATATTGCTGGCAGTAGGGCTGTGGGACATTCAAAGTTCACACCTGATGGTTGTGCAGAATCAGGGTTAGGTTTGAGCCCAGGTTGTACTCCTGTGGGTGGGATAATGAGGGGGGGTCCCCTTACTTCCACACCCTGCAGTGATGTTGATGACGTTCGTCACCTCACAGACATGGTAGGGCAGTTAGGTGCTCAAATTGGTGAATCCATTGTTGCTAAGCTAATGTCAGCTGGTGTTGTTAACATGAATAGTGACCACCAGACTATCCCAGCCACCCAGAACACACCATGTGACGTTAACAGACATGACCTCCCACATGTGACAGTTCATGTTAAACCTGATAAAGTGCTCCAGACATTCAGAGGTGACAACACTGACAAATACTCAGTCCAGGACTGGATTGACATGACTAAAACTCACCTCAGAAAACAAGAAATTCCTGTGTGCGAACAAGCAGAAGAAATCATGAGCCACTTGATGGGCAAGGCCAGAGATGTTGTGAAGATTGCCTTGCGTAGTGATCCTGCACTTGATGTTACACAGAGACCTGAACTGATATACAATGTTCTTCTTCACTATTTCAGTGAGGCTCCCTCATGTCTCCCTCTTGCTGACTTTTATGCTACTCTGCCCAAGCACAGAGAGAACCCAGTTGACTACTGGATAAGACTAAACAAGGCAGCAGACTTAGCTCTTGAGGGCCTGCACAGACGAGGAAAGCAGATGGATGACATGAATGATGAAGTGGCTCTCATGTTCGTCAAACACTGCCCCGACCCGGAGTTATCCTGCACCTTAAAATGTAAGCCAATTCACGAGTGGACCTCACGTGATGTTCAGCTGAGAATCGATGATTATCAGAGAGAGCTGAGGGCAAGTGGCAGAACCACTGCCGCTACACAGCTGAAAAGCCACATCACCACTATCACCCCTGAGCAGCCCAGCACACCATCATCGAGCCTAGCAGCATATGAGCAGTGCCACACTCCAAGTCCATTACCCTCACCCTTCTCTCTCTCAAAATCTCCAACAGTCAGAGGAGAGACTTCTCACTCGCATGGTTGACATGTTTCAGGAGATGATGGGGAAAATGCAGCAGCGCAACACTTCTCATCCAATCCGAGGTGGAAGGCCCCAGCGTGCTCCTCGTGAGCGACGTACCAGAGAAGCAGGTTGTAAAGTCTGTAATGACCCAAGTCACACCACCATTTCACACTGCATGTCTGAGAGACTGTGTTTTAGCTGATTCTCCCCTGGCCACACCAGACTGAACTGCCCCGCTAATAACTCCTCTCAGTCACAGCCTGAGGGAAACTAGCTGACCTGTATTCAGAGGGAGGCAGTACAGGTCACACCACAAACTCCCAAACCAACGACATGTCTGATGCTGAGACTGTTTACACATCTGTGAGAGACTCATGTAGTGACTCTGAAGTTGTTGTTTATCAGAATGTTCACAGAATTGGTAGCTGTGATAGTCTCTTCTACACAACTGTGGACATGGGTGGGACAGTGAAAATTGGTGGAATGTTGGACAGCGGTTCAATGGCCTGCAGCATCAGTGAGGCAGCTGAAGTGAAGCTGAGAGAGGCTGGAGTGATAACAGACCAGAAATTGATTGATGTGAATGTGGTCCTTGTTGGATGTGGCGGACTTCGTGTTAAGCCAAAGTGTGCTTTTGATGTGGAGATGGAAGTGTATGGCTGCAAAATGTTAGTCCCGACACTTGTTGTTCCAGGACAGCATGACGAGTTGATACTAGGGACCAACGTCATAAAACACATCCTGCATCAGTCCAAGTTATGTGAGTCCTACTGGAAGACAGTGTCCGGCCCTTGCCCAACCGGGGACCCAGAAACTGAACATTTCCTGTCCATGCTATCTGGTCTGAATCCCTGGAAAGGTAAAGATGTTCCTGACAAGGTTGGTACAGTAAGGTGTAACTCAGCTACCTGTCTCGAGCCTGGCCATGAGTATCTCATCTGGGGAAAACTGCCCAAAAACACTGTTGTTTCCCCAGGCAGCACCGTCATCACAGAGCCAACATCATCCCGCTCAGCTCCCAGAGGTGTTTTGGTCGCAAAGATTGTAACTACATTGTGGGGAGACAGATGGGTCCCACTGAAGCTCATCAACACGTCTAGCAAGCCTGTGTTATTAAGGCGCAATGCAAAGCTGGCTGATGTCTACTCCGTCGTTGCACTTGAAGACATGGATGTTTCTGAGCGCTCAGAAGTTCCCCTTTCCAGCTGTACTCAATCAGCTGTGCCGTCTACTGCAGATGCAAATTCTGCCAAAGACAAGCTCAGGTCAGTTGGACTCAGTGGTGTTGATATGGAGTCATGTAAGGTTTCAGAGGACTGCAAGAAGAGAATGGCTGACCTTGTTTTGCAGTATGAGGATGTCTTTTCATGCCACCATCTTGACTGTGGAGAGGCGAAAGGCTTTGTACACCTCATACACCTGTCAGATAGCAGACCATTCAGGCTCCCGTACAGGAGAGTGCCCCCTGGCCAGTACCAGAAGCTGCGCCAAGTGCTGAGTGAGATGGAGGAAAAGGAGATCATCAGGAAATCGACCAGTGAATATGCATCACCATTGGTGCTGGTGTGGAAAAAAAATGGAGATCTCCGCATCTGTACAGACTTTCGTTGGTTGAACAGGAGAACCCTGAAGGATGCCCATCCCCTTCCTCACCAGGCAGATTGTTTGGCAGCGCTGGGAGGTAACTGTCTGTTCAGCACGATGGACTTGACCTCTGGATTCTACAATATGCCACTCCATGAGGATGACAGGAAGTACTCAGCATTCACCACTCCCATGGGCTTATATGAGTACAACCGTCTGCCACAGGGCCTCTGCAACAGCCCTGGAAGCTTCATGCGCATGATGACCAGCATTTTCGGTGACCAAAACTATCTGAGTCTACTGTGTTACTTGGATGATCTGTTGGTGTTTGCACCTGACGAGGAGACCGCTCTGCAGCGGCTAGAGATGGTGTTCGAGAGGCTGCGTGCTCATAACTTGAAGCTGGCCCCCAAAAAGTGTTTCTTTCTCAGGAGGTCTGTCAAGTTTCTTGGTCACATAATAGATGAGAATGGTGTTTCAACAGACCCCAGTAAGGTTGAGAACATCGCAAACATGGTGACCACTGACCTCATGGAGCCCGATGGCGTGACCCCATCTCAGAAGAGGATTAGGTCCTTTTTGGGGATGGTAAATTACTATCAGCACTTCGTGCCCAGGTACTCCGCCATTGCCAAGCCACTCTTTGATCTGCTGAAGGGTGGGAAAAGAAAAGGCAAACACCACAAGACAAAACTGTCAGGCAGGAAGTTGTGTGCCTCTGACTGGACAGCAGAGCAGGAGCAGTCTTTTGAACACCTGAAGTCCTCACTGATTCACAGTGCTGTCCTGGCCCATCCAGATTTCACCCGTCCCTTCATGCTATCAACTGATGCATCCCTGGATGGCATAGGTGCTGTCCTGTTTCAGGTTCAGGAGGGTGAAACACGAGCCAGGCCCATTGCTTTTGCCAGTAAGTCATTGTCTCAGTCTCAAAAGAACTACCCGGCTCATCGGTTAGAGTTTCTGGCCTTGAAATGGGCAGTCTGCGACAAGTTCAGTCACTGGCTGAAAGGCCACAAATTCACAGTTTGGACTGATAACAACCCGTTGACTCACATCCTGACAAAGCCAAAGCTAGACTGCTGTGAGCAACGCTGGGTGGCCAAGTTGGCGAGCTATGACTTCCATATAAAATATATCCCAGGCCAGCAGAACATTGTGGCTGATGCCCTGAGCCGTGTGCCGTTTGTCAAAGAGACCGTTGGCCACAGGCTGCTCGCTGAACCCTATGTAGGTCTCCTCACCGAGGTCAAAGATGTGTCAAATTCCTCTGTCCAAAATGTCTTCCGGTCATCCAGTGGTCACAAGAACCTCTTTCCAGTCAATACCCAGTCCACATGCAGTCCACTAAAAATGCACACTCAGTCTGTTGCAATGGAGGATGTGTCTGCTGTGCTGCAGTCATACATTGAGTGGGATGCTGGTCCAAGGGCTCGTGCTGTTGAAGTGTTGCAGTATCTACCTCAATTGGTTCCACCTGGACAGGACACCTTACCTGCCTACAGCGAAAAGGACCTCCGTGATAAGCAGTTGGAGGACAGAACTCTTTCTCGTGTTGTGTACTACGTTGAGAGACGTCGGAGACCCTCTAGGAGAGAACGGTTTAGAGAGTCTGTCTCTGTCACAAAATACTTGAAGCACTGGAATAGGCTGTGAGCAACGGTGTGCTATACAGGATTTCAAGGGATCAGAAGACCAAAGCAAAGCGCTTCCAATATGTTGTTCCTGACTCACTCAAGACTGAGGTTCTGCATGGAGTGCACGATGGAGCGGGACATCAAGCTCAGTTCAGGAGCCTCAGCTTGACAAGACAGAGATTTTTCTGGCTGAACCTCGACAGAGACGTGAGAGACTATGTATGTCATTGTCAGCGATGCATCATCAGTAAGACCATTGAGCCTGAGGGTAGGGCTCCCTTGGAGACCATAACATCAACCAGGCCACTGGAGTTGGTGTGTATTGACTTTTGGTCAGCCGAAGACTCTAAAAACAAGTCTGTTGATGTTTTGGTGATAACAGACCATTTTACAAGAATGGCTCAGGCATTTCCATGCAAAGACCAGACAGCTAAACAGGTGGCAAGGGTTCTCTGGGACCGGTATTTCTGTGTCTTTGGCTTTCCTGAAAGGATTCACAGTGACCAAGGGGCCAACTTTGAGAGTCAGCTGATAAGTGAGCTCCTCAGGGTGTCTGGTGTGAGAAAATCTCACACAACCCCCTACCATCCAATGGGGAACGGAAGTGTGGAGCGATTTAATCGAACCTTGGGTGGCATGATCCGTGCGTTGCCCCCTGAAGAGAAAGCTGACTGGCCACGGCGCTTGCAGACACTGACCTTTGTGTATAACTGCGCAACCCATGAGACGACAGGTTTTCCCCCCTTTTATCTCATGTTTGGCCGAGTCCCCCGCCTACCTGTCGATGTCCTCTTTCGTACTGTCCTTCATGATTCTGCTGTGACGAGCTATGATAAGTATGCTGCATGTCTCGCCAATGACCTGAAGGAGGCGATGGTGATTGCTCAGGACCATGCCACGAAAGAGCAGAAAAGACATGCTCAGCTGTACAACAGAAAAGTGAAGGGATCAAACATTAACATTGGTGACAGAGTGCTCTTGGCCAACAGAAAGCACAGGGGTAAGAAGAAGCTCGCTGACCGGTGGGAATCAACCATCTACACTGTGGTGGACATGAACCCGGAGACACATACGTACAGGGTTCGCGACACAGTCTCTGGACAGGAGAAAGTGATCCACAGGAACCTGCTGATGCCGGTCAATTTTCTTCCTGTGGAGGACATATGTGACATGTCTGACCTTACCTCATCCATTCCTGCTACAGATTCTTTAGCCCCAGGAACTGATGGCGTCAGAGAGGATGGAGAGAACTTGTTTGAGGGAGAGAACGAGACTCTTTCCGGAGCTAGTGAGAGCCTGGGTGCTGGAAGTGACAGAAACTCGCCTGTGTCTGTGGAGGAGGGGCAGTCCCCTTTGACTGATCCAGGGCCTGTGGACTCTGAGAGGAGAACCATAGAATGGATCACGCAGCTGTCTGCACCAAATCTGTCAGCAGTGGATGTTACTGACATGACAAGCATGACCTCTGACCTCCAGAACTGCTCTGTCTCACCTGAAGGCCGCATGACAGATCTGTCTGTGACTTGTGATTCTGCCCCTGTGACCGCTGTGGACGTCCCAGCAAGTGTGAGACAGCCAGTGCCTGCTCTCAGCACCACGACACAGACAGACGATGCCTCAGACATTCTGCACACTGTTGACCAGACCTCAGCCATGTACTGTGACCGTTCAAATGCACAGACACAAGTCAGGTCAAGATTTGGTCGTCTAGTCAAACCTGTGAACAGACTCATACAGACCATGTCTATGCAGGATGTTGTTCAGGACAAATTCAGTGTTAAAGCTGTTTGCAAATCAGTGTTCCAGGCTTTTGCTGACTAAAACCTTAATCAGATAGCCTATGCCCATTTTGGGTCTGCATGTTTTTTTTTGTATTGATATAATGTTGCACTGTTTTCATTTTATACCGTGTCACGAGCCTGCACTACACTATGTTTCGGGGTCTTGTGGGGTGTATAAGGCACCCTGTTACCAGTTGCTGGATTGAGAGATGAGCGCTGCTCTCATGCCACTTCATCCTTATGGGATACATTTGGTGTTGGTTTTCTTGTTTATGGCCCCTGGTATTTGTGAACTGGTAGTCTTCTCTATGGTGTAGACTGTGTAGTTGGTGCTCATATTCGATAAAATTCAGTGGGGGTGGGTGTAACAGAGTTAGAAATGCACTTTATTAGTTCATATATTCAATTTGTATTTGTAAGTTTTATTTATCATTGTATGATTATTTTGAGTATTTGTGAATTTGATCTCTATGAGTTATCTTCATTTAGCACTATTTTATACATTTTTATACAAGTGTTAATTATCCTCCTGCACTCTGCCCTTTTCGTTCCTCCTGGGCTTCTGTAGCCCCTCCCCTCTGCCCTCACAGTCCTGTGTGTTGTGATGAGGGTAGGTTGTGTCGGAAAATACAGCAGTGATATTGTGTTATTTTCTGTAAAAAACGTAGTAATTTATGTTAAAATATTCGGTGAATATTATTCTCTGTTATCTTATTTCTGTTACTGAGTTGTTTTGTGTTGCTTTATACCGTTAGTATAAGAGTTATAGATGTTTTTAGTTTCGCGTTTTTGGCGCGATTTGTTTGTGCAGTCTGTAACCCATGTAGCACTAGCTTGCTAGTTTGCACTTGCTGGCAGTGCTAACATAATGTGTGCATGTTTAGGAGCAGAGATGTAGGAAGGAGGAGACAGAAGACTCAGTCTATGTTAATGTCTTCTGGTATCTGCAGGTATGTGTTTTTTCTTTTTGGCTTATGAATTTTGTTGTTTTGTTACTTCACCCCACGCTGTGTTCATTTTGCCACTAGGTGGCATTGTTTTTCTTGTTTATAGATATATATATCGTTTTTCTATGTAATGTTTTTCTGTAAACATTTTAAACTTCTGCTCTGACAGTCCTGTGTGTTGTGATGAGGGAGCAGAGGTGTAGGAAGGAGGAGACAGAAGACTCTATGTTAATCTATGTCTATGTTAATGTCTTCTGCAGGAATAAATACACGAAAGCAGCATCTTGAGTCGTCTTCCTTCATGCCCGAACACACACCCGTTACAAATGGACCATACTTAAATAACACCTTTCTAGTTTTCCCGAACACTCAAAGCACTTTTACAGTACAGTACATATCTCATTCACCCGTTCACACACATTCATACACTGATGACATCAGCTGCCATGCAAGGTGCCAGCGGCTCATAAGTTTGAGGAGCTAACCATAGATACACATTCACACAACAATGGCGCAGCCTTCAGGAGCAATTTGGGGTTCAGTATCTTGCCCATCTTTTCCCCATGCAGACTGGAGGAGCCTGGGATCTTATCAATTAGTAAAGGGCACATTCTACCTTCTGAGCCACAGCTATGGCACCGATGATTATTGCCTTAGGCTACAATTACTGTGGGTATGGTGGAGAGGAATTCTGTGTTTGTTAAAAAGGGGTCATGGACCCAATAAGCAACGTCACTCCATCAAACTGTTACCAGTTATCCGTCACATCTCAAGCCTTACCAGCTATTACTGTTCAGGAGCATCCACCATTTTGAGACTCCCCACAGTGGACCCAAAGCCATTTTCTGGGCAACATGTCAAGTGTTGTGGGTTCCCCCTTCAATGTTCTATGGTTTTCTAGCAGTGACAACAACTGTCCCTCTGAGATGAGTCAAGGTACAACTATTTAGAGGAAGAGCTAACCTTTCATTCTCTGTGTTTCCTTGTTCTTGCCCTTTCTATCAGGATAGACAAGTGTCTCTAAGACAGGTGGTTAGAAAGACCGACTGCTTCCAGTCGTCCACTAGTGGTCACTCTCTTCTGCCTTGCTCTTACCAGAAAAAAAAATTGCACTAATGTGAGCCCTCTGGGTACGGAATCTTCATTTTCTTTTTCAAAATGATTTATTAAATACAACTCAGTTTAAGCAACACTTAGCACACCAACACCAGACCCCTGATCCTAAATACAAACAATTTAAGTCAGTTTTGTTGTCCTCTAAAAAAAATATTTTCACTTCACAGGACCCTTTCTCTCTGAAAAGAACATCAAATATCTGGGTCAACTTGAGACCTTGTTGAGCCGCATTTTGTAATAACGGTGCATTTTGTAATAAACGTCCAAAATGTAATAACTTTTTCATTTCATTTTGTAATAAAGCCGCATTTTGTAATAAACTGCCCCAACGCATTTTGTAATAAATTTTGCAGCATTATGTAATAAGTTATTACATTTTGACAAGATTATTACAAAATGCACTTGCAACTTTTTTTATTTTCTGGGAAATGTAATAACATGGTGCATTATGTAATAATACCTAATATTGTTGTTTGTTAAACAATGAATTTATACAAGAGTGACTTTTGTTGTTTTTTATGCAATTTCCCTTAGAGCTATGTAGCCCAATAAATCTATGTATGACAGAATATAACTTTAGTTGCCTATTTGAAGTTTGGAATTATATAGGCCAATAACTTGTGGCCAAATTCAAAGCTCTACATGGTCTGTCACTCAGGCAGGGAGGGGAGGGCGGGCTATAAATTCCACTCCCCTTACACCACACTGGACTAAACTCACCTAAGCTTTACCCAGCCACTCTATCTCAGAGTATTGTGCCACTGCAAGGCGCCCCCGCCTGTGTTTGCTGCGTCAGAGTTGTTTATGAATCTACGTTGACCACGTGATCCTGATCAGTCTTTAATCAGCTACGAGCCGGTTAAGTTAGTATGAAGAAACCTGTGCGCTTCCAACTACTGTTTGGATAGGTTTCTCAGTGCAGACGCAGTACTAAAATTCCAATGTTATTTTGATAAGAGATCTTTCCAGAAGGAGGAGGCTGCACCTCTGCTTTCTCTGACTCCTACGGCCTAAGTTTATACAATTTTCGCCTGAAACTTGGCAAAGACATGATCCACGAGACGAGCATTCTTCTGGTTATTTCAGATTTTAGTTTGGACACCTTATGTCATGTCCTGTGCCACCTCTTCGAGAGACTTCATTTGAAGCGATTTTTGAAAGTGACTTAGTAAGTTGCATATGACAAGTCAACAATCACTACACACAATCATTAGCAAAGCTCTGCCTTTATTTACATGCATGGTTATGAAAAAACCTGTGTGCTTCCAACTACTGTTTGGGTTTTTTAAGTACATTTTTTGGGCCTTTTATGCCTTTAATTGATAGGACAGCTGAAGAGAGACAGAGAGAGGGAGAATGACATGCAGCAAAGGGCCATCCAATGCAAGATTCGAACCGGGGCCAACTGCAGGAAGGACTGTAGCCTCTACACGCAGGTCGCCTGCACAACCCACTAAGCTACCTACCACCCCAGTGAGGTGACATTTTGATCACGTTTTGAAGTTGACTGGGTAAATTGTGTCAACAATGACTTGACTTTACAGAGCAAAGCACTGCCTTCCTCTATTTACGTGCATGCGCGTGCATGAGTGCGTACGCACGTACGTGGGGGGCTTGTTGCCAGCCTCTTGATGGAAAGTGAATTAGCCCTTAAACAGCGGAGGGATGTGTGGTGACGTCACTCGTATGCGGGCGCGTGAGTGCGTGTGTACATACGTGAGGGCTTGTTGCCGGCTTGTTCAGGTATAGGTGTGTAGTGACATCACATGCGTGTGTGCGGACATAAGTGAGGGACTTGTAGCCAACCACTTGGTAGAAAGTGATTTGACCCTTAATGACAGGGAATGCGTTAATTGGCAGAGGGAATGCCAAGCCCATTTGATTGTATTGTTGACTCTGTGTTAAACTGCACATGACGAATAAATCTGAAACTTGAATAATTACTGGGCATAGGCCTACACTGTACGATTTTTAAAAATCTTGCCATCGGACACTGTACGAGTAATTGTCTACGATGTACAGTGTTGAAATCGTAGTCCAGATTTTACCCGGTTAAAGTTGTCTATTCCCTACAAGGACACAGGAGAATCACTCAGAGAGGAGATGGTTACAATTGTAGCTTAATTCCACATTCTCTTGGGCGGGAGGATACTGAGATACACAAGTGACAACTTCACCTTAATTCAGCCTGAGTTTAAAATCATACATTATTCCAGCAAAGCATTAGTACATTCTGCATTGTACTGTATGTGCCCTCCATCCACAACAGCCAAAGAACATGATTTACATCTGGAAACAAATCAAATCCACTTATAATCTCAGATCCATATCCTCTGCATTACCCATGGATAAGAACCCCACATTTGCCCCATCTGGCTTGGGTGGAGCCTTCTCTAAGTGGAATCAGAAAGGTATTAAATTTGTTGGAGATCTGTATATAGAAGGTGTATTTGCCTCGTTTTCTTAGTTACAGCAGAAATTTGTATTGGAAAATAATAACTTTTTTCAATATCTGCAAATTAGGGACTATATACATAGACATCGGGAGGATATTCAGACTGAATCAAAAATTTTTATGGATGACTGTCTGAAACTGTCAATAAATGAAGTTAATAACACGTATCTATAATATTCTCTATAATATTCTCCTGTTATCAAGTCCCTTCCCTGCCGATATGCATAGACGCAAGTGGGAGAAAGAATTTGGCGAACCGATCACGGATGATCTATTGGATAGAGCCCTTGAGAAGATCAACACCTGTTCACACAGTGCAAGACACTGTCTTATTCAATTTAAAATTATACATATGCTCCACTTCTCAAAGGAAAAATTACATAATATATATCTAGAAGTATCACCTCTATGCGATAAATGTAAATCTTCTATTGCAACCCATCTTCATAGCTATGCCTTATGCCCCAAAATTTACTCTTTCTAATCTGGTGTTTTTAATATAATGTCCGAGGTTATGAGGTTTGTGATAAAGCCAGAACCCTTACTTATTATTCTTGGGGTGTCTGAAGCCTTTAAAAAATTAAACAAAGCACAACAATGTTTTATTTCATATGGTCTTATAATAGCGAAAAAAAATGATTCTTACGTTATGGAAGAGTGTAAATACACCAACATCTAAGATGTGGATAGAAGAATTAACTAATACACTCCACCTGGAAAGAATAAGATATGTTCTAGAAGACAGACTCCAATATTTTGACGTAACTTGGCAACCTTTTTTACAGTATCTTGCTAATACCAATCCAACTTAAAAGTCAGTCTCTTATATGTATAGCGGAGTTCCTGTGATATTTCTCAGGCGGGTCTTCTCTAGGGGGAGGAGGGTGGGTTTCTGTCAACCTGCTATGTTCTGTTTCTGTTGTGTCTGTGTATGTGTTCTGTAATTATTCTGTAATTACTCTGTATGTTTGTATTATAAATGCCCAATAAAAATACATGAGATAACATGCTAATGGTAATTGCTAGCACGTCAGCGCATCAGCCCTAACATGCTAATGTTAACATGCTAACGTTAACAAGCTAATGTTAACATGTTAATGCTATGATGCTAATGCTAACTGCTAGCGCATCAGCGCTAACATGTCAATGATAACATGTTAATGTTAACATGCTAATGTTAATTGCTAGCGCATCAACGCTAACATGCCAATGATAACATGCTAATGTTAACATGCTTGCTAGTGCTAGCTGCTCCTGTGTCTAAATAAACATGGTAAAAATGACTATTTGAGGTGTGCTTTTTGAATACAGACCCCCAGCAACAGCCCACTCCCGAAATTTCTGCAGGAATTTTCTAGTACTGACTTTGCTGTGTCAGTAATAATGTATGGGGGCGACGGGGCCAGAGTCAGGCACACCCAAAATTTCTTTCGAAATTTTCTAGTTTGTCTTCCTTGTTTTTTTTTCGGTTCGCGGTTCGAGTTTTTGTCGCACATACACAAACAGGGTCAAAACGACCGGCTCGGTCGGGAATGGTGTGCTATGACTTTTCTAAGAGTTTCGGCAAACGGTTTTGCCAAAAATTGCCAAAAACCACGCCAAAAAATGAATGGGTGTTTATTGGGAGAACTTTCGAGAGCTAGAGTGTGTGATGTCATCACTAGAGTGGAGAGGAGAGTCAACGATCAGTGAAAAAATAAAACGTTTACGACTATAGTGGCCTCAAATGCACCACTACAGACACGATTATACCCTCAAATGTAGGAAAATTCGAGGCGGTCGCAGTGATAACACTGTTGACGCTGTCTCTGTTATAGTTTTGGCCCACTACACACTAATTGACTGACTACTCGCTTCCCACAGCCTCATACATTCCCATGTTATTTTGAAAAGATTGTGTCTGCTCAGGGGACAGAGGGAGAGGGAGTGAGCACACGCGCGCACACCTTTGACTAATATTCAGACACTCACACACACACACAATGACACACAGACAGGGAGGAGAGGGGTGAGGGGCTATTTCCAAATTAAGAGTCAGAAGGCAGAAGTCAGCCCAGCGACGGCCATTTTAGCAGTTATTGGCACTTACTTGTCTGTCTAAAATGACAGTAATAATGTATGGGGGGCGACAGGTCCAGAATTTCTTTAGAAACTTTCGTCTTCCATTTCTTCCGTGGTTTTTGCGGTTTGCTACTCCTCCCAGAGTTTTTGTCGCACACACACAAAACAGTTATCAAAACGACCGGCTCGGCCGGGAATGGTGTGCTATGACTTTTCTAAGAGTTTCGCCAAACGTTTTTGCCAAAATTTGCCAAAAAATGAACAGGTGTGTATTGCGAGAACTTTCGAGAGCTTGAGTGCGTGATGTCATTACTAGAGTGGAGAGGGAGAGAAAAAGTCGACGAAAAATAAATTTGTAAACTGCGACTGTGGCCGCAAATGTGAAGCTACAGAAATCATTTATAGCTAGAAACGTAGGAAAATTTGTCGTCTCACTCACATTCGTCTGCTAATGCTGTCACATTTATAGTTTTGGCGTGACACACAAAGATGCGGCTGTAACCAGGGCCGGTCTTAGCTATGGGCAATGTGGGCGGCCGACCAGGGCGCCGTCTCCGTGGGGGGCGCCCGAAAATGAAAAAAAACTCGCGAATTTTCGATACCGCTCATGAAGTTAGCGGAGCGGGCGCCCCCGGGAGCGGGGGGTTGACGAGGCAGAGGGGGGGCGCCGAACAGACTGATCAGGGCGCAAGGCGCATCCAGGGGCGCACGGGCGGCCGTGAGAGCGCACGAGAAAATCGTCGTCTCGGGGGGTGGGGGCAAATGTGGCCAGGACCGGCGCTGGCTGTAACAGTCATCTGACCAGTAAGTAATGAGGAATTTTGTCGGTAACTAACTATGTCCAAAACTATGTCTTGCTTTGTGACATTGAAGTCAATATTAACCAAGCCAGGTGGCAAACAAATTTAGCATCGAGTCAAGTTAATGGTAACTGACAGAAGGTTTGCTAATTTGCAGACATCTACTTCTAAGTTTGATGGTCAGACCATGTCTAAAAGAAAGAGACAGCAGACCATCGACTCATTTTTCAAGTCAAAGTGGAGTGAAGTAAGTGGAGTTGTAGTGAGAGGAGGGAAACATCAAGCTAACATAACATTATTTATGTTAGCTTGCTACCATCACTAGTGATAGCAAGTAAGCAAGTAGCAAGTAAATGTTTCTTCCACTTTTTGTTGCCAGGCTGGCAACAGGCCTTCAGCTGTTAGCCATAACTTGCCAAAGTTGATTGAGTGGTCAGAGCATTTTAATTATTTCTAGTTATACATATATATGGTTAGTTTTCCCGATAATCAATGCAGATAATTTCGCTCATGTGCCACCCCTAGAACACCCCCACTTTTTAAAGCGCTGTGACGCCCCTGATCAGTGGTCTAAATATTTTCTGTCTCTTTCTGTCACTGTTTTGCTGTTGAAAGGAATGGGTTTAAGGGGAGTGGGCAAGGAGAGCGTGATTTACATATAATCTTCACACTAAGGTAGACATTGTCACTTCTCTAGAGATCCCCTTTGAATCCTCAGATGGTGGACACACTTTTGACTCGTGGACATTTCTTTCACATATCCATATTCATGCATTGACATATTTTAACTTTTTGAATCTACTGTCTATCACACACACAAGAGTTCACCTGGAACTCTTTCTCTCTGCCGTTGTTTTCACCTAGATCTTATATAAATCAACCCAGTTTCTTACAGAGATTATTGAAATAACCAACACAGTGAAATAATGAGGCCCTGCTACCAGAAGATGGAGCTATTTTACACCAAATAACTCAGGACTTGCCACCTTGGAGACGGAGTGTGTGCAGAAACAACAGAGCTGAAATCATGAGTGACAGTGCTCATTTATTGTACTTTGTACAGAAAGAAAACAAACTGTTGCAACAAGCAAGAGTTAAAGCAATGTGGATCTGTTTTGTTGTACATTTCCTTTTTAAGTGAGTCTTGAATATAATACATAATACATGTTCAACCATTAAGCCGCAGTGTAAAGTTCTGCTTTAAGTATTTATTTCATGGTAGAGCCAAATAAGAACATCTGTGTATGAATATGTGTGTTATTTACATTTTGTGGACAAAGTAAGGAATTATTCAGCTCAATTCATGGGCTATGAGTATCAGTGAATATCACTATCTTGTTGGTGTGCACGACCACAGATGTCAGTAGTGTGATCAAGAATCCATATTCCTCACATGCATTATTTAAATGTAAAAGTTTACATTTCACATATTAACAATACAACAGTTATCCTAAATTAAAGTATTAAAGGTTATATTGAAAATCAATATTGACAGAGTTAAAGCTGTACAGTCATGCATATGTTTTATAAACTGTGTTATGTTACACAGGCTAGGTTTTGGATTCTGGATTGAATTTGATTCTCTGCCCGAAGAGGGAAAAAAAATCTGGGGGAAATATTTTATTTTATGTATGGTGCACCAAGTTCAAAAGACATTTAGTTGAGACAATAATTTAAGTAAACACATTGTGGTGTCCAATTCTATTCATTAATGAATCTATATTAAACTATTCCAGTGTGCACTTATCTTCCAGGTGGGTTACAATCAGGTGATTCATCAAGTAAACTACCACCAAGTTCAAACTTTGTGTACTCTGTACTGAAAAAGGCCTATGGTGTCTTTACTACTTACTTACTTATTTCAGATTGAGTCCTGTAACTTCACCTTTATGTTAGAGATACGTTTTATTATTTTAAAGCAGGCCACTGGGACAGCCTTATCTCATTCCACAGAGTTCCCTCAACCACTAGACAGCTGAGTAGACAGAGGCAAAACAATGAAACAGAGAAACTTCTTTCATGTTTCAAGAGAGAGAAAAACCATAGTCACAAATTTAAAAAAACATCTTTTGCTAAATCTATACTCCCTGCTCAGACCTTCCACGGCTACGTATATTTATCCTCACTATTATCTGAAGTTTTGTCAGAGCTAAAATCCTATGTATGTATCTGTGTGTGTGTGTGTGCGTGCGTGCTGGAGGTAGCTGCTTCCTGTGAATCAGATCCAAAGACAGCCTCTGTGGTAAAAAGCCATTTAAAGCCACAGAGCTGATCTTATATCAGCTGTTCTCTACATGATCTGCTGGTACAATGTTTCAAAGTGTGAGGCCATTTGACATCATCATGGTCTAGTGTGGAAGTCCAATCATGGCCATGAGTTTGAAAAGAAATATAAAATCTTAACAGGTTTCTGGAGACAGATTTTCTTGTATAGAAACTGTTTTCCTTTCCCGTCAACGGCCTGATGAATATTTTGTCAATTGCTGGATAATTGGTGGATGCCATTTTTGTGTCATGCTCCTCTTGTTCATCAACCAAATCCCAACAACAAATTAATTTTAATACACTTCTAAGTAACACTTTCCATTGTGTAAAATGTACAATTTTCACTTCTGCTACTTCTAACTTAGATGATGACTTCATTAATAATAACTTTTCATGGTAAGAACTTGAATTTAATGAGAATCAGAATCAGGCTCATTGCCAAGTAGGTTTTCAAATACAAATACAAAAACATCAATAATAAGAATAAGAGCAAGAACAAGACAAATTCAATGTGACTTTTCAACTTCACTACAATGGATGGTTTGATCTGATCAAATTCCATCTGTGATAGATGTTGGCAGACAGATAGTTCATATAATCACTTGGCCTAGATTTTCTTCTGAAAGTTTTCTAACCAAACTTTTAGTTTGTTAAAAAAAAAGAGCCAAAAAACAAGGTCAAGATTAAACTCAATTACAAGCACCAGATCATTCATGAGTACAGGACCAATCACTCTTTTAAAAGAGTTGATTTCTTAAGAACATGACAATGGTGAGATCTCACGATTATACAGAATATGATCATAAGAGGCTTGATTGTTACAGCAGTGGAGTGGAGACCCTTAAACAGCCCGGACTGGGAGAAATATGATCCTAGTTTCGAGCCTACGGTCAACTAAACAGGTTCAGCTCAGCTCATGCTGGTGTTCAGCTGAATTATTTAGCTTGTTGCTTTGGCTACTGTCTATGGCAGGCAGTGTGGGTTGAACATGACTGCTCTACAGAAAAGAGAGTGTTTGAGTTTTATTTCCCTGTAAAGGAGAATTAAAGCTCAGTCTGTGACTCTGTTGTCGTTTTGTCTATCAGCTGGCCTTAAATCAGCCTTAAACCATGAATGCTCATGCTCCCCAGGCAGATATAACACTTATAAGTTTTACAAATTGAAAAAACAAAAACATGTTGTGCTTCCGTGCCCTCTACAATGACACAGTGTACAGACACACTGATTGGCAGGATGACACCATCTGTCCAGCTCTATAACATAAATATAAAAATATAGGTTTTTAGAGAAACACTTGATATTTTCTGTTTGCAGAGAGCCTGCATGTCCCATTGCAAGTCATGGCTGTTCACAAGGTTCATGTTTTGGCATAGATGATTAGATCTACCCCCAGTAACTGAATTACACTCCAACAAGTGACCAGAATCTTGTTCAATTTCTAATATTTATAACAAACAAATTTATGGAAATAGGTTCAGATTTTCGAAAGCTAGATATGATTTTGTATTAGTCTGCATACTAGCGGACCTCGACTATGCATGTCAAATTGAACATGGTATCTACAGTATGTAGTTCCTCCTCATTCACTCTGGCACGGCAGCTCCCCCTAAAGCCTGGGGGTGGTTTGTCCTGGGGTGGCAGATCACTGGAAGGGCTGCTTTGTCCCTCCAAAATTGTCATGGTGACCAGGGGGTGGGTTTGATAGAAGTGGTTAAAGAGAGTGATTTGAGCAAGATTTTGACTTGTGTATATAAGGATGGGAATCGAGAACCGGTTCTTGTTGAGAACCTGTTCCGTGCGTTTGAATTCCATGGAATCGTTTGGCAGTTTATCTAACGATTGTCTTATCGATTCCAGAAAGCACGAATTATGTTACATAACTTCCGCCAGAAGTTACGCACGCTCGATTTCAGCAAGCACAACTAATTACGTCACGTAACTTACGCAAGTTTCGCACGTGCAGTGCAATCAGTAGTAAACAATGTCACCCACTCGGTTCAAATGCTCCAAAGTTTGGGTGCATTTTATCAAAACAGACGGCAACAGGGCGACTTGCAATTATTATTTGCAAAGTGGAGATAACAGCGTCAGGAGGGAACACGACGAACATGCAGAAACATTTGCGCACACAACATGCGATATTTTGAAATGAATGTCTTGTTTTTGACACGCTTCAGACTGGAGATGAATCTCAACCTAGCAGCAGCGGCAGCAGCCAAGCTATGACCACCTCTGCGGTTACTACGGAGGGTAGTTATACATCGTTACTATTATCTAGGCTGTAGTCCTCTTTTTCCTCTCCTTTTTTCCCAAATGAGAATCAATAAGACAATCGATAAAGAATCGAATCGTTAAGCAAAATCAATAATGGAATCGGAATCATAAAAATGTTATCAATTCACATCCCTATGTGTTTATCCAAACTACCTACTGTAGCTTTAGTAGTAGTACTTCTTACGAACAAACAAGTAGTTAAAGGTTCAGAGTCTAAGCTTTAGTGACATACGTGGTAAAATTGTAGACTGCAACCAACTCACTTACTGCTTGCCTTCCTAGCGTGAAGGAAAAAGTAAGGAGAACATAAATGGCTCTATCTAGAGCCAGTATTTCGTTTGACCACTCTGGAGATACTGTAGAAACTTGGCAGTCAACATGATGGAGGATGGTCTCTCTATTTAAATCTTAATGGAACTGTTGGGTCTCTGTAAATAATATTGTAAAGAGTACAGTCTAGACCTGCTCTGTATGAAAAAAATCCTGAGATAACAGGATGCAAAATGCACTTTATTTATTATTTCCAATTTGTATTTGTTTTATTTATCATTTTATGATTATTTTGAGTATTTATGAGTTTTATCTCAATTAGTTATTTTTGTTTACCATTATTTTATAATTTTTTCTTGTGGAAATGACCTTCCTGCACTCTACCTTTTCCGTACTGTACCTCCTGGGCTTCTTTAGCCCCTCCCCTCTGCCCTCACAGTGCCGTTTTGCATTGCTGAGGGAGCAGAGGTGCAGAGGAAGAGACAGAAGACGAATAATATGTTTTAATGTCTTCTGCAGGAGCAAATAAATGCAGGAAACTGAGTCATCTTCCTTCATGCCCCAACCATACACCAGATACAATGGCCCTATATGAATAAAACTGAATTGAATTGAATTAAATCCTACTACATCATAACAGTGCCCAGTGTCCATTTTACTAATTTAAATATCTTTAAAATAGACAGTCAAGTCAAGTCACCTTTTGACATGACCTGTCTATGAACACTGTTGCTCTTCTTGCACTGAGATTTACAAATAGTGATGCTATTTTCAAAGGAACTTCACAAGTAACTTTTATCTTAACATGATCTGAAAGGAAGTTAAGCTAAAAGTGCAGTGTCACTGAGGTCCAGTGTTGGGAGTAACTCGTTACTAAAGTAACTAATTACTGTAATGCATTGCTTTTTGCGGTAACTCAGTAATGTAAGGCATTACAGGGGAAAAAATTGGTAATATTTACTCGGTACAAATGTCAGTAACGCGCGTTACAATGCATTTTTTTTATCCTGTAGTGAAGTGGTATTTTTTTGCTTTGGCAACAAACTCGCCAAAACCACCGCGAGACCAGCAGATGTTAACGTCCGCGCAAAATGATCCACTTCCTTTTCAATTAGAGGTTGGTCCGTCCGAGAGAGAAGCGTGAGATGAGTGACCCTTCAGACAATCAACCCGACGACAGCACATTCTCCAGATGGGCATATGCCCATTACTTCAAATTTGTTAGAAATAAGGATATGAAGAATATAGTGGTCAAGTGTAGTTTGTGTGCACAACCCAAAGAACTGTCCACTTCGCGAAATAGCACCAGTAATTTAACCAAACATTTACAGAGATGCCATAGTCACATGAAGTTAGCAAGGAAGCACGCGGAGAACGAGAGTGGTGATACAACCTTCGATAAAAAAAAACAGGCGAAATTAACGTTCTCTCGCCCTCCCGAGATTCTTAAGCCTGAAGAAGTTAGGAGACTTGTGGCGGAATATGTCGTTGAAGACATGTTACCGCTTTCAACAGTGGAATCGCCAGCTTTCCGAAAACTCGTCAGCAAGATCTCTGTTGGGACTAGCAGCAATGATAAGATAAGCAAGGCATTGCCTCAACACGTTTATTTTTTACTGAACTAGGCTGAGTTCGTATATCAGAACAAATAGCCTACATAACGTCATTTGTTACATCACATCAAATGTATTAAGATGAAACGTAGTCTACTAAAAATGTTTAACACAGTAAACCATAAGATACGGTGCTGAGCATGAATTTAAAGGTTAATATCAAAATGTGGGATGCACTGCTTGTTTCTGCTAGCTTGATGGAAGCAGATGCATCAGGTTATGCTTTATATGGATTAGGCCTACGTGTTTCTTTTAGTGTGGAACATTTTTTTAAGAGCTGGCCATGTTGAACATGAACATTGAAGCATTGGGGTAGAAATGTATGAAACCGTAGACTACTGTCCCATGAGAACATTTGACACTGAAAATCATTGTGTGTCAAAAATGCCTACAAATGGCGTAGAATGAACTTATACAGTAACATAGGCCACTAGGTTTCTAGTTGTCAACTATCCTTGACTAAGGTGAGACATGTCTATACTTGTTTAATTACTAGAAATTATGTAGAAAGTAGCCATTTTGGCTACTATACCATAGCCATCATGAACCATACGCTCAAACCTGACAAACTTGGTCTTCAAATGTCGGCAAGAATCCACAGAAATAGAATACGAGACCGCCATCTTCTGGCAGAGAAGGGAATGACCTTTCCATAGGTACCACACATGAGTGGAAAGGGTGGAAAGACATACATAGCCTACATGGCCTAAAGTTTTTGACACACATTGGTTTTCAATTCTCATGGCACAGGAAGCCTAGTCTAATTTTGCAATGTTTATTGTTCATGTTCAGTGCATACTTTACAAAAATGGATGGATAGATACTTTATTTATCCCGAAGGAAATTAAGGAAGTTAGTTGATTTCATTAGAGGTGTAAATTGTGAGACCCTTTAACTAATGTACAGGGTTTATTTGGCCCTCTAATTTTATATATGGCTATTTTCTTATATTTGCAGCATGTACTTCAAAGCAGAAAGACCTTCACCAAGGACTTGGATAAGGCCTACACAGTCATGACAAGAGAACTCAAAAAGACCATTGAAGTCCAAAACCACGTGTCCACCACCGCTGATCTTTGGAGTTCAAATAACAGGAGCTTCCTTGGAGTGCATGTGTGACCGATAATGGTAGCAACTTTGTGAAGGCATTTCGGGAGTATCAGCATGTTGAGTCTGAAGAGGAAGAGGAGGAGGAGGAGGGGGAGGAGGACAGTGGTGAAGGGGAAGTGCACTTTATAGACCTTAACAGTGTGCTTAGTGCTGATGATGAAGATGCCCAGCTTGGGCTATGTGTACTGCCCCCTCACCATAGGTGTGCAGCCCATACACTTAATCTAATTGCAAACAATGAGGTTGATAAATGGCTGGCAACCGATCCAGAATCAAGAGCAGTCTACCGTAGTGCTACAGCCAAATGTTCTGCGCTGTGGACAAAGTCCAGCCGCTCCACAGTTGCAGCTGAGTGTGTAGAAGAGGTTAGTGATAGAAAGTTGATTGTCCTCACAGTGACAAGGTGGAACTCATTTTATGATGCTTATTCAAGAATCACAGAAATGCCTCTCACTGACATTAATAATCTCTGCACACAGTTTCAGATTAAATGTATGAACGATAGGGAATACCTGTTTCTTAAGGAATACTGTGCCATTATGAAGCCTTTCACAGTTGCACTGGACATCCTACAGGGAGAGGAGACTTCTTTTTATGGAACGCTTCAACCTACACTAGAAATTCTTATGGCCAAAACATTAGCAATGAAAAATGGTCTATCACCAATGACCACTGGGCTGCCTGAGGTTATTGTGGAAGCAAACAAGATTCGATTTGCTGCAATACTTGATTCCAAGGCTGCACTACTGGCTTCTGTCTCGCTGCCCAAGTTCAAGCTGCGCTGGGTAAAAGAGGAAGCCAGAAGAGACCACATCACTCTCCTCCTTACAACGGAGTGCCGCACCCTAACAGAAGAACTTGCAGCTGTGATGCCTGATCCACCTCAACCTGCTGCTGTCGCCCCGAGTGAGGAGGACGACTTTTTCTCCTTTGAGGAACCAGTGAATGTTTCGGACGAGGCACCCATGTCAGTCGAAACAGAGGTAACATCTTACTTGAATTCTGCCCCTGTGATGGAAAGTCTCCATCTGTTTCCAAGGATTAAAAAAATTGCACTGCAATGCACCAACACCATCGAGCGCACCAGTAGAAAGACTTTTCAGTCTTGGCAGTCTTGTGCTCACCCCAAAACGCAACCGTCTTAGCGATGGCCGTTTTCAGCGCCTTCTTCTGATGCGCTTTAACAGATATTTCAGTCAAGGAGATGGTGAAATGGGTTAGCTACCCATCATCCTTAAACACACACTCAAGTCTGTTTGATTGTATATTCGATAGTGGCATTTTTGTTTACATTTTGTCAAGTGTTTTTTTTTTTTAAGTTTTTTTTTTACATTTTTGTAAAGTGACTAAGTTGTATTTCCCTAAAGGGCCAATAGGCCTAAGCACTTCAATATAAAAGCACTTTCATTTTGTTATTTCTAATTCTGTTTTTTTAAATGTGTGGGTAACCACTCATAGTCTAGATAGTAGTCAAGCTGTGTTTTAAAAAGCCTGTGTTTTTTTTCCTCAGGCCAGTTGTATTGGCTACGATTTGACATGTTTATTTTTTTTTACATTTCTGAAATGATGGGGTCATATCCCTTATTATTTTTTATGAAGCATAAACTATGCTTACTGTTGAAAACTTCAAAATAATAAAGGCATGGAAATGCTAGTTTTGTGTCCTGTACAATTAATTTCAGTTCAATTAATTTTAAAATGAATAGGCCTAAAGTTACAATATTTCTATCACAATTTGCCAGACTTTTGTCTGTTTTTGCAATTATTGTTCCTTGGATTGTGCCATGAGCTATGGCTGTGGCTATGTGAGCTGAGAGCTACATTTAGATCGTCAAATCCATATTTACAGTTATTTTGATAAGTAACTTAAAAGTAATGTAATAGTAGTGTAATGCCTTATTTTTATAATACAGTAATATTGTAGTGTAATGCCTTACATTTTATAATACAGTAATATTGTAATGTAACAAATTACTTTGAAATGTCAGTAACAAGTAATCAATAATGCATTACAGTTTTGAAGTAACTTGCCCAACACTGCTGAGGTCACAGCCATATTGGCAGAATAGACCTGGTCTCCCTTATCTCTTTCCCCACTGGTGTTGGAATGCATCTCATATGGTCACAATGTGGAGGCATGTTGCTTTGACATGCTACTGAACTGACTGGCTCAGGCATAGCAGCATCCTGTGAGTGGTGTTGAGAATCCATGACTGTTTTCATTGGTCACTGTGCTAAGACAACTGTCATTGCTTCACTGCATTAAAGAGTATCACAGTTACTGAGTCTCTCTTTTAGTATAACAGTCCCCCAAGCTTTTCTATCAGACTCTTTCTAACTGTCCCTCCTGTTCTGCTGTGAAATGAGAACCCTTGTTGCTGATTCTAATGAATGCTGGGTAATCTGACCGGTGACTCTCCTCAGATCTAGACACTGCTTCTTTATGTTGCTGACAAAGCTGCTAGCTTGACATTTGGTCATGATTGAAGCAAAGTGCTGCTTTGATGGCGAGCTTACATCTACAAGAGAAGGTAAATCATAATGAGCTATTACAACCAGTCATAACAAAGATCACGTCCATAAAACATCCTCATATTTTACTGTAAATGGATACTGTGAAAATCTACAATACGTCAGGCTAAATGGTGCTAAATTGTTGTCAAAGTGAGCAGGACAAGAGTTTTAATATTAATAATCTGAATAATAATACTTGCCACAGGATGAATCTTTGCATTTTTGGTGACCCTGTGACTTTCTTGACTGTTGCACAATAACAACAATATACTCAGAATTTGGCCTAAATATTGGACATTAAAACTACCATACAAATAACAATATATTCCTTTACAATATATAAGCTTTATATATATTATCCACAGCATCACGATATTACTTATATTGTGTGTATATTATATTGCATGTATATCATATTTGTGTATATATTTCTTATTTTATATTTTATGTTGTGTTTTTTTGTTTTTGTTTTTTTCCTCTTTTATTGTGAGATTTCTTACCATTTTAAAGTGGCAAACAACATATAACAACAACAACAACAATAGTAATAAAGTTTAAATAATGATAATAATAATAATAACTGAGGCAATAACATTAATATTAAAAATAAATTAATAAATAAATAAATACATTTAACTTTGGCACAAACTGTCACACTGTGAGGTCAAGCTGGGTTTTGTCTTGTCTTGTCACTTCCTGTTTTATTTTGAAAGATAACTCTCCTCTCGTTTCAGGTCACTTGCCCTTCCTCATGTATCACCGGTCTGATTGTCTTCCCTGCCCTGATTGTTTCCACCTGTTCCCTATTACCTGGTGTATACATTGGCTGCGTCTCCCTTTGTCTCGTGCCGAAGTGTTTCGTCTCTGGCAAATAAGGCTTAGGTGCACGCTACGTGCACCTAAGCCTTATTTTCATAGCCCACAGTGTTCTTTTGTTTTCCTTCCTCGAAAGAGTAATTTTTTGTTGTAACTTTGTAGTCTAACCTTTTTGTTTCTTTGTGTATAGCTTAGTGTTTTTCAGCCTCGTTGGAGCGCCCTAAGTTTAAGTTTCATAGCCTTTTGTTTTTCCTCCTAGAGAGTGATTTTGAGTTTGTTAATCTTAAATAGAGAAGCTTAGAGTTTTTTCCTCCTTGGAGTGATTTTCTGTTTACCCTAGTTTAGGCCTTTTTTATAGCCTCACTCAGTCGAGAAGATTTGTGATCTGAATAAAACAGCTCTCTACCAAACTCTGCATCTGAGTCTTCTTTTGAGTCCGGGCCTGACAGTACACTTCGGCCAGTATGGACTCAGCAGAGGCTGGCCAGTGGGCGGCTACGTTACGGGCTCAGGAAGCCCGCATCGCCCGTCAGGAAGAGCTTCAGACGGCGATGGCATTGCATTTCGGTGAGCTTTCGTCCCAGGTGAGAGAGCTAGTGCACCACCTACGGCAGACCACCCAGCCACCTGCTGCACCGAAGTCTCCAGCAGCAGCAGCGGCTCTGTCCCAGGGCGCAGGGGTGGGAATCAAGCTGGCGCCCCCAGAGCGTTTCTCTGGGGAACCAGGACAGTGCAGGGCTTTTCTCATTGATTGCTTGATCCACTTTGTGCAGCTCCCGCAGGCTTTCGTCACCGACAGGTCAAAGATTGCTTTCATTATTTCCCACCTGATAGGGAGAGCCAGAGCTTGGGCCACCGCAGAGTGACTCTCCGCTCTGCTCCTCCCTCACGGACTTTAAGACTGCCCTCATGAGGACTTTTGATCCTGTGTCCACTGACATGGAAAAGGCCAGGGAGCTGAGTAGACTGACACTGGGCAGGGACTCGTTGTGCGACTACGCCATTCGCTTTTGCACCCTGGCAATGGAGAGTGGCTGGAATAACACTGCCCTGTACGACATCTTCCTGAAGGGGCTGGCAGCTCACATCCAGGAGCTGCTGCTGCCCGTGGACCTGCCTGCAGACCTGGACTACCTTATCTCGCTTGCTATCCGGACAGACAACCGGGTTCGTGAGCTCCGGCAACCGCGGCACAGTGGTTAGACTTTGGAGAGGTCTCCACGCTTCTCAGCCCCGGACAGGCAGGCTTCCCGTTATTCACCGCCAGAGCACGGTCTTCCCTCGTCCACCGCCAGGGAGGAGGAGCCCATTCAGCTTGGCTGGACGAGGCTGACACCAGAGGGGCGAAGACGACGCCAGCAGGAGGGCAGCTGTTTTATTGCGGCCAACCTAACCACCTCGTCGTCGCCTGTCCGGCCAGAAAACCCCAGGAGGTGAGTCGTTCCCCAGCCACAGTCATCGTTACATGCAGCCTGACCCCGGTTAAGGTAACACACCATGCCACCACTATTGACATTGAGGCGCTCATAGACTCTGGAGCCGACGAGAACCTAATTGACAGCGGTTTGGCGGAGAAATTGGGTTTAAAGTCAGAGCTCCTGGCCAGCCCCATCAGGGCCAGGGCTCTTAATGGTAAGGATCTGTTCCTAATCACGCACATTACAGAACCATTGGAACTGCAGATCCAGGGGCATAGGAAATTCCTGAACTTTTATTTAATTGAAACCGCCTCTCAGACTCCTGTCCTGGGAAATCCCTGGTTGTGTCAACACAACCCCCACAAAAACTGGAAGACAGGGGCAGTCGTGGGATGGGGGGAAGATTGTGTGAACCACTGCAAACCTGTTTCGTTCCAAGGGCTTAACATGACCTCCATTAATAATTTTTCTATCACATCTGCCACAGACTCTGAGAACCCCGACCTGAGGTCCGTGCCTCCCTGCTACCACCACCTCAGCAAGGTTTTTAGCAAAGCCAAGGCCTTGTCACTTCCTCCTCACCGGCCTTATGACTGCGCCAAAGACTTGATTCCTGGCTCCCCCATTCCCAAGGGCCGGTTGTACTCCATCTCCGGCCCGGAGAGGGCAGCCATGAGGGAGTACATCGAGTCATCTCTGAAGGCGGGGCTTATCCGTCCTTCCTCATCAGCAGCGGGGGCCGTTTTTTTCTTTGTGGGGAAAAAGGACGGATCTGTTAGGCCCTGCATTAATTACAGCCCCCTAAACGCCATCACCATAAAAAATCGTTACCCCCTGCCCCTTATGACATCTGTTTTTGACCAACCTGAACAAGCTAAGGTATTTACCAGGTTAGATTTACGCAACACTTATCATTTAATCAGGATCAGGGAGGGTAATGAATGGAAAACCGGGCTTAACATCCTTAGTGGCCACTATGAGTATCTGGTCATGCCTTTTGGTCTCACCAATGCCCCAGCAGCTTTCCAGGCCATGATCAATGATGTGCTCCGGGACTTTTAGGACCGGTTTGTATACGTTTACCTTGACGACATACTAATTTACTCTCCTGATCAAGAGACCCATAGAAACCATGTGACCCAGGTTCTCCAACGTTTGTTAGATAACAAGCTCTATGTAAAGGCAGAAAAGAGCGAGTTTCATGCCGACACCATCTCCTTCCTGGGCTTCATCGTAGCCCCTGGAAGGGTGCAGATGGATCCGACTAAAGTGAGCGCTGTGGCCGAATGGCCCACACCTGATAGCCGCAAGAAAGTCCAGCAGTTCCTCGGTTTTGCTAACTTTTAAAGGCGGTTTATCAGAAACTTCAGCACAATAGCAGCCCCACTCCATGCACTAACCTCTACGAAGGAGCGCTTCCGCTGGTCCCCCGAGGCGGAGGCTGCTTTCCAACACCTCAAGACCCGCTTCACCATGGCCCACTCCTCACGATGCCTGATCCCCGGCGGCAGTTTGTGGTTGAGGTGGACGCCTCCAACGAGGTGATTGGAGTGGTTCTCTCCCAGCGGTCTGAACAAGATGGGAAGATGCATCCCTGCGCCTTCTTGTCGCGCCGCCTGTCCCGGGCGGAGCAGAACTATGACGTCGGCAACCGGGAGCTGTTGGCGGTCAAGCTGGCCTTGGAGGAGTGGAAACACTGGCTTAAACACCCGTTTATCGTCTGGACCGACCATAAGAACCTGGAATACATACGTAAAGCCAAGAGACTGAATTCTCGCCAGGCAAGGTGGGCCCTCTTTTTTTCTCTTTCTTACAGGCCTGGGTCCCAGAACGTCAAGCCTGATGCCCTGTCACGTCTCTACGACCCCGAGCCTGTTGCCAAAGAACCAGAGCCCATCCTTCCACGAACCTGTGTGGTCGGAGCGGTGACTTGGCAAATAGAAAATGAGATCAAGCAGGCTATCGGTGCGAGCTCGCCACCTAGTAGGTGCCCTGAGAATCGATTGTTTGTTCCAGTTGAGCTGTGCCCACAGCACCTCGCTGCTTACCTGTCATCCGGGGGTTCGCAGGACCATGTTTGCCATCACTCGGAGGTGGTCGGAGGTGGACGTCCGGAAATACGTCGAGGCTTGCTTGGTCCGCGCCAGGAATAAGACGTCTTCTGGTCGGCGAATGGGACTTCTCCAACCGCTCCCCATCCCCACCAGACCATGGGCCAACATCTCTACAGACTTTGTCACGGGGCACCACGATTCTCACGATGGTGGACAGGTTTTCCAAAATGACAAGATTCATAGCATTGCCCAAACTGCCTTCAGCCAAAAAGACAGCTGAAATTATGATTGACCATGTCTTCCGAGTCCACGGCTTTCCTAGGGACATCGTGCTTCTGGAGGGAGTTTTGTCGACTCATCGGAGCCACAGTCAGCCTTACGTCGGGCTATCACCCGGAGGCCAACGGCCAAACCGAGCACCTCAACCAGCAGCTAGAGACCGGCCTCCGATGTCTGGTGTCCCAGAACCCTTCGACGTGGAGCAAGCACCTGGTCTGGGTTGAATACGCATACAACTCCCTGCCCACCTCAGCCACAGGTTTTTCTCCCTTCAAATGTGTGTACGGTTATAAGCCTCCGGTCTTCGCAGACCAGGAGCCTGAAGTGTCAGTGCCCTCTGCCCATGCCATGATCCACCGATGCCGTCGTGTCTGGGCAGCCGCCCGGCAGCTCCTCATCCGCCAGGGGGACCAGGTCAGGGCTGTGGACCGGAAAAGACGACCCGCTCCGGCGTACCAGCCAGGCCAGAGGGTGTGGCTCTCAGCCAAGAACCTCCACCTCAAAGCCCTCTCCAAGAAGCTGGCACCGTGCTTCGTGGGGCCGTTCCCCATCACCAAGGTTATCGGACCTGCAGCGGTTCGCCTTCGTCTGCCCCAGTCTCTCCGTGTTCACCCTACCTTTCATGTAAGTCAGGTCAAACCGGTCAAGGAGAGCCCCATGGTCCCGGTCCTCCCACCCCCTCCTCCCCCTGAGGTAGTAGACGGGGGTCCGGTCTACAAGGTCAAGAAGTTACTGGCTGTGCGCAACCGGGGCAGGCAGTACCTAGTGGACTGGGAGGGGTACGGTCCGGAGGAGCGACAATGGGTGCCTTCACGACACATAATGGACCACAGACTTATTGATGAGTTTTATAGAGACCACCCTGATCAGCCTTGGCTGTCCGCCCTAGAGGGGGGGTACTGTCACACCGCGGTGAGGTCAAGCTGGGTTTTTGTCTTGTCTTGTCACTTCCTGTTTTATTTTGAAAGATAACTCTCCTCTCGTTTTTAGGTCACTTGCCGTTCCTCATGTGTCACCGGTCTGATTGTCCTCCCTGCCCTGATTGTTTCCACCTGTTCCACCTGTCCACCTATTACCTGGTGTATATATTGTCTGCGTCTCCCTTTGTCTCATGCTGAAGTGTTTCGTCTCTCGTAGCGTGCACCTAAGCCTTATTTTCATAGCGCACAGTCCTAGCGTCATAGCTCTAGTGTTCTTTTGTTTTCCTTCCTCGAAAGAGTGATTTTTTTGTTGTAACTTTGTAGTCTAGCCTTTTTGTTTATTTGTGTATAGCTTAGTGTTTTTCAGCCTCGTTTAGGTTTCATAGCCTTTTGTTTTTCCTCCTAGAGAGTGATTTTGAGTTTTTTAATCTTAAATAGAGAAGCTTAGAGTTTTTTCCTCCTTGGAGTTTACCCTAGTTCAGGCCTTTTTTTTATAGCCTCACTCAGTCGAGGAGATTTGTGATCTGAATAAAACAGCTCTCTGCCAAACTCTGCATCTGAGTCCTCTTTTGAGTCCAGGCATGACACAAACTAAAACACACAAAAAAAAAAAAAAAATACACACACAGGCTTAACATAGTGTCAGAGTTGATTGTCCACTGAAATGCACCATATATATGCATAAGATATATATATATATATATATATATATATATATATATATATATATATATATATATATATATATATATATATATATATATATCTTATGCAGCCTGCCTGACCTTTGAATAGTGTAACCTGTGTATGACCTTGAATTTCAATTCAATTCAATTCAATTCAATTTTATTTGTATAGCCCAAAGTCACAAAGTACATTTGCCTCGGAGGGCTTTACAATCTGTACAGAGAATGACACCCTCTGTCCTTAGACCCTCGGTTCGAGTGAGGAAAAACTTGCCCACAAAAAACCTTTTAACAGGGAAAAAATGTGGAAGAAACCTCAGGAAGAGCCACAGAGGAGGGATCCCTCTCCCAGGACGGACAGACGTGCAATGGATGTCACGTGTACAGGACAATCAACATAAACATTTTGTACAGTTACAATGACTTACAGAATGACAATGAATGATAAAGTGACCACAGTAGTAGATATAGTAGTATTAATGACAGTAGTAATATGTGTAGTGGGCGCCGTCCAGGATCACAGCAGCAGCCACGATCCACGAAAAACCTGCTGGACGACAGAGCACAGAAACTCCGGGGAAGTTTGGTCAGCAGCATACATTAATGAGACATGTCCAGAGACAGACAGACAGACAGACAGACAGACAGACAGACAGACAGACAGACAGAGAAAGAGAGAAAGAGAGAGAGAGACAGACAGACAGACAGACAGACAGACAGACAGACAGACAGACAGAGAAAGACAGACAGAGAAAGACAGACAGAGAAAGACAGAGAGAGAGAGGCAGAGTAGGAGGGAGGGTTTTCGGTAAGGGAGATGTGACTACATCTTTAACCAATACCGTGCCTGGCTAGGCATAACCCTGGGGAGTCCCCCGGCAGTCTAATCCTATAGCAGCATAACTAAGGGATGGCCTGAGCCAGCCCTAACTATACGCTTTATCAAAAAGGAAGGTTTTAAGTCTACTCTTAAAAGTGTTGACCGTGTCTGCCTCCCGAACCCAGATTGGTAGTTTGTTCCACAGAAGAGGAGCCTGATAGCTGAAAGCTCTGGCTCCCAATCTACTTTTGGAGACTATAGGAACCACAAGGAACCCAGCGTCCTGAGAGCGCAGTGTTCTAGATGGATAGTAAGGTACTATGAGCTCTTTTAGATATGATGGTGCCTGACCATGAAGAGCTTTGTAAGTAAGGAGGATAATTTTAAATTCTATTCTAGATTTAACAGGGAGCCAATGCAAGGAAGCCAAAATGGGAGAGATGTGATCTCTGATCTTGGTTCCTGTCAGAACACGTGCAGCAGCATTCTGAATTAACTGTAAAGTCCTAAGAGATTTATTAGAGCAGCCTGATAACAAAGAGTTACAATAGTCCAGCCTAGAAGTAACAAATGCGTGGACTAGTTTTTCTGCATCTGCTTGAGAAACAGTGCGTCTGATTTTAGCGATGTTACGTAAGTGGAAGAATGCAGTCCTCGAAATTTGTTTTATGTGGACATTAAAGGACAAATCCTGATCAAAAACAACTCCAAGATTCTTTACAGTGGAGCTGGAGGCCAGGGTGATACCGTCTAAGGTAACTAAGTCTCTAGAAAGAGAGTTTCTGAGGTGCTTGGGTCCAATTACAAGAACTTCAGTTTTGTCTGAATTTAACATCAGAAAATTGTCGGTCATCCAATTTTTTATATCCTCAAGGCATGCTTGGAGTTTAGTTAACTGATTGGTTGCATCAGGCTTGATCGATAAATATAATTGGGTGTCGTCAGCATAACAATGAAAATTGATAGAGTGATTCCTAATAATGTTCCCTAAAGGAAGCATATATAAACTAAATAAAAGTGGTCCTAGTACAGAACCTTGTGGGACTCCATGACAAACTTTGGTATGCATGGAGGATTCATCATTTACATGAACAAACTGAGATCGATCTAAGAAATACAATTTAAACCAGCTTAGGGCGGTTCCTTTGATGCCAATTTGATGTTCCATTCTCTGTAAAAGAATTTGATGGTCAATGGTGTCAAATGCAGCACTAAGATCTAACAGGACAAGTACCGAGATTAGTCCTTTGTCTGATGCCATTAGGAGGTCATTTGTAACCTTGACTAATGCGGTCTCTGTGCTATGATGCACTTTAAATCCTGACTGAAAATCCTCAAATAGACTATTGTTATAGAGAAAGTCACACAGTTGATTAGCTACAGCTTTCTCAAGTATCTTAGACACAAAGGGAAGGTTTGATATCGGTCTATAGTTGGCTAAAACCTCTGGGTCTAGAGTGGGCTTTTTAAGAAGAGGTTTAATTACAGCTACCTTAAAGGACTTAGGTACATGTCCTGATAATAAAGACAGATTGATTGTATCCAATAACGAATGACTAACTAGAGGTAAAACATCCTTGAGCAGCCTGGTTGGGATGGGGTCTAAGAGGCAGGTTGAAGGCTTAGCTGCAGAAATGATTAAAGTTATTTGATGGAGGTCGATGGGAGAAAAACAGTCTAAATACATATCAGGTTTTACAGCTGTTTCCAAACTTGTTGTATCAGAATTCAGATCAATGCCTGTTGAAGACAGAAGGTGATGGATTTTGTCTCTAATAGTTATAATCTTATCATTAAAGAAGCTCATGAAATCATTGCTACTTAGACCTAAAGGAATGGATGGTTCAGTAGAGCTGTGATTCTCTGTTAGCCTGGCTACAGTGCTGAAGAGAAACCTGGGGTTGTTCTTATTCTCCTCAATTAGAGAAGAGTAGTAGGCTGCTCTGGCATTACGGAGAGCCTTCCTGTATGTTCTGAATTGGATCAACTGTAGCCTAGCATTGACTGAACAATAGTGGATGGCATTCAGAGCTTGTTTCCATATCTCGTCTTGGATTATGATGTTAAGATCAGCCTCCCACATTTGTTTAAATTTAACAGCAGGTTGTGCAAGTTTGTAGAAAAAAGTATGTACCAGCTTTGAAATCAACCCTTTTGCTACTGGTGGACCAAGCAAGAGCTTAAAAAAGAGTTTTCTTCTGGCAGGGATTCAAATGATGGAATGCTTTGTCTTATGTAGTGGCGGACCTGTAAGTATCTAAAGAAGATTAATTTTGGCAGGTCATATTTCTTTTTTAATAATTCAAATGAAAAAAGATGTTCATTAACATAAAAATCGTTTATGGACTCCATTGCTTGATTATGCCATATGGGGGCATGCACTGATGTCTCTGGAAGTTCACAAAATTTTCTGATCTGCATAAAAAGTAACTATGTTTTTTTAGTGAGTTTAACCCCTAGGTATTTAACACTGTTTTTTGTGATGTTAAACTTGGTTGAGGTCACGAACATGGGGTCTAAATCACCTGTGAGCAACAGAAGATCACTTTTTTACCTGTTTATGGTGTACCCTCATAACTCATTTATCAAATCATGCAAGTACGGGACAGATTGTTTGGGGTCTGTTAAAAAGATAGCAATGGCATCAGCATAAAGTGATATTTTATGACTAATACTGTCAGTAATGATAGGGTTAATAAACTTATTTTCTCTTATACTAATTGCCAGTGGCTTGTGGCTAGTGCAAAAAGTAATGGTGAGCGGGCTCTCTTAAGAGGAAAGAAATGAGATCTGTTTTGGTTAGTAACAATAGAAGCAGTTGGGTTAAAGTAGACCATCCGTATCCAGGAAACAAATGTCTCTCCTAGACCAAATGACTCCATCACTCTAGACAGGTAACCCCACTCTACTTGGTCAAATGATTTTTTCGGCATCCAAACATAACAATAGCCTGTTTCGAATCTGTAACGTATTTGTAATACATAATATTTATTAACCATCTTGTATTGAAAAAAGAACAATTACATTACATTACATTGCATTACATTACATTGCATTTAGTAGACGTTTTTATCCAGAGCGACTTACAGAGGAGAATTATCTGTTCGGAATAAACCCATTCGGGTCACTATGAATAAGGGATTCAATATAGCGGCTTAATCTGTTGGCCAATATTTTAGTAAAAATTTTGAAATCCATATTAAGCATAGAGATTGGACGGTATGAGCCAGGGTTTGTGTCATCTCTGTCAGGTTTAAATATGAGAGCGATGTCCGCATTATATAGTGTTGGTGGCAATTTTTTCATCACAGTGGAATGGGACAGCATTCTGAGTAGGAGTGGAGATAACTGCTGTGAGAACTTTTTATAGAACTCTGGCCCGAAATCATCAGGCACAGGGGCCTTTCCACTGGCAAAAGATTTAATAGAACCTATCACTTCATTTATAGTTACTTTTACATTCAGAGCCTCTTGTGAAGCGTTGTCCAATTTAGGGAAGGGAACATTTTTAAGCCAAGAATTTATATCACCCATTGCTTTTGATTTGTATAAATCTTGATACAACTCCACAAAAAGCTAATTTATTGATTTTGGATGAGTGAGTATATCTCCAGCACCTGATCTAATTCTAAGTATTGCCCTACTATTTTGCTGCCCTCTAAGTTGACGGGCTAGCAGCGTTTGTGGCTTGTCCCCAAGTTCAAAATAGCGTGTCCGCAGACGGGACAATTGATCACTGGCTTGTTTTGTTAGGTTTGTATTATACTCATATTTAAGGTAATAATTTCCTGCAGTGTTTGATCATTGTTGTTTTGTTTATATTGTGTCTCCAGTTGAGATGACTTGCTATCAATTTCAACCAACCTTGAGTTCCTTGTTTTTTTTTAACGATGCATCATAAGAAATAATATGACCCCTCATAACTACTTTAAGCGTTTCCCATAGGTTTGAGTCTGAGGTATCCGAGGTGTCATTAGTATTTAAAAATTCGTCCAATTTATCTGACATGTATTTACAGAATTTTGCATCATTAATCAAATAAGGACGGAACCTCCAAGTCATTTGTTGCTTTTGTTGCTTAAATTTCTAAGTTAACACTGACTGGAGCATGATCTGAAATAACAATGTTGTGATATCTGGTATCCAGCACGTTTGATAGGAGCTTAGAGTCTAATAGAAAAAGATCAATGCGTAAATATGAGTTATGCAGTTTAGAAAAAAAAAGAATACTCTCTATCAGTTAGATGTTGCAATCGCCAAATATCCACAACATTGTTTTATAATAAAAATTATTTAAAGTGACTGATGCATTTGAAGGCCCTGCCTGTTTTTTTGAAGACCTGTCTAGATGCCAATTCAAGCTCGCATTAAAATCTCCAGCAATAATCAAGTTTGTGTTTGAGAGATCTGGCAGTTTATGAAATATCTTACGAAAAAAGCCTGCATCGTCAGCATTTGGGCCGTAGATGTTAGGCAGAGTAACGTGCATAGAACAAAGTTGTCCAGTTACAATTAGAAATCTGTCATCGCTGTTTTTATATGTTGAAAAGCTATATTCTTTTTAATTATAATGGCTACCCCTCGTGCCTTGCTAGAAAATGTGGATTGAAATATGTGTCCCGCCCAGCTGCACCTTGAACGAGACTGCTCCGATGGTATAATATGAGTTTCCTGTAAAATCAAATCAATTTTATTTGTATAGCCCAAAGTCACAAAGTACATTTGCCTCAGAGGGCTTTACAATCTGAACAGGGAGTGACACCCTCTGTCCTTAGACACTCGGTTCGAGTGAGGAAAAACTTGCCCACAAAAAACCCTTTAACAGTAAATAAGGTGAAAGAAACCTCAGGAAGAGCCACAGAGGAGGGAGGCTTAGCTGCAGAAATGATTAAAGTTATTTGATGGAGGTCGATGGGAGAAAAACAGTCTAAATACATATCAGGTTTTACAGCTGTTTCCAAACTTGTTGTATCAGAATGCAGATCAATGCCTGTTGAAGACAGAAGGTGATGGATTTTGTCTCTAATAGTTATAATCTTATCATTAAAGAAGCTCATGAAATCATTGCTACTTAGACCTAAAGGAATGGATGGTTCAGTAGAGCTGTGATTCTCTGTTAGCCTGGCTACAGTGCTGAAGAGAAACCTGGGGTTGTTCTTATTCTCCTCAATTAGAGAAGAGTAGTAGGCTGCTCTGGCATTACGGAGAGCCTTCCTGTATGTTCTGAATTGGATCAACTGTAGCCTAGCATTGACTGAACAATAGTGGATGGCATTCAGAGCTTGTTTCCATATCTCGTCTTGGATTATGATGTTAAGATCAGCCTCCCACATTTGTTTAAATTTAACAGCAGGTTGTGCAAGTTTGTAGAAAAAAGTATGTACCAGCTTTGAAATCAACCCTTTTGCTACTGGTGGACCAAGCAAGAGCTTAAAAAAGAGTTTTCTTCTGGCAGGGATTCAAATGATGGAATGCTTTGTCTTATGTAGTGGCGGACCTGTAAGTATCTAAAGAAGATTAATTTTGGCAGGTCATATTTCTTTTTTAATAATTCAAATGAAAAAAGATGTTCATTAACATAAAAATCGTTTATGGACTCCATTGCTTGATTATGCCATATGGGGGCATGCACTGATGTCTCTGGAAGTTCACAAAATTTTCTGATCTGCATAAAAAGTAACTATGTTTTTTTAGTGAGTTTAACCCCTAGGTATTTAACACTGTTTTTTGTGATGTTAAACTTGGTTGAGGTCACGAACATGGGGTCTAAATCACCTGTGAGCAACAGAAGATCACTTTTTTACCTGTTTATGGTGTACCCTCATAACTCATTTATCAAATCATGCAAGTACGGGACAGATTGTTTGGGGTCTGTTAAAAAGATAGCAATGGCATCAGCATAAAGTGATATTTTATGACTAATACCGTCAGTAATGATAGGGTTAATAAACTTATTTTCTCTTATACTAATTGCCAGTGGCTTGTGGCTAGTGCAAAAAGTAATGGTGAGCGGGCTCTCTTAAGAGGAAAGAAATGAGATCTGTTTTGGTTAGTAACAATAGAAGCAGTTGGGTTAAAGTAGACCATCCGTATCCAGGAAACAAATGTCTCTCCTAGACCAAATGACTCCATCACTCTAGACAGGTAACCCCACTCTACTTGGTCAAATGATTTTTTCGGCATCCAAACATAACAATAGCCTGTTTCGAATCTGTAACGTATTTGTAATACATAATATTTATTAACCATCTTGTATTGAAAAAAGAACAATTACATTACATTACATTGCATTACATTACATTGCATTTAGTAGACGTTTTTATCCAGAGCGACTTACAGAGGAGAATTATCTGTTCGGAATAAACCCATTCGGGTCACTATGAATAAGGGATTCAATATAGCGGCTTAATCTGTTGGCCAATATTTTAGTAAAAATTTTGAAATCCATATTAAGCATAGAGATTGGACGGTATGAGCCAGGGTTTGTGTCATCTCTGTCAGGTTTAAATATGAGAGCGATGTCCGCATTATATAGTGTTGGTGGCAATTTTTTCATCACAGTGGAATGGGACAGCATTCTGAGTAGGAGTGGAGATAACTGCTGTGAGAACTTTTTATAGAACTCTGGCCCGAAATCATCAGGCACAGGGGCCTTTCCACTGGCAAAAGATTTAATAGAACCTATCACTTCATTTATAGTTACTTTTACATTCAGAGCCTCTTGTGAAGCGTTGTCCAATTTAGGGAAGGGAACATTTTTAAGCCAAGAATTTATATCACCCATTGCTTTTGATTTGTATAAATCTTGATACAACTCCACAAAAAGCTAATTTATTGATTTTGGATGAGTGAGTATATCTCCAGCACCTGATCTAATTCTAAGTATTGCCCTACTATTTTGCTGCCCTCTAAGTTGACGGGCTAGCAGCGTTTGTGGCTTGTCCCCAAGTTCAAAATAGCGTGTCCGCAGACGGGACAATTGATCACTGGCTTGTTTTGTTAGGTTTGTATTATACTCATATTTAAGGTAATAATTTCCTGCAGTGTTTGATCATTGTTGTTTTGTTTATATTGTGTCTCCAGTTGAGATGACTTGCTATCAATTTCAACCAACCTTGAGTTCCTTGTTTTTTTTATAACGATGCATCATAAGAAATAATATGACCCCTCATAACTACTTTAAGCGTTTCCCATAGGTTTGAGTCTGAGGTATCCGAGGTGTCATTAGTATTTAAAAATTCGTCCAATTTATCTGACATGTATTTACAGAATTTTGCATCATTAATCAAATAAGGACGGAACCTCCAAGTCATTTGTTGCTTTTGTTGCTTAAATTTCTAAGTTAACACTGACTGGAGCATGATCTGAAATAACAATGTTGTGATATCTGGTATCCAGCACGTTTGATAGGAGCTTAGAGTCTAATAGAAAAAGATCAATGCGTAAATATGAGTTATGCAGTTTAGAAAAAAAAAGAATACTCTCTATCAGTTAGATGTTGCAATCGCCAAATATCCACAACATTGTTTTATAATAAAAATTATTTAAAGTGACTGATGCATTTGAAGGCCCTGCCTGTTTTTTTGAAGACCTGTCTAGATGCCAATTCAAGCTCGCATTAAAATCTCCAGCAATAATCAAGTTTGTGTTTGAGAGATCTGGCAGTTTATGAAATATCTTACGAAAAAAGCCTGCATCGTCAGCATTTGGGCCGTAGATGTTAGGCAGAGTAACGTGCATAGAACAAAGTTGTCCAGTTACAATTAGAAATCTGTCATCGCTGTTTTTATATGTTGAAAAGCTATATTCTTTTTAATTATAATGGCTACCCCTCGTGCCTTGCTAGAAAATGTGGATTGAAATATGTGTCCCGCCCAGCTGCACCTTGAACGAGACTGCTCCGATGGTATAATATGAGTTTCCTGTAAAATCAAATCAATTTTATTTGTATAGCCCAAAGTCACAAAGTACATTTGCCTCAGAGGGCTTTACAATCTGAACAGGGAGTGACACCCTCTGTCCTTAGACACTCGGTTCGAGTGAGGAAAAACTTGCCCACAAAAAACCCTTTAACAGTAAATAAGGTGAAAGAAACCTCAGGAAGAGCCACAGAGGAGGGAGGCTTAGCTGCAGAAATGATTAAAGTTATTTGATGGAGGTCGATGGGAGAAAAACAGTCTAAATACATATCAGGTTTTACAGCTGTTTCCAAACTTGTTGTATCAGAATGCAGATCAATGCCTGTTGAAGACAGAAGGTGATGGATTTTGTCTCTAATAGTTATAATCTTATCATTAAAGAAGCTCATGAAATCATTGCTACTTAGACCTAAAGGAATGGATGGTTCAGTAGAGCTGTGATTCTCTGTTAGCCTGGCTACAGTGCTGAAGAGAAACCTGGGGTTGTTCTTATTCTCCTCAATTAGAGAAGAGTAGTAGGCTGCTCTGGCATTACGGAGAGCCTTCCTGTATGTTCTGAATTGGATCAACTGTAGCCTAGCATTGACTGAACAATAGTGGATGGCATTCAGAGCTTGTTTCCATATCTCGTCTTGGATTATGATGTTAAGATCAGCCTCCCACATTTGTTTAAATTTAACAGCAGGTTGTGCAAGTTTGTAGAAAAAAGTATGTACCAGCTTTGAAATCAACCCTTTTGCTACTGGTGGACCAAGCAAGAGCTTAAAAAAGAGTTTTCTTCTGGCAGGGATTCAAATGATGGAATGCTTTGTCTTATGTAGTGGCGGACCTGTAAGTATCTAAAGAAGATTAATTTTGGCAGGTCATATTTCTTTTTTAATAATTCAAATGAAAAAAGATGTTCATTAACATAAAAATCGTTTATGGACTCCATTGCTTGATTATGCCATATGGGGGCATGCACTGATGTCTCTGGAAGTTCACAAAATTTTCTGATCTGCATAAAAAGTAACTATGTTTTTTTAGTGAGTTTAACCCCTAGGTATTTAACACTGTTTTTTGTGATGTTAAACTTGGTTGAGGTCACGAACATGGGGTCTAAATCACCTGTGAGCAACAGAAGATCACTTTTTTACCTGTTTATGGTGTACCCTCATAACTCATTTATCAAATCATGCAAGTACGGGACAGATTGTTTGGGGTCTGTTAAAAAGATAGCAATGGCATCAGCATAAAGTGATATTTTATGACTAATACCGTCAGTAATGATAGGGTTAATAAACTTATTTTCTCTTATACTAATTGCCAGTGGCTTGTGGCTAGTGCAAAAAGTAATGGTGAGCGGGCTCTCTTAAGAGGAAAGAAATGAGATCTGTTTTGGTTAGTAACAATAGAAGCAGTTGGGTTAAAGTAGACCATCCGTATCCAGGAAACAAATGTCTCTCCTAGACCAAATGACTCCATCACTCTAGACAGGTAACCCCACTCTACTTGGTCAAATGATTTTTTCGGCATCCAAACATAACAATAGCCTGTTTCGAATCTGTAACGTATTTGTAATACATAATATTTATTAACCATCTTGTATTGAAAAAAGAACAATTACATTACATTACATTGCATTACATTACATTGCATTTAGTAGACGTTTTTATCCAGAGCGACTTACAGAGGAGAATTATCTGTTCGGAATAAACCCATTCGGGTCACTATGAATAAGGGATTCAATATAGCGGCTTAATCTGTTGGCCAATATTTTAGTAAAAATTTTGAAATCCATATTAAGCATAGAGATTGGACGGTATGAGCCAGGGTTTGTGTCATCTCTGTCAGGTTTAAATATGAGAGCGATGTCCGCATTATATAGTGTTGGTGGCAATTTTTTCATCACAGTGGAATGGGACAGCATTCTGAGTAGGAGTGGAGATAACTGCTGTGAGAACTTTTTATAGAACTCTGGCCCGAAATCATCAGGCACAGGGGCCTTTCCACTGGCAAAAGATTTAATAGAACCTATCACTTCATTTATAGTTACTTTTACATTCAGAGCCTCTTGTGAAGCATTGTCCAATTTAGGGAAGGGAAAATTTTTAAGCCAAGAATTTATATCACCCATTGCTTTTGATTTGTATAAATCTTGATACAACTCCACAAAAAGCTCATTTATTGATTTTGGATGAGTGAGTATATCTCCAGCACCTGATCTAATTCTAAGTATTGCCCTACTATTTTGCTGCCCTCTAAGTTGACGGGCTAGCAGCGTTTGTGGCTTGTCCCCAAGTTCAAAATAGCGTGTCCGCAGACGGGACAATTGATCACTGGCTTGTTTTGTTAGGTTTGTATTATACTCATATTTAAGGTAATAATTTCCTGCAGTGTTTGATCATTGTTGTTTTGTTTATATTGTGTCTCCAGTTGAGATGACTTGCTATCAATTTCAACCAACCTTGAGTTCCTTGTTTTTTTTATAACGATGCATCATAAGAAATAATATGACCCCTCATAACTACTTTAAGCGTTTCCCATAGGTTTGAGTCTGAGGTATCCGAGGTGTCATTAGTATTTAAAAATTCGTCCAATTTATCTGACATGTATTTACAGAATTTTGCATCATTAATCAAATAAGGACGGAACCTCCAAGTCATTTGTTGCTTTTGTTGCTTAAATTTCTAAGTTAACACTGACTGGAGCATGATCTGAAATAACAATGTTGTGATATCTGGTATCCAGCACGTTTGATAGGAGCTTAGAGTCTAATAGAAAAAGATCAATGCGTAAATATGAGTTATGCAGTTTAGAAAAAAAAGAATACTCTCTATCAGTTAGATGTTGCAATCGCCAAATATCCACAACATTGTTTTATAATAAAAATTATTTAAAGTGACTGATGCATTTGAAGGCCCTGCCTGTTTTTTTGAAGACCTGTCTAGATGCCAATTCAAGCTCGCATTAAAATCTCCAGCAATAATCAAGTTTGTGTTTGAGAGATCTGGCAGTTTATGAAATATCTTACGAAAAAAGCCTGCATCGTCAGCATTTGGGCCGTAGATGTTAGGCAGAGTAACGTGCATAGAACAAAGTTGTCCAGTTACAATTAGAAATCTGTCATCGCTGTTTTTATATGTTGAAAAGCTATATTCTTTTTAATTATAATGGCTACCCCTCGTGCCTTGCTAGAAAATGTGGATTGAAATATGTGTCCCGCCCAGCTGCACCTTGAACGAGACTGCTCCGATGGTATAATATGAGTTTCCTGTAAAATCAAATCAATTTTATTTGTATAGCCCAAAGTCACAAAGTACATTTGCCTCAGAGGGCTTTACAATCTGAACAGGGAGTGACACCCTCTGTCCTTAGACACTCGGTTCGAGTGAGGAAAAACTTGCCCACAAAAAACCCTTTAACAGTAAATAAGGTGAAAGAAACCTCAGGAAGAGCCACAGAGGAGGGATCTCTCTCCCAGGATTGACAGATGTGTAATGGATGTCACGTGTACAGGACAAATCAACAGAGACATATTGTACAATTACAATGACTGACAAAATGACAATGAATGATAAAATGACCACAGTAGCAGATATGGTAGTAATAATGACAGTAATAAATGTGTAGTGGACATCGTGCAGGACCACAGCAGCAGCCACGATCCACGAGAACCTGCTGGACGACAGAGCACAGAAACTCCGGGGAAGTTTGGTTAGTAACATGCATTAATGAGACATGTCCACAGAGAGAGAGAGAGGTCTTAAGTCTACTCTTAAAAGTGTTGACCGTGTCTGCCTCCTGAACCCAGAATGGTAGTTTGTTCCACAGAAGAGGAGCTTGATAGCTGAAAGCTCTGGCTCCCAATCTACTTTTGGAGACTATAGGAACCACAAGGAACACAGCATCCTAGGAGTGCAGTGTTCTAGAGGTGTAGTAAGGTATTATGAGCTCTTTTAGATATGATGGTGCCTGACCATGAAGAGTATTGTAAGTAAGTAAGTATTTGATTAAGGTCAATGGAGAACAGTCTAAATATATATCAGGTTTTACAGCTGGTTCCAAACTTACTGTATCAGAATGCAGATCAGTGCCTGTTGAGGGCAAGAGGTGATGGATTTTGTCTAATAGTTATAATTTTATCATTAAAGAAGCTCATGAAGTCATTGCTACTTACAGTAGACTTAAAGAAATAGATGGTTTAGTAGAGCTGTGATTCTCTGTTAGCCTGGCTACAGTGCTGAAGAGAAACCTTGGGTTGTTCTTATTCTCCTCAATTAAAAAAGAGTAATAGGCTGCTCTGGCATTACGGAGAGCTTTCCTGTATGTTCTGAGATTATCTTGCCAGACTAGATGAGATTCTTCCAGTTTAGTGGCACCACGTTTGCGTGCAGATTTACACGTCTCTTACTTTAATTTATGAGTCTGCTGGCTATACCATGGTGCTAGCCTTCTTTGTTTAATTGTCTTCTTTTTCAGAGGTGCAATAGAGTCTAGAGTTGTCCATAATGAGTCTGTAGTACTATCAACAAGATGATCTATTTGTGAGGGGCTAAAGGAAGCAGACAAGTTCTCTGTTACAGTTAGACATGGCATTGAATTCAATACTGAAGGAATTACTTCCATAAATTTGGCTACAGCACTATCAGATAAACATCTGCTGTAGAAGTTTCTACATAAAGGCTTATAGTCCAGTAGTATGAACTCAAAGGTTATTAAAAATGGTCAGACAGAAGAGAATTCTGTGCAAAGACAATTAGATTATCAGTTTCAATATCATCATATGAGAGAACAAGATCAAGAGTGTGGTTCAGACAATGAGTCGGTTTATTTACACTGTGACAGAAGCCAAGTACTAAGACTATCATGGTTGTCCACATGAATGTTAAAATTACCTACAATAATTACTTTATCTGTTTTAAGGAACAAGCCTGATGCAAATTCTGCAAATTCAGATAAAAATCCAGAATAAGGACCAGGAGCTCGATATACTGTAACAAACAAAATTGGCTGCATTGTTTTCCAGGTTGGGTGAGTGAGGCTAAGAACAAGTCTTTCAAATGAATTATAATTTAGTTTAGGTTTAGATCATGAGTGTGGTTGGGACAATGAGTTGGTTTATTTACACTTTGACAGAAGCCAATTGAGACTAATAGAGAGATAAACACAGTACTAAGACTATCATTGTGGTTGTCCACATAAATGTTAAAATCACCTACAATAATTAATAGTTGATGCTGTTTCATAATCTCAGCTGGAAAATCCAGAAAGATATGGATTCGCTGACCTTCATGCATCAGAGGGGATTGTTGGCCTTCCGGTTATGGCGGCTTGCTGAGAGGACGCGTGTAACTGCTCCGCTCTTAAACAACTTAATACCTCGCTAAAATAGGCCAACTCTGTGTGCCATTCACCCCAATTACAACTCCAGGGTTTAGGAAAATATTGATGGAACCAAGAAAATCAAATCGGAACAAGACGCAACAAACTAAAGTAACCAATTTTGCAACTCCTACTGCCAAGGCCAAGCTCACCACCAACGCCACAGCCATGGAAGCTAGCGCTGCGGCTAGCACCGTTAAACAGCCGGAGGAAAGCACCGCAACCGCCAGGGATGAGACTAGCACCTCTTTGGAAACAATACTGACAGCTATTACACTATTAAGGCTGATCTCATCCAAATTTGATGGCATCCTCTCCGTGATTGAAAATGTACGGAGAGACATTACAGACTGCTCCGAAAGAGTTACGCAAGCGGAGACGAGAATCTCAACAACGGAAGACGACGTGACTACGCTTCGAAAGAAGGTGAAAAACCTAAGGGGAAAAATAAAGATCTGGAAGAGAAAGTATTGGACCTGGAAGCTCGTTCACGTCGCTCCAATGTACGGCTTGTTAATCTACCCGAGGGCACGGAGGGAGAGGACACCTGTGGATTCCTGGAGAGCTGGATACCGGAGGTGCTGGAGCTACAGCAGCTCCGGGGAAAAATTACAGTGGAAAGAGCGCACAGGCTTGGACCAAGAAGACAACAAAAGACCGACTCCGCGCCTAGGACCCTCATAATGAAGTTCCTGAATTATAAAGACAAAGAAGCAGTGATTAAAGCGGCCAGGACGAAAAACTCTCTACAAAAAAACCTCTACAACAACCATCCGGTGAGATTCTACCAAGACGTGACCGCAGAGATGCATAAGAAACTAAAAGAGTTTGAAGAGGCGAGGAGACAACTCCGCTCGCTGGGGCTCTGGTACGGTATGATCCCTCCTGCCCGGCTCATTGTCACCTACAACGAGCACTCACATCTTCAACGGCGCCGACGAAGCTGAGCGCTTCATTAAAAAGATCCAGTCGGACAATCATTCAGACTGAGGTAGTGAATAACATATGACACGGTAGGAAAGGTAATCCATAAACCGTTGATGGGACATTATTATAACACTTTGATGTAGTGCAGAGTCAGAAGCGGAGAACAGAGTGAAAGTTAGATACACTGAGTTATGATCTATTGATGAAGAACAACCTTCTGATTTATACGCATTGTTTAAAAAAGCTGATATGGATGCACTTTTTCTTTGCTGGATTGCCCTAAAACAAATTCCTATATCACAGTGGCGGAGCAGTTATGCTCATTTGATTGTTTTTTCCTTTTTCACCAGCATAGCTATACTATGGAAGAATTATCCTATCTTTATTCAAGAGCACACATTTTCAGTTTGAGAGCATGATTTCTCCTTCTCGTGCTCAGATTTAATGTCCTCGTGCTCACATTTTATGCTCACACTCAAAACGTATGTGCTCGCGCTCAGAACATGTCCTGTGCGCGCTCAGATCTAATGTGCTCGCGCTCAAAACATGTCGTGCGCGCTCAGATTTTTCCTGCTCGCGCTCAAAACATGTGCTCTGCGCTCTCAAATTTTTTCTGCTCTCGCAGAAAACAGCACGTTCTCTCAGGTTGAGGTGTCTGCACAGACTGAAGGATGTCCCTGCCCTGCGTCTGGCCCAATCTTAGGTGTGTTTCTTCACGCTTTTTGGACACTTCGCAGGGGCGGGTAGTGCGTTTTATCAATATTGGGGCGGGTAGTGCGTTTTATCAATATTGGTTAATCATGCCTAGTCAGCGGGCGTCGCCGAAGTAATCATAGATATATATTATTATATATTATTATATATTAAAATTAGAGAGCTTGGAGATGAGGACATTGTGATTAACAGTATCAAAGGCTTTACGTAAGTCTAAGAATACAGCACCAACAACTCCACCTTTGTCAAGGTGTGCTCTGATTTTTTCAGTAAAGTGTAAAACAGCTGTTAGTAGAGTAGTTCTTTCTGAAACCAAATTGCATATTGTTTAGACCAGGATTGCAGGTATTCAGGTGTGTTGTTAGCTGCTGTAAAACTACCTTCTCTGCAACCTTTGAAATTACTGGTAGTATACTTATTGGCCTATAGTTATTTGGTTCATGACGATATCCAGACTTGTAAATGGGTGTTATAACGGCATGCTTCCAGTTATCAGGAAAATGGCTTTGTGTTATTGAGAGATTGATTAAGTGTGTGATTGGGAGTGTTAGAGTGTTCAGATGTTGCTTTATGAGCATACTGTCCATCTGAAAAGCGTCTTTACTTTTAGAACTTTTTAAAGAACCAATAATCTTTTTAGTTTGTGTTTCATCAGTGATGTTCAGACTGAAGCCTGTGTCATTTTCAATACATAGGCCAACTACAGGCGTAGTGTCATCTTTCGTAAAAAGATTGCCTAACTCATAGACAGACTCAATAAAAATGAGTTAAAAATGAGATGCTTGCAATGAAACCATTATCTTTGATTAACTTGCCCTGAGATTTTAGGTGTATGTCTTCTGCGTGATGTCCTTCTTGCCCTATGAGGCTATTGATATTTTTCCAAATATCTTTACTATTTCCTTTAGCCTCATTTAGTACTTGAATATAAAAACGTGACTTTGCTAATCTAATTTCATTAACCACTTTATTCCTCAAACCTTTGTAAAATAAAATGTCTGTGTCTCTCGTAGATTTAATGGCTTTTTTAAAGGCTAAATCTCTTTGTTTCATCAATTGCCACAAGGTGTCACTAAACCAGGGCAGGGTTGCTCTCTTTCTCTGTTTTCTCTTGGACTGCACAGTAAACTTCTCTCTAACAGTTTCCAGTTTGGCTGAAAATAAGTCGCAGCCATGATCCAAGTCCTCTGTGGACAAAACATCCTCCCAGTCCAGACCGTTTATCTCACTTTCATAAGCAAGTTGTTCACTTTTGGGTATGTGCGATATCATTTCTGTGTGATGTGGTGTGTTCTTAAATCTATTTTTAGTTAATTTTCTTGCTACTAGAGTTAAATTGTGATCAGACAGTCCAGTAAGGAGATTGTAACTTTTTGTTATTCTCTCTGGTTTGTTGGAGAAAATAAGATCCAACATTGTGCTTGAGCTTTTTGATGTCCTTGTTGGCCCTTTAACCAGTTGCTGCAGGTTATTTGTCTGTTATGGTTTTCAGTTTATTCCTTTTCCCAGTTTAGATTAAAATCATCCATGAGAATAATCTCTTTGTTTTGTTTAAATTGTTTTAACATATTCGTAAGGACATTATAAAAAGAATCCTTTGCTGATGGTGGTCTATAGAAAGCAATTAAAGTGAATGACATTTGTTGACTTAATATAACTTTCACGGCAACATGCTCTAGAGTGTCTGCTGCTTCGAGTGCAACGCGCTCACATTTAATATTGTCTTTGACATAGATACAACCCCCCCCCCCCCAACTCGGTCTCGTCGGAAACACTGATATCCGGGTATGGAGAAAGCATTGACAGGGGTTGATTGTTGCAACCATGTTTCAGACAAACATAAATAGTCCAGGTTAGAGTTTGAGAGTAAGTGAGTCAGTTGATCAGTCTTGGAGACAACACTTCTGACATTTAAGTGTCCCCCAAAGAGCCCTCTGGGTTTCAGTTTTGGGTCCCAAATGACCTTTGCGTGATTGACTGTCTGGAATAGGTAAAAGGCTCGCTGCTTGATAACTGCAGGATTCCTACAGGTATTCCCGCATAGACTTTTTCTTGGTTTCAGCACAACTAAAATATAAAATAAAGGACGTGTCCTACGTTGCCATACTCCTGTCTGATCACGCTCCAAACTCTTTAGTCTATCACAGTGTTTCTCAAACTTTTTCAGACCAAGGACCACTTTGTCAAAAAAAAAAAATTCAGGGACCACCTGACCCCGTCTTCAGCCACCTATCCATCATTGTTTCCCATCCTCTCCGTGCCTTGTTTTAGTTAAAGTTCACAGCTTTTGCTGCTCTTTTCCTTGCTTTCTTTTCCTTACTTACTGACGTGACAGCGGAATGATTTTGTCTATAGGAGACGCCGTGGTTGCTTAGGCAACAATTTGGGCACTGCTAATTCAGATTTATCTTCATATATCCATTATACATATTTAAAAAAAATATTTGTCTGCATTTTTGTTCAGAGAACAAATTCGCTTTACACTTCAAATAATGTTAGGTAGGACTAGGGCTGATATTGTCAGGGTCTGGTTCTGTCTGTTTTGTGCTGTTGTTTTTCCCTTTTGGTGCTCCTTGTTTCTCCCCTCCTCCTCCCTGTTCTCTCGCAGGTGCAGAGGTGTGATTGGCCCCTCCCTTTTCCTGCCGACAGACTCACCCCTCAGCCTATCAGCCTCTTCCCTCCTCCTTTTAGGCCTGGCTTTCCCTGACTGCAGCGCCAGAGTATTACCTCCCATGTGCTCCAACCGCATGTCTGGTTCCTTTGTTCCCCGGAGAGAAGATCACCTTTGCCTAAGTTCTCCACCTGAGAAGGTCGCTTTATGTTTGGTTTTTTGAGGACATTGGCTCTTTGCAGTGCCTTTCTACCTGTTTTGATTTTCATTTTTTGTGGACTTTACTACATTAAAGTGACTTTTTGTTAAACACCTTCACGTGATCTGTCTCTGCTTTGGGGTCCTACTCTGGTCACATAACAGATATGGCCTGTAACCAATATCTCGATATTTTTAAGCTATATCGCGATACACGATATATATTTCGATATTTTTGTTGTTGTTGTTTTGTATTGTTTATTTCTAATAAATATTGTCATTATTTCCATGATAGCATTGTAATTGCTCAGAATCAACGTAGAACAGTAGATTTACACTTGCTGTGAGACACACCTCTTTTATAGCATTTTAACACTTGTCATATTTTTTATGAATTTTTAATACATTTCATGATGTAAATATGAGCTTTAAAGCTCAATAGCTTCCAGGTCCTGTGACCTATTGGCTCAAAATCAGTGTAGAACAGTCGAGCTACACCTGCTATACGACACACACTCTTTTTTAATAGCATTTCAACACAGATTTTTTATGAATTTTTAATATATTTCATAATGTACATATGAGCATTGAAGCAGTGCAGAATCATACTTGGCATATGAGACACTTTTTTAAATCAAATTTTAACCATTCTTCATATTTTATAAATAAACGTTTAATACATTTAACACCCACGTTTTATTTTGAAAACCGAAAGTGTCCACACGCTGCCGTAAGCTAGCACTGACTTTCCAGTTTTTTAAAAGTGTTTTCAATAAAGTCGGCAATAAGGGCGCACTTGAAAATATTGGAGCAGCTGACGTGACCACGCGAAAACGAGAGACGTGACCGCAGCTGTTTTTCTTCAGAACCAAGTCGTCCGTCTCCATCTTCAATTACCTCACTTGGACTCTTGGCTTCACCTCTCCTCACTTGATACAGAAAGTACGCATGCGCGCAGGGGATGTTTCTGGGTGGGCGGGGCAGTGTGCTGCGTGCTGTGAGCAGCAGGAGCGAGTGACAGGCGAATCCCCGGAGAATTAAATGCAGACGGCTTAAAACATTTACGTGACAAGTACTCGATGGTCGCGATATAGTCATTTCATACATCTCACGTAGAACAAGCCGCGATATATCGAGTATCCCTAGGTAGGACTCCACAAACTTGTGTGGGAAATTTGAATATTTTAAGAGATCCTCTCACGGACCATTTAAGGTCGCTCGCGGACCACTAGTGGTCCGCGGACCACACTTTGAGTAACACTGGTCTATCATGACCCTAATCTGACAAGTGATGCTCCCAAATGGAGATTTAAAACAAAGTGGCTATCTGACACTGACTTTGTTACCTCTCTTGATGAACAGATTAAATATTATTTTGAAACAAATACAACCGAAACCTCACAAAGTACCAGATGGGAAGCGTTTAAGGCCTTTATCAGGGGACAAATTATTAATATTACTAGTTTTAAAGCTAAAGAAACCTACAATAAAAACAAATAATTAGAAACAAAAATAAAAGAATTAGAAGAAGACTACTACCAATCAGGTTCCCAGGACACCCATCAAAGATTACTTTTGTTAAGAACACAATACAACGAAATTTCTACAACAAAAGCTCTATCGAGTTTACTGCGTCTTAAACGGACATTTTATGATCAAGGGGAAAAATCTGGCAAAGTGCTGGCATGGCACGTCAAACAACTTCAGAATGAAAGACTTATCACATCACTACAAAATAGTAATAATGAGAACATAGTTGATCCAATTGAAATAAATAAAAATTTCCCAAAATTTTATGAAAAGCTCTATAGCTCGGAAATAGTTCCAGATATGTACAAAATTAATAATTTTCTGGACAAAATCCAAATTCCCAAAATATCAGAAGTAATTAAAGGAGAACTAGAGAAACCGAACGTTAATGGAATTATCTATGGCCATTGACAGTATCAAGGGAGGTAAAACCCCTGGGCCAGATGGAATACCTATTGAGATTTATAGAGTGTTCAAACATAGGTTGATGCCAGCATTATTAGAAATGCTCAAGGAATCCTTTCATAACGGAATCCTTCCAACATCATTAAGGGGAGCATTGATCCCTTTATTGCCAAAACCAGGCAAACCAAATAACAAATGTGAAAACTTTAGGCCAATCAGTCTCTTAAATGTGGATTTAAAAATTTTGAGTAAAACAATAGCCAGGAGACTGGAGAAAATAATTCCAAGTATTAAGTATTACTGTATTATACAGGGATCAGAATGGTTTGTACAAGGTAGACTTTCATAATGTTAGGAGAATCTTAAATATCCTATTTGAGGAGAGGGGAGCAGCAGAAACAGCATTACTGTCATTGGATGCTGAAAAAGCCTTTGACAGAGTGGAGTGGCTTTATTTATTTGAAATCCTCAGACATTTTGGCTTTGGAGAAAATTTTAATAAATGGATAAAACTATTATATACAGAACCATATGCTGAAATAATGACTAATCGTAATATATCCAAAACTATTAAGATACAAAGAGGATGTAGGCAAGGAGATCCTCTATCCCCCCGTCTCTTTATTATGGCTATCGAACCTTTGGCAATAGCAGTAAGAACACACCCAAATATAACAGGTATATCAATTGGACGACAGGAGCACCACCTGGCTCTATTTGCAGATGACGTAATCATATTCCTTAAAAAGCTGGAAAAATCCATTCCTGAACTACTAGAACTCCTTTATATATTTTGGAAAATCTCAGGATCTAAATTAAATAAATCCAAATCATCAATAATGCTTTTAAATCAGTTAGAAAGTAAAAACCCTCCTAAAACAGCCACTCAATTTAAAATTGTGGACTGCTTTACATATCTGGGTATTCAAATAGTCCCACAACTTAGACATATTGTAGCCAGCAATTACGATCCTCTACTACAAGAAATCTCAAAATTATTGGAAAGGTGGACTCCTATTTCTATGTCACTAATAGGGAAAATAAATGTCCTTAAAATGAATATAATGCCTAAACTGTTGTATTTGTTTCAAAACTTTCCACTTCCCGGACACGACTATCATTACTGTATTTACCTTATGACAGAGGGGGTCTCAAGTGTCCCTGCCCTCTCTGGTATTATTGGGCAGCTCAATTAAGAACAATCTTGTTTTATTTTGCAGAAAGAGATATTCCTCTCTGGAAAGGAATGGAAGAACTACAGCTGGAGCCTCCCCTCCCAATATACCTGTACTCAGCAAACATTAAAATCTTAAAACAAAACACAAAAAACCCTATTGTGAAAAACATGACCGTAGTGTGGCATCAAGTTAAAAAATATTTGAGAGAAACACCCACCCTCTCCACCTCTCCGCCCTATATGGGGTAATTATTCCTTTCCTCCAGGCAAAAGGGATGGGGGGTTTAAATCTTGGGCTACTAAAGGACTGGCAAAAATAGGAGACCTTTACAACTCACAAAAAGTGCTGATGTCATTTAAAGAAATAGCTGATAAATTTAATATACCCCGTAACCAATTTTTTAAATACCTACAGCTGAGAAATTTCATTAGAACAAACCAAAACCAAACATTATGCAGCCTTGAAAAGTCCACAGTAGAAAAATTAATGAGTATGGATTGTCTAGGGAGGGGTCTAATATCCAAAATATACAAATGTCTAGTAGATGGAAATACAGAAACATCAGCGGGGAGGCTGGGGGCATGGAGGGAAGATCTACAGGAAGACATCTCAATAGAAAAGTGGAGTGAGGTATGCACTCGAGCACAATCAAGAACTACTAACACACGCCTGAAAATACTACAGTACAACTGGTTGATTCGAATGTATATTACCCCAGAAAAACTTCACAAATATAATGGTGCTATACCGGATATCTGTATTTAATGTGAGAAGGAAAGGGGTACATTTTTCCACTGTATCTGGCAATGTACAAAAATACAAAAATTCTGGCAAGAAATAAAACAATGTATTCAAAATATTTTACAAATTCAAATACCTCTGGTTCCACATTTGTTTATATTGGGCCTGTATCCAGATAATTCAAAGCTTAAAAAGCACCAATGAATATTTGTTGATTTGAGTGTGCTAATGGCAAAGAGAGTAATAGCCCTCTCTTGGAAAAACGTCAGTAGCCCAAGTGTGAAGAGGTGGCTGTCTGATCTGTCTCACGTGGTGGAAGAGCCTGGGGACATGTAAACAGTAGCGCTTTGCAGTACTCCATATCACAGAACTATGCTTGTTTCAATATTACTTAATTTTCTCCTATATATTTTGTATAAGGAACTAGCAAACCTGATACCCAACCAAGAATTTGAAAAATTGTAAAGACCGGGGGTGGGGAGTTCATTTTGTTTATTATATTTATTTTTGTTTATTTTTATAGTTTGTTCGAGACATGTATTTGTATTTCTTTGTTATAATGTGAAAACAATAAAAAGAATGTTGGAAAAAAAGAGGGGATTGTTGATATTTTATGTATCTAAGTAAGAATAAGTATTAAATACCGGACCACTGAATGATAACTATTTTTGCATGTATGATTTGTAATAATAATTATTAATGGTTTTTGAATTTCATTTCTTTAATGTATTTTGTTTTGATTTATCTAAAATTAGTTTATAAATGAACTGGTTAACTGCACTTCAGTTATTTAGAAACCCATTAGGGGAAAAACACAACCATTGTCATGTCAATTTATTCTGTTCAACAGTCTTCAGGTCTTCAGGCAGCTTCTAGAGTTTTCTGGTGGGACTCAGACTTCAGTTCTTGTTCTTTGAAGGGTTCTGTTTTGCATGTGGTCTAGAAGAAATTACAAGTTACTTTGCTTGAACAAAATCCGAGTGTCATACTGAAGTAAGTCAGTTCAGAATGGAATAATTTCTTAAACTTTTAAATGTGTTACTTTTGCATCTTCTGCAACTTTTTGATTCTATGATTATCAGGACAGAATACTGCTTCAACAATTCATTATTATTTTAGGCAGTAAAGTCATTTCCTTTTGTGTGATAGTTGATCGCATGCAAACATTCCAGAGAAAAAAAGAAAGCAAAGTGAAGAGAAGGCATCTGTTCCTCATCCTGGTATTAAATGAGTGGAAACCTATTTGTGGAATGAAAGAGCAGCCAAAGCTGGAGGGCGTGCTGTCTGTGTGTGTGTGTGTGTGTGTGTGTGTGTGTGTGTGTGTGTGTGCGTCTGACTGACTGACTGAGAGAGGAGACAACGGGAAAGAGTGGAATAACGTAGTTTGCCAGTCCACTGAGCCAGCAGGAGCATGGGTTACTTTATTTTTCATCATCTTCCTGGGCTTACATTCTGTCATCTTATATTCATGTGCACACCTCCCTGTGGTCTGTTAGTTTGAAGAAAAAGTCAGAAGACCCCCATATTTAAACTATTTTATGCACATTGGTTAATTTTAAAAACATTGCAAGAAGGAAATCAGTTAATCAGTATCCTAAAAGAGATTAAAGATCAATCTCTGTCAAACATAAACACCAAGATCTGAAATCTTCAAACCTTCTAATGTCATGGGCCTGAAACACTTAAAGTCATTTTGGTGTGACACAATTTTTTACATTTCCAGTCTAGAGTCCTAACACTTCTTGGTCATTTCACTTTCATCACGTGTTTTATTCCAAAAAAGGATTTGAACCCTGGGCCACCCAGCAAGGACTGAGCCTTCTGAGCTAAACAACAGAAGTTGTTTTTGACCAGGATTTGGATTTCGAGGACTGTATTCTTCCACTTGAGTAACATCAGACGCATCGTGTCTCAAGTGGATGAAGAAAAGCTAGTCCATGCATTTGTTAGCCAATGCAAGGAAGCAAAAATGGCAGAGATGTGATCTCTTAGTCTTGGTTCGTGTCAGCACACGTGCAGCAGCATTCTGAATTAACTGCAAGTCCTAAGAGATTTATTGGAGCAGCCCGATAAAGAGGCTAGAAGTAACAAATGCGTGGACTAGTTTTTCTGCACTCCACTTGCGACACGATGCATCTGATTTTGGTGATGTTAAGTGGAAGAATGCAGTCCTCGAAATTTGGTTTATGTGGACGTTATGCCCCAGTCTATGGGGGGCCTAGAGCATAGCAAGAAAAGGTGCTCTCTTCCCTGACTCCCAATTAGCCACGTACACCAAGTTAGATTTGAATGAAAAGAAAATTATTTACAAAACCCAAAAGATCAAACAACTATAACTAAGGAATCAACTTCAGGGTGGACCAAGGCCAAAACAACAACCAAAACAACTCTATCTAGAAAATAAATCTCTTTCCTCAGAAAACCAAAATCACAATAAACTTGCCTTTCTAACTAACGAAAACAGGAGAAAACACGATCACCTCAAATGGCAGTCCATCCCTACTATTCAAACAAACAAAAGAAAAACTTTCTGATCTCAAACCAAGGATTTCACAACAGGACATGTGGCTGGTTGGGAGAGGAGGAGGATGTGGAAGTGCCATTGTCCACTTGACGGCCGCCATCTTGGCTCCTTATATATCAGGTGGTTTTCAGATGCAACCAATTATGGGCTAGGACCGGAAATCACTCCACCAATCACCTCCCAAGGATGGCACATCCTTGTTTGCATATGAAATTGAAACAAAACACAAGGCATAGAAGCAAACACACAAGAAACGACACAAAATATGACCACAGTCATAACACCCCCACACCCAAGAATTAAACATACCCCTAAATGTTTCATTCCTATGGCTCTGAGTACCCCCTAGACCAGACATGGGCAAACTACGGCCCGCGGGCCGTATACGGCCCGTTAGGCAATGCAATACGGCCCACCGAACTTATCTACATCCAAAAATAAAAATATATCTTAGATAAGATATGTGTCCCATCACTGTGCGATGAAAACTCCTGCTCTATCTCTGCTTTAGTTTGAATCAGTCACGAAGTGCCTGGTTGTTATAAAGACAAAGAGGCTTGGCTTTGACAGTGAAGTGAGACCTCTTCGTGCGATATACCACGTTTGGGTTTACTTCATTCTGGATCGTCATTGGTTGGTCAAAGGTGAATGTGGGCGTTACTAATCGATTCGCCTGACTCTGATTGGTCGACAGGTGACAGGTGTCAATCATCCACACTCTGCGTTGTTTTAGCTTTAGTAGCACCCGCAGCTGCTTCATATTCTTTTAATACAGCTTGTTTCAAACATTGCGTTGTATTAAAACTCGAAGTCTTATTTCCTCCTCTCAGAATCGTCGCTGAACAACTTTTGCAAACAGCAATACTGTTGTTATCTTCTGCCACTATGAAAAATGACCACACTGGTGAAGACATGTTCATTATTAGTATGGCAGAGACGGGGCCCAGGGACGTCACTAGGTTTAAGAAACTGGGGTGGCTTAGCCCATAGAGGAGAAAAGTTATTGCGCGTGCTAAGCGCAACATCTTCATAAACCAGGCCATCACGATGGTTAACTCCCCTGCCCCTCTTTCACCCATCCTATTTTCCCCTCCACCTGCCAGAAAACTAGAAATCTGCACCAATGTGGAGCCATTAAACCAGGAATGAAAACTTGGTCTCAACAGCCATATGTCTTGCCCATTATTTGCAATAAACCTTTTCACTTTACATTACTTATACCCATGCGTTCGCGCTCTGCTCTTGCCGCTGTGAGGTTCGGCTCTGTGTACTTCAGAGGTAAACACGCAAGCGGCAGTGAGCAGGGTCGCATGGAAAACATGGACTGGAATTTCAGTGATGTGGGCGTTCTCTATATGAAAAAGTGGAATGGATTGTATAATGACGCACTGAAGGGGGCCCTCTCTACCGTACCCGATGAAATGAGATTTATGATCATATTTACGTGAATAATGACAGTTTATATGATTATTGGTTTAAACTCATATTCTGGCCACTTTGTATTGCATAAATAGGCATTTTTTGTGAAAAAAAAATGTAATAAATAAAAATTATAATAAAACACCACCAAATTATTTAGGGGGGCTGAAGCCCCCCTAAAATAGGCCTAGTGACGCCACTGACGGGGCCAGGCCTGGGTCCTGCCAATAAGGTGCGATAGCTTTTGGGGCGACTTGGCCTGCAAACGTCTGATAATGAACATGTTTAAAAAAATCAGCTGAAAAGTTAAATTATGTGAAGTTGAAAAGTGAATTTTTTCTTTAACAAAAATGTATTTAAATATATTTACATATGTTTAAAAACACACAAATATGTTAAAATGTATGTTTGTATGTATGTTAATAACATACACAAAGATAGTGTTTAAAGAACGACACTCATTGTTGAAACCTATTTTTCAAGCCAAGTCGTCCTGGCCCGGGCCCCTCTGTCAAATTTTAGAACCCAATGTGGCACACAAGTCAAAAAGTTTGCCCACCCCTGCCCTAGACTAAGTGTCTGCTATCACATTTTCTGTACCTTTTTTGCGTTGGATCTGCAGATTGAAGTCCTGCAGAAGGAGAGACCAGCGCATGAGTTGCTGGTTGGAATTGCACATGTTTGCGAGGAATTTTAGTGGGTTGTGATCTGTGTATACTTGTATAGGTTACGAACTAGATCTGAGATACACTACAAATACTGTAAGGCAAACAGGAGGGCGAGAGCTTTCTTCAGAAAACTGTCATTGCAAGCTGGATCCAGGTAACGGAAGCAGCACAAAAACTTTCTTACAGTGGACGTTAAAGGACAAATCCTGGTCAAAAACAACTCCAAGATTCTTTACAGTGGAGCTGGAGGCCAGGGTGATCCCATCTAAAGTAACTAAGTCTATAGAAAGAGAGTTTCTGAGGTGTTTCGGTCCAATTACAAGAACTTCAGTTTGGCTGAATTTAACATCAAAAAGTTGTAGGTCATCCAACTTTTTATATCCTTAAGGCATGCTTGGAGTTTAATTAATTGATAAATTTCATCAGGCTTGATCGATTTAATAAAAGTATAAACTTGTTTCCTTACAACATGCTTTTTTACTGTCACTTGGTCACTTAGCTGTGTCTTAACCAGAGATCTAAGGACAGGCAGGTGTTACAGCTGCAGTTGTTTCTTAGCCTTTCTTTTTTGGTCTGCACACTGAGGTTCAGAGACCAATCAGGTCCAGGCATAAGAGAGGAGGAAGAAAAAATGAAGAAAACTAACAAAAGGCAAGAGTTTTATTCACCCGAAGTCAGGGTGTTTAGTTTCAGTGAAAGAAAGTGAACTGAGGAAGAAATTTGAGCAGAACCAAGCTCATTGGTGGACGGTCATCCGCCATTACCGGTTGAGAGACAGATACACAGCAGCAGCAAAACAATAACTAACTAGAAACTGTAATGGAGATATGGTAGCAATAATGACATAGTGGAGGATCACAGCAGCTGCCACGATTCATGAGAACCTGCTGGACAAGAGAGCACAAAAACTCTGGGGGGGTGAAAACGGCATTGTAGGGGGAGTGAACAGATAAGGAGTGTTTAGGTACATGTGAAACGGAAATGGGATGAGTTCAAGGCCCCCAGCAGTCTAGTCCTATAGCAGCATAACTACGGGATGGCCTGTGCTAGCCCTAACTATAAGCTCTATCAAAAAGGAAAGTCTTAAGTCTACTCTTAAAAGTGATGACCGTGTCTGCCTCCCAAACCCAGAATGGTAGTTTGTTCCACAGAAGGCTCCCAATCTACTTTTGTATACTTTAGAAACCACAAGGTAAGGTACTATGAGGTCTTTAAGATATGACCATGGCCTGGCCATGATAACAAAGAGTTACAAATAGTCCATCCTAAAAGTAACAAATGCATGGCCTAGTATTTCTGCATCCGCTTGAGACACGATGCATTAGATTTTTGCGATTTCATGTCAGTGAAAAAAAGCAGTCCTTGAAATGAGTTCTATGTGGGCATTCCGGATATATTCTGATGAAATATGACTCCAAAATTCTTTATAGTGGAGCTGGAGGCCGCGGTGATCCCATCTATAGTAACTATATGGGAACGCTATAGCAGGAAAGAGAGTATAGGCTAGGGTTGCAATCAACAGCTACTCCGCTAGATGGCACTAAATCTTACACACTGTAACTTTCAGAAGTATAAATCTATCTATCATGGCTTTATGAATTTTTAAGTGTTATTCCACCAATTAGGTATGGCTGTTCCTTGGACTCAATACATAATCAAGAAGAAATACATTATTAAAGTGTGGCAGAGTGACTGTGTCATCAAGCTGTAAACAATTGTGGTGCCATAATCCTCATAGATAGGTGAGAGAGGATCATTTGTGTCAGGTGTGGCTTTTTTGCTTCTGCTCGGGCTGGCGTTGGCAGTGTGGCGTGGTTTGGCGTGGCGGTCGCATGGTCCCTCAAGGTGCAACTTTTCTTTCATACTCATAGAGTGGGCCAGCTGTCTGGAGTGTGCGTTAGCACTGTCTATATGCTGCACAGCATATGTACGCGCCACACAGCGTGTGTCGGCTTAATTGCCAAGGCGGGAAGGGTGGAGCGTGTCCTTCAAGTCATTGCGTAATTTTCCACGTGGCATTCAACCCCTAAGTTAAAGCTGCATAGTGGTGGTGCGCCACTCTCAATCGGACCGCTGAAGCCTCCACATCCGCCAGTGGCTTACGTCCTAAGGCAGCTCTTCATGTTGCAGGGCCTCTACTGCTGTTCTGTCTGGGCTGGTTTTATTAGTGCTTACTACTATTGTCATTTAACTGATTTTCTTGTCTGCGCGCGTTTGTGGGTCTCTTCCTGGGCCACACAGCACTGTCATTTTAATAGTGCTGAATGATTTTATGTGATGTTGAACCAGGATTGCACAATGTGCAAATCCTCACCTCTTTAGTGCGATGCCTAACTGTGCTTCTATTCTATTCTTTTGGATAGGAGCTGTGGTGCCGCTGGCATGAGTGACTGGTGGTGGTCGTCCCTTTCAGTTCCTTTTGTATAATAATGCACCTGGGTGTCCAAAATTTGTGTGTAGTTTTCACGTGTGGTGTATTATTAGGACTCCCTCCCCTTCCCCCCTGTCAGCAAGTGTAGTGGAAAAATTATTTTAACCTCTGTTTTACTTTTTTATGCTTACTTTACTTTACAATTATATTTTTGTGTTTAACTTTGTATGAACTTTGTCCTATTTAGGAGACTGCCTCCTGATGGTTTGATATATGTTTATATGTACTGTAACCCCCTTAATGCAATTAGAGTCTCTCTTTTATTACCTCAGAGGAGAGGGAGGGGGAGAAATGTCTACAAAAGAGCAGTTGAATGTATTATCAGCAGAGAGAACTTTGCGACTCCTGTACTCGCACTGTTGTCTCTCCTTGGCCAAGAATAAAATTCTCATTCAATACTGATCGTGTTCTCAGTCTTTATTGAATTTCTGCGACAAACTTGGCGTCACGAACAGGATCCCCCGACTGGTCGTCCGGACAGTGACCAGTGGAGTGGCTTCCCCGTATTAGAAAAGAATTCTGGCCTCCAACCTCGATCAACAATTAAGATACGGGACTGATCATTTTCTCCGTGATCGCCGGCGTTAGGATTCAACAAACTCAAAAAAAAAAGAAAAGAAATTTGGTGAGACACTTTCAGTTTTTTGGAGAACAAAAAAAAGAAAAAAAAGAGAAAAAAAGAAAAATAAATTGAGAAAAGAGGCATAGTGTGGTGAAGGGGTAAGACCTGGCGAGTGGTGACCAGACTGACGGGATTGGTTTAAGAGTCCAACCTTAGATCAAGATTGGTCTGGGATCAATCTTAGATCAGGATTGTTCTGGGATCAATCTTGGATTGGCAAGAGTCCAATCTCTGTACTTGGGGTACAAGTCTTTCTGGATAATTGAGACTTAAAAACGAATCACCCTTCTCAAGTTGTCCTACTAGTGTGCAGAAATGTCTTACATGTTACAGAAATTTCTTACTAGTTGAATGAAGTTGCACACCAGTAGTGTGCAATTGCGCACTAGTAGCGCGCTAGTTGCGCACTAGTAGTGTATTGTGTCATACTAGTACAACCAAACTCCTTACATGTTAGGTCCGGAGGCTCACTAGTAAGACAAACTTTGTTCTACTAGTTATACTAGTAAGAAAAAAATATATGTCACTAGTAACACTAGTGAGCATTTTTGATGTCACTAGTACTACTAGTAAGGTGCAAAAGTCCCACTAGTGCTACTAGTGGATATTTTGCCACTTACTAGTGCTACTAGTACGCATCTTGGCCCTTACTAGTGCTACTAGTAGACACTTTGCCCTCTACTAGTGGTACTAGTAAGATCGTGATATCTCACTAGTAGCACTAGTGGGACTTTTGCACCTTACTAGTAGTACTAGTAGACATTATGGCCGACACTAGTAGTACTAGTAAGGTCACAAATGCTGTACTAGTACTACTAGTGGACAGTTTGGTACATATTAATAGTATTAGTAACATCGTAATAGTCTCACTAGTGTCACTAGTGGACATCCTTCCCATTACTTGTGTACATGTAAGTTGCAAGATGCAGTCCACTAGTAGTACTAGTACTAGACTGAATTAAAATATTCTAAGCTAATCTAGAGATAGATAGACAGATAGATAGATATTTAGTGGCTAATATGCCCAGAATTATTATTTTAATACTTTTTGTCCCCAAGGCCGCGGACCAGTACCCGGTCGTGGAGCAATTGTTATCGGGCCGCACGAGTCTGGACGATGGTTTATTTTGCAAATGCCGGTACGTGATACCCACATAACAAGCCCGCACTGCATAATATGCGGCGACCGCATCTCTAACGAGGCAATGAAGCCGTCAAAACAGCTTCGCGTATCGTATTTTGAAGGGATTATAGTGGCCCTTTGTCACTATACGCGCACGCTGGTGATTTTAAGGGCTTGTACGCGTGCCAGTGTAGGTGCATAACACAGCCAATGTCCAAGCATTACTGATTATGTTGCACATTTATTAGGATACACACAGTCATCTCACAGTGCTCGCTTTCAACAATAACACTTCTGACCTGCGGCGTTACACGCCATGGCACGGTCAAAAACCATATAGATTCCCCAGCAAGCGCCCCTGCACTGCTTAACCCACCTACCCATATAGACTCTTGCAATAGCCTAATTAGGTACTGCCACCTACTGGCACAAATGAGTACAACACATATGAAACAGAATGACCAATTTGGCTCCCACAGGGATATTTAAATGTTACCATAGCAACAAACAAACAACCCAACGGATATCCGTGATATCAGTGCAAAGTGTCTACTAGTAGTACTAGTAATGGCCAAAATGTCCACTAGTAGCACTTGTAAGCAGTACTCGAGTTGAGGAGGGGGGGGGGGGGGGGGGGGGGGGGGGGGGGGGGCATTCCCCCTGGCGGAAAAAATTGTCAAAATCATCCCCCTTATAAAATGGTCATCCCTTCTTCCATCCCTTGTGGCATTTTATCAATGCATGTGAAAATTACTTATATTTAACACTGGAAATAGAATTACCATTCGACATTTAGGTGGGCTTTATGATCATCAGTCGCGGCGGGGGAAAAAATAAAAATATATCTTACAAAGATATGTCTCATCACTGTGCGATGAAAACTCGGCGAGCTAGCACCCAAAGAGTAGCAAAAAATCCACAAAACGATACAGTATGAATGATCTTTGCTGTTTTGTGTCAAAAGTTCTATTTCAGCGTGAAGAAACGCTGCTAAAGTCTCCTGCTGTGTCTCTGCTTTAGTTTGAATCAGTGATGAAGCTCCTGGTTGTTACATAAACACAAAGAGGCTTTGACAGTGAAGTGTGACCTCTTGGTGCAATATACCACCTTTGGGTTTACTTCATTCTGGATCGTCATTGGTGGGTCAAAGCTGAATGTGGGCGGTACTAATATATTTCCTGACTCTGATTGGTCGACAGGTGACAGGTGTCAATCATCCATACTCTGTGTTGTTTTAGCCTTTGCAGCACCTCTAGCTGCTACCTGCTGCTTCATATTCTTTAATACCGCTTGTTTTAAACATTGCGTCGTATTAAAACTCGAAGTCTTCTTTCCTCCTCCTTAAATTGTGTTTATTTAGGTGAAACACACAAAGATGTTAAAAAATGGACACGATGTCCATAGTTAAGTGGTTTTTGTTTCTTTCCGAGCTTTTACTGTTGTTGATAGTAATAAGAAGAACAATTATGATGTAATAATGTTATAATGATATCAAGGATGTCAGATATCTGATGTCCTGGATATGCATATCTGTGATATCTGTGATATCCGTGATATCCTTAATATCAGTGATATCCGTGATATCCTTGATATCAAGGATATTACTGATATCACAGATATGCATATCCAGGACATCAGATATCTGACATCCTTGATATCATTATAACATTATAACATCATTATTGTTCTTCTTATTACCATCAACAACAGTAAAAGCTCATCAGGCTTTATGGGGTTAAGTTTTTGCTGGGTGGAATCCTTTCAGAAGAGCCAATAGGAAACCTCAATGCATGTGCTGTCCCCACCTCCCAATTAGCATTTTATTCCACCAGTTCTACTAGTGAACATTTAGACCCTTACTAGTACTACTAGTAGGCCAAAAACACCTTACTAGTACTACTAGTGGACACTTTTGCCCTTTCTAGGACTACTAGTAAGGAACAAAATAACCCAACTAGTGCAACTAGTGGTTGCTGTGGCTCTTACTAGTAGTACTAGTAGACAATTTGGGCCTTACTAGTACTACTAGTAACAATAAGAATGCCCACTAGTAGTATTGGTGAGAGCCACAATGTCCACTAGTAGTACTAGTAATGTTGAAAGAGACATACTAGTATTACTAGTAGACATTTTGGCCCTCACTAGTAGTACTAGTAATGTCAAAAACATCTTACCAGTGCTACTAGTGGACATTTTGGCTCTCACTAGTACTACTAGTAGGCATTCTTGCTGTTACTAGTAGTACTAGTAAGGTAAAATATACCTCACTAGTACTACAAGTGGACATTTTTGTACGTACTAGTAATACTAGTGAGGTCAAAAATGCCTCACTATTGCTACTAGTGGGCATTTTGGTGCTACTAGTAGGGTCCAGGAGGCTACTAGTGCATGACACATGCCTACTAGTAGGGCGTAGTAGTGTTACTAGTGCAGCACAGTAGTTTACAAGTAGGGTTTGATTGCGAACTAGTAGGCCAAAAGTGGCACTAGTAGTGTAAAAAAACGTTACTAGTAAGACACAGTCGTTCTACTAGTGTGCTCTAGTAGTTCTACTAGTGCGAAATATCGTCTTACTAGTGAGGACAAAAAGCTTACTAGTACATGGACCTTAAGTCCGATATCAAGGATATTGAATAAATGCTCAAACGGCTTTCCATAGTCGCTGACTCCTCCAGGAGGCCCCATCGTCACCATTATGACCTCAAAATATGGTTCTGAATGAATTGATTGTCTTAATGTATGGACAAATGAATTTGGGTTCCCTAAAGGGGGATCCCTGAGCACTAAAGAGATAAGACAGTTAGAAAGAAAATTAGACTACAAGGAGTCAGAAATGAAAAAAAGGGAAAGAGCATAAAGGTGAAGGATTTAGAAGAGATAGAAAAACATAGAAATTGTTTGAGTAACTGGAAAGCAGGAGCTGACAGACGAGAGAGATTGCAGTGTCAGAAGGAATTAACAGAGAGAAAGAATAGTAAAAAAAAACAGAAAATGAAGAAAACACAAGGTCCATCACCATATGTTCTTTCACCTCCTACTGCACCCACTTCTGTGTATCCTGTTACAGAACTGCAGGCCCTGAAGGTGAACACTGACCTAGACTCCTGTCCCTTTCAATGAACACCTGCCGTGTCCGGAGCAATGGGAGGATACGACGAGCCAGATCAACATGTGAAAGAAGAAGAGAAGGAAGAATATGGAGATGTCGTGCTGCCTGTATCACCCCCACCTTCCGCACCACCAGCATTCAAGTCATCAACACATGCTATGCAGACCAGACAACAAGCCTCCCTCTAAGACTGACACACCGACTGCTTCGACCTTTCCAATGGTCGAGGTGGCTGGACCGGATGGTCCTATCTTCGTGCATCAGCCATGGACAGCAGCTGATGTAAGAGAGGCGGCAGAACACCTGCCAGAGCCACGCAACTCAGGAATTACATTTATTGAACAATTTCTGAATTTTTGTCAAGAATTCCGACCTACAGGAGTTGAAATACGAAGGATTCTGGCAAAGAGACTTGGGCCAGGAGACCTGCTTAAAGTCTCCCAACGTATTCCCAGGCCTAAGTTGAAAATTGTTCACGTAGATTGGGCTCATGCTAAAAACATGGAGTATCGAGATGCGCTCCTTGAGCTAGGTGACGCACTGGGGAGAGCCTTTCCTACTAAGGTTGATATGTCTAAAATAGCCAGCTGCAAACAAAAACCAGAAGAACAGGTCGATGACTATGTATCCAGATTGACTGCCATCTTTAACGAACATAGTGGGCTGGAGCAGCCAGGGCATATTGGTGCGCAGCCTGATGCATGGGAGAGCCACCTCTGCAATTCCATCCTCGGAGGGGCAGCGTGGACGAGGCAGAGGCAGAGGCTGTAGACGCGGGGGAAACAGAGGTGGAAGAGGAGGCGGACGAGGAGGTCAGCACAAGGCTCTCAAGATCCCAACGCCTGTTATAGGTATGGCGAAATTGGACACTGGTCTAGAGACTGTCCCATGAACGCTTCGGATGAAGAGGCACGAGCATGTCAGATTGACAGGGACAGGACGAAGGGCAAGGGACATTACCCGAAGGCTCTGCAGAACAGGGAAGTGAAACACACACACAGCCACATGCATGTTTACATAATGATGACAGCCAGGAGCACACACACCAGGATGTTCATGCTCATGTACATAATGCTATAAGATATCTTGAACAGAAAAACACACCACAGGTTGAAACTTATGTACAATATTCAGGTGATCCTAAAACTGTTTTTCCTTTATATACGTTGACAATAGAAGGGAATGAAGTGATGTTTTTGGTAGATTCAGGAGCTACAAATTCTGTGATTATGGCTTCCACATTTTCACACACACCAAAAATGACTGGTAACCATGTGTATTCTGTCGGAGCACCTGGCCAATCAATTAAAGAAAGAGTGACTGCTCCTCTGCGTTGTATTACACCAGAGGGGGAGCAAATAAAGCATGCATTCTTATTCTCACATCTCTGGCTTGTTAATCTGCTTGGCAGAGATCTCATGTGTAAATTGGGGATATGGTTGATATCGACTCCAGACAGGTTAAAGGTGAGTTCTCTCACCTCACTGACAGGACCTAATGAATCATTGATAGCTGTTATGCATGATCCCCGACAATTGTTGTATGCATATAAGTGGAAGTTAGAGGCTTCTGCATCCACTGATCAGCTGATACAAAAAATAAGAACACTTGTGTCTTCTACAGATACAGATTTTCTAACAATCAATGAATTACATTATACATCTCATGTGAATCATAAAGATTTGGGGTTGTTTGTAGAAAGATGTGTGTCAGGCCGGGACTCAAATGAGGACTCAGATGCAGACTTAGGCTGAGAGTAGCTTTTATTCAGGACTTCAATGACCCTCGAAAGAGTGAGGCTATAAAATAGGCCTAAACTAAGAGGAGCAAAAAATCACTCCGAGGAGGAAAAAATCTCTGTACTAACTTTATGAAAATTACCAAAATCAAAATCACTCACAACGAGGAGAAAACAAAGGCTATGAAAAACACTAACAAAGGACGCTCCTACGAGGCTGACAAAAACACTATGCTAAACACTAGGAAACCAAAAGGGCTAGACTAAGATAATACAACAAAAAATCACTCTTGCGAGGGAAAGAAACAAAAGATCACTAGAGCTATAAAGCTATGGCTGAGGCTAGGAAATTACAACAAAAAATCACTCTTGCGAGGAAAAAACAAATGATCACTTGAGCAAAAAGCTATGGCTGTGGGAATAGGAAATAAGGCTTTGGTGAACGCTACATGAGACGAAACACTTCGGCACGGGACAAAGGGAGACGCAGACAATATATACACCAGGTAATGGGGAACAGTTGGAAACAATCAGGGCGGGAAAGACAATCAGAAAGGTGACACATGAGGAAGGGCAAGTGACCTGAAACGAGAGGAGAGTTATCTTTCAAAATAAAAACAGGAAGTGACAAGACAAAAACCCAGCTTGACCTCACAGTACCCCCCCCTCTAGGCCCGACAGCTGACGGCCCAGGCTGGTCTCTATGAAAATCGTCAATAAGGCTGTGGTCCATGATGTGCCGCGAAGGCACCCATTGTCGCTCCTCCGGACCGTACCCCTCCCAGTCCACTAGGTACTGCCTGCCCCGGCCCCGGTTGCGCACAGCCAGTAACTTCTTGACCTTATAGACCGGACCCCCGTCCACTATCTCAGGGGGAGGAGGGGGGTGGGAGGGCCTGGACCATGGGGCTCTCTTTGACCGGTTTGACCTGACTTCTGTGAAAGGTAGGGTGGACACGGAGAGACCGGGGCAGGCGAAGGCGAACCGCTGCAGGTCCGATAACCTTGGCGATGGGGAACGGCCCCACGAAGCGAGGTGCCAGCTTCTTGGAGAGGGCTTTGAGGTGGAGGTTCTTGGCTGAAAGCCACACCCTCTGGCCTTTTGACCCGGTCCCCCTGGTGGATGAGGAGCTGCCGAGCGGCTGCCCAGACTCGTCGGCATCGGCGGATCATAGCGTGGGCAGAGGGCACCGACACTTCCGGCTCCTGGTCTGCGAAGACAGGAGGCTCATAGCCGTTGCTCCATGTGGGGTTGTTCTGGGACACCAGACATCGGAGGCCGGTCTCTAGCTGCTGGTTGAGGCGCTCGGTCTGGCCGTTGGCCTCCGGGTGATAGCCCGACGTAAGTCGACAAAACTCCTTCCAGAAGCAGGATATGAACTGGGGCCCCCGGTCGAAAACGATGTCCCTAGGAAAGCTGTGGACTCGGAAGACATGGTCAATCAGAATTTCAGCCGTCTTCTTGGCTGAAGGCAGTTTGGGCAATGCTATGAATCTTGTCATTTTGGAAAACCTGTCCACCACCGTGAGAACCGTGGTGTTACCTTGAGAGACCGGGAGCCCCGTGACAAAATCCATAGAGATGTTGGTCCATGGTCTGGTGGGGATGGGAAGCAGTTGGAGAAGTCCCATTCGCCGACCGGAAGAAGTCTTATTCCTGGCAGACCGAGCAAGCCTCGACGTATTCCCGGACGTCCCGCTCCATGGACCGCCACCAGAACCTCCGAGTGATTGCAAACATGGTCCGGCGAACCCCCGGATGACAGGTAAGCAGCGAGGTGTGAGCCCAGTGGATCACCTGTGGGTGCAGCTCAACTGGAACGAACAATCGATTCTCAGGACACCCACTAGGTGGCGGGCTCTCACCGATTGCCTGCTTGACCTCCTTTTCTATCTGCCAAGTCACCACTCCGACCACACAGGTTCGTGGAAGGATGGGCTCCGGTTCTTTGGCAACAGGCTCGGGGTTGTAGAGACGTGACAGGGCATCAGACTTGACGTTCTGGGACCCCGGCCTGTAAGAAAGAGAAAACGAGAAGCGGTTAACACGGCCCACCTTGCCTGGCGAGAATTTAGTCTCTTGGTTTTACGTATGTATTCCAGGTTTTTGTGGTTGGTCCAGACAATGAATGGGTGTTCCTGTCCCGTGTGCCACATGTTCAGTTACTCCTCGTCCTTCTTTAGTGATAATGGTACTTGTAATAAATGTAGTTTATTTGTAGCTTTGGAGGCGAGGGTCAGTGAGTTCGAGGCATGGTACCGCACCACCGAAGAGTCAGTAGCTCAGATAGTTAGCCAGTCCCTGGTAGCCGGTGCGGTACAGCCACAGGTAGCTTCAGTTACCGTCCCCCGGTAGTTCCCGAGCAGCCGGGAGGCTGGGTGACTGTTCGAAGGAGGCATAGCCCCAAACTGAAGCCCACGGTACACCACCAACCACTCCACGTTTCAAACAGATTTTCCCCGCTCAGCGACAAGGACACTTCAACTGGACTGCGACACACCCGCTGAGAGGCCAACTCTGGTCATTGGCAGCTCCATAGTCCGAAACGTGAAGTTAGCGACACCAGGGGCCATAGTTAAATGCATCCCGGGGGCCAGAGCGGGCGACATTGAATCTTTTTTTAAACTGCTGGCTAAAGATAAGCGTAAATACAGTAAGATTGTTATTCACGTCGGCGGTAATGACACCCGGTTACGCCAATCAGAGGTCACTAAAATTAATGTTTTATCAGTGTGTGAATACGCCAAAACGATGTCGGACTCCGTAGTTTTCTCTGGTCCCCTCCCCCATGTGACCAGTGATGACATGTTTAGCCGCATGTCGTCATTTCACCGCTGGCTGTCGAAGTGGTGTCCAGCAAACGATGTGGGCTTCATTGATAATTGGACACCTTTCTGGGGAAAACCTGGTCTGATTAGGAGAGACGGCATCCATCCCACTTTGGATGGAGCAGCTCTCATATCTAGAAATATGGCCAAGTTTATTAGCTGACCAAAACTGTGTCAACAACCCAGAGTTGAGACCAGGAAGCAGAGCTGCAGTCTTACACGCTTCTCTGCGCCTCCATTAGAGCAGCTGCCCACCCAGTCCTTTAATATAGAGACTGTGTCTGTCCCCCATCCACCTACATTATTTAAAGATAAAACAAACAGAAGAGGAGTTCATCAAAAATTAAATCAACATCTCCAACAGTCCAAAATAAGAGAATTAAATGTGGACTCTTAAATATCAGGTTTGAAAGTCTTGTTCTTAGCCTCACTCACCCAACCTGGAAAACATTGCAGCCAATTTTATTTGTTACAGTATATCAAGCTCTTGGTCCTTATTCCGAATTTTTATCTGAATTTGCATCAGGCTTGATCCCTAAAACAGATAAAGTAATTATTGTAGGTGATTTTAATATTCATGTGGACAACCACAATAATTGTCTTAGTACTGCGTTTATCTCTCTATTAGACTCAATTGGCTTTTGTAAAAGTGTAAATAAACCGACTCATTGTCTGAACCACATTCTTGATCTTGTTCTTTCATATGGCATTGAAATTGATAATCTAATAGTCTTTCCACAGAATCCTCTTCTGTCTGACCATTTTTTAATAACCTTTGAGTTCATACTACTGGACTATAAGCTTTGCGTAGAAACTTCTACAGCAGATGTTTACCTGATAGTGCTGTAGCCAAATTTAAGGAAATGATTCCTTCAGTATTGAATTCAATGCCATGTCTAACTGTAACAGAGGACTTGTCTGCTTCCTTTAGCCCCTCACAAATAGATCATCTTGTTGATAGTATTACAGGCTCACTACGGACAACTCTAGACTCTATTAGACCTCTGAAAAAGAAGACAATTAAACAAAGAAGGCTAGTACCATGGTATAGCCAGCAGACTTGCAAATTAAAACAAGAAGCACGTAAATCTGAACGCAAATGGCGCGCCACTAAACTGGAAGAATCTCATCTAGTCTGGCAGGATAATCTCAGAACATACAGGAAGGCTCTCCGTAATGCCAGAGCAGCCTACTACTCTTCTTTAATTGAGGAGAATAAGAGCAACCCTAGGTTTCTCTTCAGCACTGTAGCCAGGCTAACAGAGAATCACAGCTCTACTGAACCATCTATGCCCTCAAAAGGCATTGATCTCCATTCTTATACAGCAAGTTTGGAAACAGCTGTAAAACCTGATATGTATTTAGACTGTTTTTCTCCCATCTACCTTCATCAAATAACTTTAATAATTTCTGCAGCTAAGCCGTTAACCTGTCTCTTAGACCCCATCCCAACCAGGCTGCTCAAGGATGTTTTACCTCTAGTTAGTCATTCGTTATTGGATACGATTAATCTGTCTTTATTATCAGGATATGTACCACAGTACTTTAAGGTAGCTATAATTAAACCTCTTCTTAAAACGCCCACTCTAGACCCAGAGGTCTTAGCCAACTACAGACCGATATCGACTGGCATCGTGACATTTTTGGGAATGTGCTCTTATTGTTGACAGTTTATCCCTAACTATGCTGAGTTAGAGGTCCCGTTGGGAACCCTAATTTATGGTAAAGGTCTACAACATGGAGGGCGGTGAAAAGATGCACTGTTCTTAATCCTGCCACTCTTTTACCTTCTCCAGATGATGGTGAAGCTCATGATTGTGTTGCTATTCTTCAACAGATTTGCACACCCAGACCCGATCTGCAAGAGACTCCTCTTACTAACCCTGATCTTGTCTTTTATCTTGAAGGTTCTGCATTTCGAGATACTCAGTCTGGGTCAAACAAAGTGGGCTTTGCTGTATGTGATGATCACTCCATAGTGCAATCGGCTTTTTGCCCTCTAACTATTCGGCACAAGCCGCTGAATTGATAGCCCTCACTGCGGGTTGCACACTAGCAAAAGGTCGCTCACAAGGTCGCTATACAGATTCTCGTTACGCCTTTGGTGTGGTGCATGATTTTGGCGCACTATGGAAACACAGAAATGTTTTTAAATCTGATGGAAAGCCTATCTTACATCATGACAAAGTCTTAGCTTTATTGGATGCTATTCTTTTGCCAAAACAGATTGCAGTTTGCAAATGTCAAGCTCACACAGGTGACACAGACTCTGTATTTAAAGGCAATGCGCGAGCGGATGCTGCAGCCAAGCACGCTGCTGATTTATCACTCCCTTCTCCCCCAGCTGAGGCGTTCTGTTTTCTCTCACAAACACTCCCTGACTCTCTCTATGCATTTCAGTCATTTGCCTCTCCTTCTAAAGTTGCCCAGTGGAGAGCATGTGGAGCTCAATACAAAGATAAGGTTTGGTTCGGTCCGGATGGACGGCCCTGTTTACCTAAACACTTTTTTCCTCATTTTGCTAAATTGACACACAGGTTAGACCATGTGTCAAAAGGGGTTTACAAAGGGTTTTGCAGCATATGCACAGAAATATTATCAATCTTGTGTTATTTGTGCAACCTACAATGCAGGAAGAGGTATTCCTGTCCCTGCAGCAGCACACCCACCACCAGACAAACCATTTGATCACTTAATGATGGATTTCATAGAACCAACTCCAGACAAAGGGAAGAAGTATTCTCTAGTGATGGTGGATATGTGGTCTAAGTGGGTGGAAGCTTTTCCAGCAAAACATGCTAACAGCCATGCAGTCACCAAGGCTCTGTTAACAGATATCGATCCACGTTGAGGAATTCCATCAAGAATCAGTAGTGATAACGCCACACACTTTGTAAACGCTGCAGTGTAGGTAGTGGGACAGTTCTTAGGCATTGACATGAAAAAAACATTGTGTATTTCATCCACAGAGTGGGGGAGCAGCGGAGAGAGAGAATGGTATGCTCAAAGCAAAACTTGCTAAATGTTGTGAAGAAACAGGTTTGTCCTGGACGGATGCACTCCCCATTGTTTTGTTTTACATGCAAATGAGACAGAGAAGTCGGGTGAAACTCAGTCCGTTTGAGATCCTATTTGGATGTCCTCCTAATGTTGGCATGGACCTCTATAGGCACGGCCGGATCATCGCACAGGCTTCATAGGCTTCATAGCCTAGGGGCCCCTGACCATGTTAATCCAGCCCTGTCTATAGGGACAGACTGCCACCCACTTCTTTGTGTGATAATAACATGATTGAGTATTGTAAACTCTGGTATGTTGTCTCAAGTTTCTAAACAGGTTTAAGCAGCCCTCCTTCAGCAGGCCACAGGTCCTCTACACTCGATCCAGCCTGGCAATTGGGTGGTGATAAAAAACCTGCAAAGGAAGCACTGGAGGTCTAAAAGGTGGCAAGGGCCATTCCAAGTGTCGCTCACAACACACACAGCGGTGAAGGTTGCAGAGAGAGCAACTTGGATCCACGCCCACCACTGCAAGAGGTGCCCAACCCCACAGAGTCGTAACCCCACCAAGCCTGCAGGAGTACACTTGCATGCACACACGTAAAGCAAGGCTGCGTTGATTCATCATAGTAAGCCACTTCTACTGCACTGTACACAACACACTTCCAGAGAGCACAAAAACACGAGTCAACTTGATTGACCTTCGAGGGATGATTATCATGGCTGATCAAAGACGATATTTGGGTTGTAGGATGAGATGCATTCAGTGGTTTTCTTTTGTGATTGCATTTTTCGATTTTTTTTCCTGGTATGGTGTGACATTTTTGGCTGACCACATGGATAATGTCACTTTTTCCATGTCTTTGTTTGCTAATCAGACTATTAATGGCTTTAGATTTCGTTCAACTACTTAACAATCTCATCGTATGACTTTGCTGAAACATGAGATGGCCCTAGATCAGGGGTTCTCAAAGTTTTGATGGGTGAGGGCCAATTTAGCAACCTAACACTGAGGTGAGGGCCACCAGCGGGGCGGGGCAGGACGGGGGAGAAAAAAAGAAAAGCAAAAATAAATTCCATTTGTAATTATTTTAATGACCATATTGCACCTATGCAGTTTCCATTGTTGCAATTAACACATTTTTAATAAACTCAGTTTAGGCTAAACCTGGCAAACATCACTGGGGTTCTATACCCTAAAACAGACAGATTTGGTCATTAACAGTAACAAACGTATTTAGAATAGTCTTTAGAACAGATTGCTTCTTATCAGCATAATGTCTGGGGCAATTCCAGCTACCATAACACCACAGGGACATCTGAAAGGGGCAGAGAGAGAGAGGGGGGGGAGAGAAAGAAACTTCATCATCATCATTCATATCATTGCCTGTCATTAATAAGCTTGTCATTACTGTAAGTCACACTATAAATTTACAATTTACAATACAACATACCGTTTTTCAATGGGCTCTGTGGTGCTGTTTCCGATTGGCCACGATTCCTCTGATGTCCGGGTCCATCTCCGTCGTTGCGATACGAAGGACAGCATGCAGATGGTCATCCGTCAGCCTGGATCTCAGTTTGGATTTGTTAATGGCCATGGTGGAGAATGTCTTCTCACAGATGTATGTGCTTCCGAATAAAGATGCCATTCTGATAGCATGCTGGCGAAGTGCAGGAAAAGTGGATGGGGAAAGTCCTTTGTAGTACTCGATTAGATTCTTGTCACGATATGCTGCTCTGGCCTCTGAGCTTTCCTGCAGGTCGATGAGTTCAAACTGCACGTGTGCAGGCTCTTCCTCAGGCACACATAAGAAAGGGTTTTGGAAAAGGTCGAATGCCCTCCCGTGGTCCCTGAAGTCGGAGAAGCGGTGGTCGAATTCCTCACTCATTTTTTTGATGAGCTCAAGGTACTTTGCTGAACGCAGGTGACGTAAAGCTTGGCTCGCATTTGTGTCCGTGTCATCTACGAGCGACTTACAGGCAGGAAAATGAGTGAGATCTCCCTTTCTGAGCTGGCCCTGAAGCAGCTCAAGTTTTCGCTGGAAAGCTTTGACGTTGTCAAATAGTGTGGACAGTAGCGGTTTTAGGTACGGGCGGACAGGGCAGCCGCCCGGGGCGCAAATGTGGCCAGGACCGCCGCTGAGTGTGGAAATCAGCTGTCCATGGCCTTGGAGCTTCAGATTAAGATCGCTGAGACAATTATTCATGTCAACAAGGAACGCTAGGTCACAGAGCCATTTAGTGTCACTTAACTCAGTCACATCTTGTCCCTTTGACTCCATGAACACGTGTATTTCTTTTCTCAAGTTAAAAAAACGTCTCAGTGTGGCACCAGTGAAGTATATGACGTCCCCAAAATCTGCCTCTGACTGCGCCAAAAAAGTCTGAAATTGGCGATGATTCAGACCTTTGGACTTAAGGAAATTAACCGTCTTCACAACTATGTCCATGACATGTTTCATTTCAAGCGTCAGAGCAGCGAGGGCTTCTTGGTGTATTATACAGTGGTATCTGAATGGTTTCTCACCTCCGTTGTTGACCACTTTCTCAGAGAGCAGCGACACGGCACCTGCTCTACTCCCGACCATTGCCGGTGCTCCATCTGTGGTGACACCGACCATAGATGCTAGGTTCACTTTGTATGCTTCGAGACTGCGACACACAGCATCGCAAATGTCGACTCCCTTTGTGGTGCCTTTCATACTCTCCATGCTTAACAGCTCCTCGCCAATGTCAAAGTTATCTGTGACTGTTCGGATGAAAATCAGCAATTGCGCAGTGTCGGAGATATCCGTGCTTTCATCCAGTGCAATAGAAAAAGCACCCTTTCCTAGCCCCACCACACGTTTTTCCAGTTGCTCTTTCAAATCAGTGGCCAAATCTTCGATTCTTCGCGTGATTGTGTCATTCGACAAACTTATGTCATGAAACTTTGTTTTTTGCTCTGGGCATACAATCTCAGCCACTTTCAACATACAGGTTCGCACAAATTCGCCGTCACTAAACGGCTTGCTCCGCTTAGCTATTTCTTGAGCTACCACGTAGCTAGCCTGTGTTACAGCTTCACCGGTTTTAGACAAAGTTGTGAAAACTGACTGCTGTGCAGTGTAACCTCTTTTAAGCAGCTCAAGTTTACTGGTGCGATCCTTACCACTGAACTTATCGTAACTTTTATGTTTGGTATCATAATGGCGTTTTATGTTGAAGTCCTTGCGCACAGCAATGACCTGCTTGCAGATCAGGCAAACAACTTTTTCCGACCCATGAGGTTCGACAAAGTAATCGATTGCCCATTTATCTTGGAATTGCCTTTTCTCATCACTGACATTGCGTTTTTTTCTCGAGGTGCCCGGATCCCGCTCTGGTTCTCGCTCCTGCATCTCATACTCCATCTTCACACAACCACCGTTCCACTTACATGACTGTTCCGTTCTTGGCCTCTAGGAGTGAGGTCAAGTGTGAATGGTGATGGTCAGAAACACCTGTAATTACCGCTTAGGCCTGTAGATGCCGCTAAACTCAACTAAACGGAGATTTATTCTTTCAAAGCAAAATACAGTTTTAACAATTTTACAAATTTGACAGATGTTATCAGATGTTATCGCGGGCCGCCATAAATATTTTCGCGGGCCGCCATTGGCCCGCGGGCCGCACTTTGAGAACCAATGCCCTAGATTATCTTACTGCACGTACCGGTGGTTTGTGTGTAACCCTTAATTTGACTGGTGATGCATGTGTGACTTTAATTCCTGATAATAATGACAATATAACATCTGTTATTCATGGGCTTGAGAAGATTTGAGATGAGTTTGGGCCCTTTGCTTCGGCAGGAACCTCCTTTAATGCATGGTTGAACGCTAGATTTGGACCCTGCGGCGCAATGGTTTTCCAACTTTTGATACCTGTACTTATCACCCTAGGATTAATATTATTCTTTTGTACATGCACTCTGACCTGTATGAAAGCCTTGATGCATCATTGGATAGGCGAGACAGTGACTGGTCAGTATGCACTTTTGTCACAGGCTGAACTTTTGTTCAAGATCCTTTCCCTGTTAGTGATTGTGGTTCCTCAGCTTCGCCTGAGGATGAGATGTAAACATATGATTCCTTCCCCTTTTTATTTTCATTTTTCCTTATATATACTTTTGTAATCAACATAGCAGGGTCTATCTTTTACAAAAATAGTAAGCGTCTATTCCTGACAGGCAATCTGTATGATGACATGTCTTGAATCCTTGTGAATTGTCATGTTTGATGTAAAATGATTGTCTGTATTTTTTGATTAATGTGTAATCAAAAGGAAGTGTAGTGGAAAAATTCTTTTAATCTCTGTTTTACTTTTTTATGCTTACTTTACTTTACAATTTTATTTTTGTGTTTAACTTTGTATGAACTTTGTCCTATTTAGGAGACTGCCTCCTGATGGCAGACATTTCTCTCTGTCCCGGAGATGTTGGTACCAGCCATGGTGTAGAAGGGGAGTAAAGCAGATATTTACGAGGGTAACCCCCCCTTGCAATTAGAGTCTCTCTTTTATGACCTCAGAGGAGAAGGAGGGGGAGAAATGTCTACAAAAGAGCAGTTGAATGTATTATCAGCAGAGAGAACTTTGCAAATCTTGTACTTGCACTGTTGTCTCTCCTTGGCCAAGAATAAAATTCTCATTTAATACTGATCGTGTTCTCAGTCTTTATCGAATTTCTGCGACACAAGTCCTCTCCGCCGGTGAGCCCTCAGTCTCCCTGCACATTGCACTTTAGAGGCAACCCAATCAGCACTTACAGTAGATAAGGGGGCTCATTTTGTGATTTTATTACATCTATATTGTATTTTAGAAAACAACCAACTTTTTGTAATAAACTGTTTATTTTTATTATTGTTAACTCCACATGAATTTTAATTTGTAATGGAATGGCAGCTTAATGTTTGCTCTATGTGAAATGTTTTGTGCCTACTTAAATAATAGATAAATGTGCTGGGGGCTCAGTGAGGCTATCGGCATGAAACAGATGCTGATGGAGGCAGTGCTGTTTAAGGCTGTCCATAAACTAAAGTGGAAATACAGTCTTGGCTAGAACAGCTCGCTTCAGGACTAAATGAGTTACGTGGAAAATGCTCCCTGCAGAAAACAACTGCAACATTGTTGTCCTCAGAGAAGGCCAGTAACCACAACTAGAGAGTAAATTTAGCTACATTAAATTAAACACAATCACTTATCCTGCTTACATTAAACATAAGTGTCCCCAGTTAGACACATACTGCCAGTCCTCTGTCCACACAGAAAGACCCCAGTCGAGGCTTGAACCAAGAACCTTCTGGCTGTGAAGTGACAGTGTTCCAAGTGAAACAGAGTTGTAAAAAATACCATATTACTCTAGTAAAAGTCCTGCATTTAAAACTTTACTTGAAGATAACATGCCTTAAGAATATAAAACGTTGGATGACCTACAATTTTCTGATGCTATATTCACACAAAACTGAAGTTCTTGTAATTGGAACTAAACACATCAGAAATTCTCTTTTTAGAGTCTTAGTTACTTTAGACAGGATCACCCTGGCCTCCAGCTCCACCGTGAAGAATCTTGGAGTTGTTTTTGATCAGCATTTGTCTTTTAACGTCCACATAAAACACATTTTGAGGACTGCATTCTTCCACTTATGTAACATCAAAAAAATTAGACAAGCGGATGCAGAGAAACTAGTCCACCCAGTCGAGTATAGTTTCCAAAAGTAGATTATAAAAATATATAAAAATATGGAAGGTGGACTGGTAGCTGGAGAGGTGCCAGTTCACCTCCTGGGCACTGCCGAGGTGCTCTTGAGCAAGGCACCAACCCTCCCTAACTGCTCGCTGGGCGCTGGTCTGGTTGGCTGCCCATCACTCCACCATCTCTCTCCACATTTGCATGTCTATGCCCTTGTACTGCATGTGTGTCCGGGTTAAAATAAAAAAAATAAATAGAGTGAAAAAAGAATTTCTCCATCGAGAGATTAAATTAAAGTATATCTTCTTCTAAACATAGTTTTGAATATTGTATTCCATTTCCAATAAATCTGCTTAAATGTTGCATACAAAATTTTTAAATCAGATTTTAACTTTAACTTTGGGCCACAATAATGTTACATTCACTCATGGCAGCACTGTGCCTCCACACACACAACTGTGTAAGCAAATATACACCGCCTTTAGCTTTGCGTACGGCACACATTCGCTGTGGCATTGTTTCGATAAGCTTCTGCAATGTCAGAACATTTATTTCCATCCAGAGTTGCATTAATTTTCCGGCAAGATCTTATATTGATGATGGGAGAATCACACCGCTTACTCTCTGAACCTGAACCACTCATTTACAATGTGAGCCTAATGAATCCTGGCATTGTCATCTTGGAATATGCCTGTGCAGGAAATAAAACGAGACCTGGTCATCCAGTATATTCAGTTAGTCAGCTGACCTCATTCTTTGAGGACATGACATTGCTGAACCTAGACCTTAATAACTGCAGCAACCCCAGATCATAACACTGCCCCCACAGGCTTGTACAGTCGGCACTGGGCATGATGGGTGCATCACTTCATCCACCTCTCCTCTCATGTGCCCAAGATGATGGTTTACCACCATCCTTCCAGGTTTTAATAATGTGTTGGACAGTTCTTAATCTGATTTTAGTAGATTCAGAAATCTCCTTAGTTGTTTTCTTTGCTTGATGCAGGCAAATCATTGACGCCTCTGAAGCTGATTAACATAATTTCCATGAGCAGTTGGCACCTTGCATGGCAGGCAATGTCATCTGTGTATAAATGTGTGTGTGTGAATTAGTGAATGAGATATGTAGTGTAAAAGAGCTTTGAGTGGTCGGAAGACTAGAAAGGCGCTATGTAAGTACAGTCCACTTACCATTTCCATCCACTAGATCCATACACATCCATACATCCCCACCCAAAAACATCTCATCATGTTTAAAAAAAGTCTTTGTTAATTTCTAAATCAAATCAAATCAATGTTATTTGTAAAGCCCAAAGTCACAAAGTACATTTGCCTCAGAGGGCTTAACAATCTGTACAGGGAGTGACACCCTCTGTCCTTAGACCCTCGGTTCGAGTGAGGAAAAACTTGCCCACAAAAAACCTTTGACAGGGAAAAAAGATGTAAGAAACCTCAGGAAGAGCCACAGAGGAGGGATCCCTCTCCCAGGACGGACAGACGTGCAATGGATGTCATGCGTACAGAACAAATCAACACAAACGATATGTAGTGTAGAGCGCTTTGAGTGGTCGGAAGACTAGAAAGGCGCTATATAAGTACAGTCCATTTACCATTTACCAAACATATTGTACAATTATAATGACTGATAAAATGACAATGACAATGAATTACAATCAATGATAAAATGACCACAGTAGCAGATATGGTAGTAATAATGACAGTAATAATATGTGTAGTGGACGTTGTGCAGGATCACAGCAGCAGCCACGATCCACGAGAACCTGATGGGGAAGTTTGGTTAATAACATGCATTAATGAGACATGAATGTTTACAGATGGTAAGAGGGAGAGAGGGGGAGAGAGAGAGAGAGAGAGAGAGAGAGAGAGAGAGAGAGAGAGAGAGAGAGAGAGAGAGATGAAGTCCCCCGGCAGTCTAATCCTATGGCAGCATAAGTAAGAAATGACCAGAGCCAGCCCTAACTATAAGCTTTGTCAAAACCCTTGATGACATATGCAATCATGCACACGCTCAAGGACTGGTTCCCTCAAACACGTAGGTAACAGGAGCTGCGGACATTCACCCCTGCATGAACATCATCAATCACATGATAGAGTAAACTATCCATCTCCTTGATCTGGCACTACTGGACATAACAGTCTTGACTGACCCTGTTCTAGCCCTATAGGTGGGAGGTTTTTGTTTCTTGTCTCAGAACCGCCTCTGTGTACTGAGTATGGGATCTGTGCTCTAAAATTAACTACCCATGCAAAGTGGGGGTGTTACCCTTCCAGTCACCCCTGCCCATAGACTACTCAGCCTCTGAGCCATGAACCTGTCTCACTTTACTGCATTCAGTTGGCATGAGTGTCACGTCTCTGCAGTGGTATTGCCAACCCGTTCTCATTCCCAATGCGATTTGTCACGCCCCTTGACATCTGATACCGACGTAAAAGTTACCCTTCCGCGTCTGTATGAAACACTCTGGGTTGTCCATTGACTCCAGTATAATCCGTTTGCGCTGGTAAGAGACGCTCAGAGCAGAGCTCCAGCTGTCCATTCACTCCAATAATAACCAGACCACAGCGATACATGACACTGCAAGCTACAATCTGATTGGACAACCGAGGACCCTCTGCCCGGAACTGTTTTTCTCACTATGTCAAGGATTTCTTTTATTGAAATCATCAACGTTTCTCAGCACAAATACGCCAAAGTGTCACTGATAATTCAACAATAAGATAGCTTCATGTTGTGGCCCTCAGTATGTTTTTTTCCCCTTCTAGCCTGAGAAATAAACTTTTATTCCTAAGTTTTGGATAGCGGAAAGGCCTACACTACCCCGAATGCTCGTCCACTGACGATTTGTGAGCTACAATCTGATTGGACAACCGAGGACCCATTGCCCGGAAGTGTTTTTCTAACTATGTTAAAGATTTCTTTTAATAATATCATCAACGTTTTTCAGCACAAACACTGTGTCTGTGTCACCATTGATATTATGACAGATAAAATCAAAAGTTAATCACTTCTCTGTTTAATGTCCTTTTTATAATGAAAAATGAAATCCTGTGTGCAGTTTGTGCTGGAGCTGTACTGTGTATATATTCATATACAGTAACAATTTTATTCATGGAAAGCTTTCTGGGCTGCTCAAACGATCACAAAAGCACCATGCAGCACACTCACCATGTGAGTTTTGTTCAGTGTTTTGTCGAAGAAATCATCAAAGTCGAATTGACTATATTTGCTAAGGTGTGTTTTATTAAAAAGCATGCCGTCACACTGGTAAATTGACAGTCACAGAACATATCTGAACCACCTCAAGCTGACCCCAAGGTCAAGGCCATATCCCCTGATAACTCATCAATGCTTTGAGGTAGGGGCCTGAAATCCGCACCGCAGCATAGTCGACCACGGTGAGTTTCAGACCCGTGCGCCCTTCGGGAGGGTCAGAGGTCAACCGTTCTGTACTTAACGAGGCGTAGTAGTTCAGGCTTAAAAACACCTGTTTGGTTTGTAACTAACTCATCAGCGCTTTGAGGCAGGAGGCTGAAATCTGAGTATGTGTATTAGGATGCAGGGTCTGATCAGGGCCCCTATTTTCACCCCCGTACCGCCTTTGGAAAGGTCACAGTTCACCCATTCTGGACACTTTTTTGGGAATAACTTGAAAATGCTTTGAGGTAGGAGGCTGAAATCTGACTATGTCGTACGCCATGGAGCCTTCTGCTGGGATTTCACATCCCATCACTGTAGAGCTAGTTAGCTTTCTAGAAGGTCTACAGAGTTGGGACTTTGGGAGCCTGACCCAGACTCCATTTAGAATAGCACAGTGAGCTTCATGCAGTTCGATGCATTTTTGTGGCAGCAGCGAGGGCGCAGATTTGTGTAATGGCGTCCTTTCTCGGCCCCGCCCATCGAAAAGTACTGGGCCGACGTGGACCGGACCAAGATTTATCCGCTCGTCTCATGCCCCTGAACAACATACTAAAATTTCAGACCCGTGCGACTTAGAAGAAACACATGTCCTCCAAAACCTCCACGCAGGTCAGAGGGTATAAGACTGCATGATTCTGACAGGACCCCAATGCTCAGGAATCCAGATGGGGAAAAAAAAATTCTACTGGACTTGTGGTTTTTTTTTCACCGGTTCATTATTCAGGGCCCCCGGGGGATCCTCTGTTCCAAATCTGGTGCCCCTGGGTCAAAGGCCGCCGCGCGGCGGCCAAAAAGACACGTTCTTTTAGTGAGTCCTCCAAATCTGACCCTCTTCTTTTCCGGTCACTATCTCCTGATAACTCATCAAAGCTTTGAGGCAGGGGGCTGAAATTTGAGTATGCGTATCGGGACGACAATCACTGTGCCCTTGGGAAGGGTCAGAGGTCAGAAGGCTTTAACTCATCAGCCCTTACGAGTAGCGAGTATACGTATCAGGAGGCATGCTGTATTGCCAGGCCTAAACCAACCATGTTTAACCTATCAAATTATTGTCATAGATATGAAACTATTGATCGAGTTAAATAAATGATCCATTCAAGCCTTCATCAGCACACAAGATGTTAAACTATTCAGATGATATTATCTCTATGTCCCTTGATAATTTTTCTAAGATCAAAATTTGATCAATAGACTTCCTAAACTGATATTTTACTACCCTACTTATACTGTGCACTTACACAGCCAAATATTTAATTGTCCTATTTTGATTCTATTATTTTTTTTCCATGTGTGTGTGTATGTGTGTAACGAGAAATATCGAGAGCTGTGAACACATTACGTGAGATATTATTGATCTATTGGATTCATAGATGTTTTATGTATTTAAGCAAGTTATAGAGTCAAACAGAGACTGACACTGATTGAAATGTGTATTCAATATTTTATTCTGAACTTTTATGATGAACTTTAACTTTATTTCTATTGTGAATTTCAACATGTTGAACTTTGAACTGGGAACTTGTGGTGCCAACTCTGCAACCTGTGGTGGGCTGTTTTACAGATAAGCTTGCGCAGGTTCCCATGTGTCATCCCACACTTTGCCACTGTCAGGAAAAGAAAACAACAATAACAACAACAACAACATACACACACACAATATAGGTTAAAAGGATGAGTTAGGTTGCGACTTAAAGAATGTCTAGGTTGAAATATCTTCTATATTTATGTCATGCTTTATACAATTTCATTTTAATCCAAATTAGTCAAATCAAATCAAATACTACTACTAGGCCTCGTTAAGTACAGAACGGCTGACCTCTGACCCTCCCGAAGGGCACACGGGTCTGAAACTTGACACCGTGGTCGACCATGCTGTCCCAATGCGCAGGTGCGGATTTCAGGCCCCTACCTCAAAGCGTTGATGAGTTATCTGGGGATATGGCCTTGACCTTGGGGTCAGCTTGAGGTGGCTAGGATATGTTCTGTGACTGTCAATTTACCACTGTGACGGCATGCTTTTCAATAAAACACAGCCTAGCAAATATGTCAATTCGACTTTGATGATTTCTTTGACAAAACACTGAACAAAACTCACATGGTGAGTGTGCTGCATGGTGCTTTTGTGATCGTTTGAGCAGCCCAGAAAGCTTTCCATGAATAAAATTGTTACTGTATATGAATATATACACAGTACAGCTCCAGCACAAACTGCACACAGGAAATTTCATTTTTCCTTCTCAAAAGGTCTGTTGATAACAAGCTCTGTCTAAAAACAGACATTATAAAAAGGACATTAAACAGAGAAGTGATTAACTTTTGATTTTATCTGTCATAATATCAATGGTGACACAGACACAGTGTTTGTGCTGAAAAACGTTGATGATATTATTAAAAGAAATCTTTAACATAGTTAGAAAAACACTTCCGGGCAATGGGTCCTCTGTTGTCCAATCAGATTGTAGCTCACAAATCGTCAGTGGACGAGCATTCGGGGTAGTGTAGGCCTTTCCGCTATCCAAAACATAGGAATAAAAGTTTATTTCTCAGGCTAGAAGGGGGAAAAAAACATACTGAGGGCCACAACATGAAGCTATCTTATTGTTGAATTATCAGTGACACTTTGGCGTATTTGTGCTGAGAAACGTTGATGATTTCAATAAAAGAAATCCTTGACATAGTGAGAAAAACAGTTCCAGGCAGAGAGTCCTCGGTTGTCCAATCAGATTGTAGCTTGCAGCGTCATGTATCGCTGTGGTCTGGTTATTATTGGAGTGAATGGACAGCTGGAGCTCTGCTCTGAGCGTCTCTTACCAGCGCAAACGGATTATACTGGAGTCAATGGACAACCCAGAGTGTTTCATACAGACGCGGAAGGGTACCTTTTACCTCGGTATCAGACGTCAAGGGGCTTGACAAATCGTCGGTATTTTACGCGTTGGGAATGAGAACGAGTTGGTATTGCATCATTCTGGGTGATGAGCTCCCCAGCACTGTTCAATGGCTGTGTTAAGGTGGTATAAGAGATTGTTATCTGTTATGATGGTGAACTTTGAAATTGGTAGTTACCCTCTAAACTTTTTTATATCCACACACTTAAGAGCAAGCAGACCAAGTTTCATACTGTTGTAGTATTTCTTCTCCGCATTACGCAGTCTCTGATTGGTATACACTATTAATATTTCCTTCCTGCCCTGTTAATATAAAACTGTGCCTAAGATACTGGCATCTGTCTCAACAGTGAAGGGAAGAGGGAAGTCAGCTTAACCAACAAATAACTAAGAAGCAATGGTGAGTTTTTCTTTCAGTAGCTTGAAGGCTTCCTGGCACTTTGTGGTCCATAAACTTCCAAACAGCTGTTTAGACTTGCATACACTGGTGTTTCTGACATATGCATTCACCATGTCATGCAGAGCATAAGCTCTATATTATATCTATCATGTCCAATTAATGCATGTTAGTAATTTAGCTTCTTCCCTGGAGTTTTTTTTTTTTGCCTTTTTATCATACAGGTTCTGCTATTAAATTGAGCACTTTAATATAGGCGTTTATGGAGACTGACTAACTTCTGCAGCCTGTCTCAAGTGGACCCTCAAAGAATTACAGTTTTAGCACTTCAGCATTGACTTGATTTCCCTGCAACGAAGGTTGCAACTTGCCTGAAAATATGAATTGTTATGTTTTTTAATCTTAGAATGAGCCATGTTCCTACAGTAGCCCATAATGGACATAAAATACATGCTTTTTGAGTGTTTTGTGGTGACGATAGTTTCTCCTTCATGCTAGGATGCTAGGAAAGAGGTAGTAAAACGTTGTCGTTGCAATAAGCATCTACACCAATAGGTTCCACTAAGTCTTACACATTTGACCTTAAATTTTCAGTTAGTTGTGCAAAGAAGGGTGTTCTTGATAAAGATTTATGTTATGTTGGATATATGTTGAATTATATTTTATGTAATCAAAGAAGCTAACATGCATCAGCTCCAGTCACCAACAGTATGGGGACATGATTGTTTGGGTTCAGTCTGCTACTGCAGTCAGAATTCTGGATCTGATTAAAGATATACTGTCATCTCATCATGTAAAGTAAAAAGAATTACCTGCACTGAAGATGATGTACAGTATAAGCTTTAGTGTCTCTCTCTTTCTCTCCTACTGTCTTACTGAGTGTGTGTGTACTTTATGTGTTGAATGTGTGGACAGTGGGGTCACGTTTCGGGTTGCACTCTGGGAAATGACATGCCACCTTAGCTTCATAAAAACTTGATTGTTTCCAGGGGGAAACTGAGAGTGCTAACTGACAGGTGAGGATGAGGGAAGCCGGGTTATAGTCCCTCTGTTCTCCTTCCTACGGTGGCCGGGAACCCTCAATGCTGCAAATAAAAGAAACACTGCAAACAAAAAGAAACAGCGCTACAAATATAAGAAACGCTGCAAACAAAAAGAAACAGCGCTGCAAATAAAAGAAAGAAACGCCACTGCAAATAAAAGAAACAGCGCTGCAAATAAAATAAACTTCACAACGTAAGTGAATTACTGGGGACTATTTTTGCCGGTGCACCTGTAGTTTTTTATGTGAGCGAAGAAGAAGAAGAAGAAGAAGAAGAAGAAGAAGAAGAAGAAGAAGAAGAAGAAGAAGAAGAACAGAAGCGTATTGCATTCACTTGAAAAAAATAAATCAGACACCTGATCTCGTAATTATGAGATAAGGAAAGGTGCCTTATTGGCTACTGCACTTCGATAAAGTTAGAAAGATATTGGCACTTCTGAGATCAGTAACTCTGAAGTGAAACGTTGTTAAAACACAAAACGCACATTTTCAACCATAGTAAGACAGACAACGAGCTACAACCTAATGTTCATTACAACAAGCTACAACCTAATGTTCATCACAACAAGCCATCTGTCATGGTTTGGTTCTGTCTGTTTTGTGCTGTTGTTTTTCCCTTTTGGCGCTCCTTGTCTCTCCCCTCCTCCTTCCTGTTCTCTCGCAGGTGCAGAGGTGTGATTGGCCCCTCCCTTTTCCTGCCTACAGACTCACCCCTCAGCCTATCAGCCTCTTCCCTCCTCCTTTTAGGCCTGGCTTTCCCTGACTGCAGCGCCAGAGTATTGTTTCCCATGTGCTCCAACCGCATGTCTGGTTCCTTTGTTCCCCTGAGAGAAGATCACCTTTGCTTAAGTTCTCCACCTGAGAAGGTCGCTTTATGTTTGGTTTTTTGAGGACAGTGGCTCTTTGCAGTGCCTTCCTACTTGTTTGATTTTCATTTTTGTGGACCTTACTACATTAAAGTGACTTTTGGTTAAACACCTTCACGTGATCTGTCTCTGCTTTGGGGTCCTACTCTGGTCACACAACAGAATACTCTGGCCAATTATGGACCCCGCAGAGATACAGAAGGTTAACCAAGCCATCTCCTCACAAGGTGCACTTGTCGGCCAGCATGAGAACGCCCTGTCGGTGATCATGGACAAGCTTCTCCACCTGTCTACCAGCATGACTCAGCTTGACCAACGACTCAACCAGGTCGCGACTCAGCTCTCAGCTCTGGCAGACCCCGTTCCTCCTCCAAGCCCGCCGGTTCCTGTTCCCGCTGAAGCAGCCTCCCCGGCCCGGCCTAACAATCCACGTGAGCCATTCATACCCACTCCTGACAGATACTCTGGAGAGCTAGGGTCATGTAGCCAGTTCCTCTACCAGTGTTCTCTAGTTTTTGACCAGCAGCCTTTGACTTATTCATCTGACAGATCCAAGATAGCCTTTGTTTGCAGTTTGCTCTTTGGTAGGGCTTCGGCTTGGGCCTTAGCTATGGCTAATGCTAACTCTCCCGCCTGGCAGTCCTATCTCCCATTTTGCAGTGAATTGCGTAAGGTTTTTGACCACCCTCTCCAGAGTAAGGAGGCCGGGAATAGACTTCTTTCCCTGCGACAGGGCTCACACTCTGTAGCTGACTACTCTGTGGAATTTCGCATTCATGATATAGAGGCCGGTTGGGATGAGAAGGCCCTTCAAGGAATTTTTATGCGTGGGCTCAGGGAGGAACTCAAGGATGAGCTAGCTGCTCGTGATGAGACCTCATCTCTAGAAGAACTAATCTTCTTGGCCATCCGTTTGGACAACCGCTTATGTGAGAGACGCAGGGAAAGAGCAGCTAGCTCCCGGGCCCCTCTGCTGTTGTCCAAGCCCTTTCGACTCCCTGGTTCCCTGCAACCCCATCCCCTCCAGGAGGCCCCATCTCCCAGCGTGGTGACTCCGGCAGCTCCTTCCTCTCCCGTTCCTGAGGAGCCCATACAGTTGGGGAGGATGAAGCTTTCTCCTGCTGAGCGTCAGCGTCGCCTTCTTCAGAGGCTCTGCATCTACTGTGGTGCAGCTGATCACTACCTCGCCAACTGCCCTGCTCGGCCAAAAGACCAGGCTCATCAGCCGCCAAGGGGACGCTGGTGAGCCAAACCTCAGTAAGTCTATCCCCTTCTAACCGGATCCAGCTCGAGGGAACTCTTTCTTTTGTTCAGACTAAAGTCCCTCTCCCAGTTTTAGTTGACTCGGGTTCAGATGACAATTTTATTGACAGTGGCATCGTCACTAAGTTTAACATTCCCTCCGAACCCTTATCTAAGCCAAAGGAGGTTTTTGCCCTTGATGGTCGACTTCTAGCCCTAGTTACCCTCCGTACAGCCCCTGTGTCTCTGCTTCTGTCCGGTAATCATCATGAGACTATATCTTTCTACCTCATTCCCTCACCTTCCTCACCCTTAGTTTTAGGTCTCCCTTGGCTCAAGATCCACAACCCCCACATCGATTGGTCATCTTTATCTATTACTAACTGGAGTTTATTCTGTCACTCTCACTGCTTGCACTCGGCTGTTCCCTCTGTCATTTCCACCCCGGTTTCCCCCAAGCCCGTAGATCTTACTCTCGTACCCCCTGAATATCACGACCTCCAGGAGGTTTTTAGCAAGGATCGAGCTTTGTCCATTCCTCCCCATAGACCGTATGACTGTGGCATTAACTTGCTCCCTGGAGCCTCTTTTCCCTCGAGCAAGCTCTATAACCTCTCCAGGCCGGAACGGGAGGCTATGGAGGTCTACATTTCTGACTCTCTGGCTGCTGGACTAATCCGCCCCTCCTCCTCACCCCTGGGGGCGGGGTTTTTCTTTGTAGACAAAAAGGACAAGACTCTTCGGCCCTGCATTGACTACAGAGGGTTGAACGAGATAACCATTAAGGATAAGTACCCTCTCCCCCTCCTCGACTCAGCCTTCACTCCTCCCCACCAGGCCACCATCTTCACCAAGCTGGACTTGCGAAACGCTTATCACCTGGTGAGGATTAAGGAGGGGGATGAATGGAAGACTGGTTTCAACACCTCGCTGGGTCATTTTGAATATCTTGTCATGCCTTTTGGACTAACGAATGCTCCTGCTGTGTTTCAGCGTCTTGTTAATGATGTCCTACGTGACATGCTCAATCGATTTGTGTTTGTTTACCTTGACGATATTTTAATTTTCTCTCACTCCCAACAGGAACACATTCAACATGTCAGGCTGGTCCTCCAGAGACTCTTGGAGAACAAACTTTTTGTTAAGGCAGAGAAATGTGTTTTTAATGTTGCCTCTGTCAGCTTCCTGGGCTTTGTGGTGGAGAGGGGGCAGATCAGATCAGACCCAGCCAAGATTAAGGCTGTGGAGGAATGGCCCACTCCCACCACAAGAAAGCAGCTGCAGAGATTCCTTGGGTTTGCCAACTTTTACCGCCGGTTCGTCCGGAATTACAGTCATGTTGCTGCTCCCCTAACCTGTTTAACATCTGTTAAATCTCCTTTTATTTGGTCCCCGGATGCCGAAGCTGCTTTCATTAGGCTAAAGAGTCTGTTCTCCTCTGCTCCTGTGTTGTGTCACCCTGATCCTGCTGTTCAGTTCGTGGTGGAGGTGGATGCTTCGGACACTGGGGTGGGGGCTGTCCTTTCTCAGCGCTCTCCCTCCGACCAGAAGCTGCACCCCTGTGCCTTCTTTTCCCGCCGCCTGTCTCCTGCAGAGAGCAACTACGATGTGGGAAATCGGGAATTACTGGCAGTGGTGCTGGCACTGCAGGAGTGGAGGCACTGGCTGGAGGGCTCCACTCTACCGTTTGTTGTTTGGACTGACCATAAAAACCTGTCTTACCTCCGTTCTGCTCGCAGGCTTAACTCCCGCCAGGCTAGGTGGGCCCTGTTCCTGGGACGTTTTAACTTCACTCTGACCTACCGGCCTGGCTCCAGAAATGCCAAGCCCGATGCCCTTTCGCGACAGTTTTCTCCTTTCATTGAGGATTCTGCTGAGGACACCATCCTGCCACCCACCTGCGTGGTGGGAGCGGCCAGATGGGAGGTCGAGCGGTTGGTCCAGGAGGCCCTGGCTGACCATCCAGTTCCTGAGGGTGGCCCTCCTGACCGGCTGTTTGTGCCCCCATCTGTCCGCACCCCCGTGCTCCAGTGGGGACATGCCTCCAAGGTGGCATGCCATCCTGGTATACACCGAACTCTGTCTCTGCTCCAACAACGTTTCTGGTGGCCCTCTATGTCCGCCGACACCAGGGAATATGTCTCTGCCTGCTCTGTCTGCGCTCGCGGTAAGGCCTCTCATCGTGCTCCTGCTGGGTTTCTTCGCCCCCTCCCTGTTCCCCACCGCCCCTGGTCTCACATAGCTGTTGACTTTGTTACCGGTCTGCCTCCTTCTGAGGGCTACGACACCATTTTAACCGTAGTAGACCGTTTCTCTAAGTCGGTGCATTTTATCCCCCTGTCCAAACTCCCCTCTGCTCTGGAGACTGCTAACCTTCTCACTCTGCATGTTTTCAGGTTACACGGCATCCCCCAGGACATTGTTTCAGACAGAGGTCCCCAATTCGCCTCCCGAGTTTGGCAGTGGCGGTGGGGGCGTCTGCCAGCCTTTCCTCTGGATACCACCCTCAAACCAATGGCCAGACAGAGCGGGCAAATCAGGACCTGGAGGCAGCCTTGCGCTGCGTTGCTGCTCACCACCCGTCCTCCTGGTCCATTCACCTCCCTTGAGTGGAATACGCCCACAACTCCTTGGTGTGTTCGGCTACTGGCATGTCCCCGTTTATGGCCGCTAATGGTTTCCAGCCCCCACTGTTCCCTGCACAGGAGGCTGAGGTGGCCGTTCCCTCCGTCCAAGCGCATCTCCAGCGTGTCCGTCAGGTCTGGCGGGAGACACGGGCAGCTCTCACCCGGACGGCAGCTCGGAACCAGAGGTTGGCAGACCGCCGTCGCTCTCCTGCTCCCCCGTACCAGCCAGGCCAGGAGGTCTGGCTATCCTCCCGTGACCTACCTCTCAGGACGGAATCGTGTAAACTTACTCCCAGATACATCGGCCCTTTCCCCATTGACCGCATCATCAATCCCAGTGTGGTGAGACTGAAGTTACCCCCCTCTCTCAACATCCACCCATCTTTTCATGTCTCTCTCATCAAGCCTGTTTCCACCAGCCCCCTCTGCCCACCAGCCGACCCCCCTCCTCCCCCCCGGATCATCGACGATCACCCTGCTTTCTCTGTCCGGCAACTCCTGGATGTCCGGAGGAGAGGTCGAGGTTTTCAATACCTTGTTGACTGGGAGGGTTATGGCCCGGAGGAGAGGTCATGGGTTTCTCGCGCCCTGATTTTGGACCCTGAGTTAATTAGAGATTTTTATGTTAGGTACCCGGACAAGCCCGGCAGGCCGCCAGGAGGCGTCCCTTGAGGGGGGGGTACTGTCATGGTTTGGTTCTGTCTGTTTTGTGCTGTTGTTTTTCCCTTTTGGCGCTCCTTGTCTCTCCCCTCCTCCTTCCTGTTCTCTCGCAGGTGCAGAGGTGTGATTGGCCCCTCCCTTTTCCTGCCTACAGACTCACCCCTCAGCCTATCAGCCTCTTCCCTCCTCCTTTTAGGCCTGGCTTTCCCTGACTGCAGCGCCAGAGTATTGTTTCCCATGTGCTCCAACCGCATGTCTGGTTCCTTTGTTCCCCTGAGAGAAGATCACCTTTGCTTAAGTTCTCTACCTGAGAAGGTCGCTTTATGTTTGGTTTTTTGAGGACAGTGGCTCTTTGCAGTGCCTTCCTACTTGTTTGATTTTCATTTTTGTGGACCTTACTACATTAAAGTGACTTTTGGTTAAACACCTTCACGTGATCTGTCTCTGCTTTGGGGTCCTACTCTGGTCACACAACACCATCCTCGGAGCTACACCAACAACATTAGTGTTTACTAAGACTTTTCATAATTTCTGGGAATTTTTATTAGGAATATTAATCGATAACTTTAATATGATACAGTACTGCGGTAACGCTATCTACACTTTAAAATCTAGTGCCCGACTACATCAGTTTGTACTTTTGTTTATTTTTTATTTTTAAGTGAATGCAATACGCTTCTGTACTTCTTCTTTTTCGCTCACATAAAAAACTACAGGTGCCCCTGCAAAAATAGTCCCCGGTAATTCACTTCCGTTGTGAAGTTTCTTTTATTTGCAGCGCTGTTTCTTTTATTTGCAGCGACGTTTCTTTCTTTTATTTGCAGCGCTGTTTCTTTTTGTTTGCAGCGTTTCTTTTATTTGTAGCGCTGTTTCTTTTTGTTTGCAGCTTTTCTTTTATTTGTAGCGCTGTTTCTTTTTGTTTGCAGTGTTTCTTTTATTTGCAGCATTGAGGGTTCCCGGCCACCGTACCTTCCTGCCTGAACTCATTCTAGCCTGTAAAAACCAGCTCCCACCGCGGACACACTCTATTTTTGCTCACCACCTCATTTAGGTTTTATTTGATTTTTTTCATGAGCTTGCAAGGCTCATTTACACCGTTATGCCTTCCAGCAAGACAGTTTTACAACACCATCGTATACCAAAGTACTCTGAGGCATTTAAGACATTACACCCAAATATCACTTCTACTGTTACCTCCCCTAGTCATCTGCAATCCTGGTTTTACCATCAGTGGCATCTTTCCTTCACCTGTAGGCATTTCTCTTTATCGGACCTCTGTGTGATCTGGACCTTACTGGTCTTTTCCTTGCCAGTGAATTACCACCCATAAATACCAATCAAATCCAATAGTATCCTCTCTAACCAGATCCTGAGGCACTCAGCATGCATGGACACATGCATGCACACACACACACACCATGAATGGTCAAGGGTCATGAGGCTTGTCAAAAATAATAACAAATATTCTCGGGAAAATTCAGTTTTTCAGATGTTATGCAGTAGATATGTTTGAATACAGACCAAAATGTTGGACAGGAAGAAGTAACTGACCTGCTAACTATCTGTGACCTCAGGTACTGAGACTAGAGAATACATCTTCAGCCAGATTCATCTAAAGTACAGTAAAGGATATATTCAAACACTGCATCTCTGCCCATTTGTCCCAGAGAAACGAATGATCCACTTCTGAGTTCATGAAGCTATTTTGGTCATTGAGAGCTGCTCCAGTTTTTTTAGCATCTCTCTAATAGTGAGTGAGACATTAGAGTTTCAGGGGCTCTCTGAGGACAAGATGAGTTCATATTGAATATATATCCCCAAGAGTTGACGAGGAAAAATTAAATTAGGCCAGCCATCTCTGCTGATACACTGTAGGCCTGACCTTTCTACTGATGAGTCCTGGAGTTTGTGATCTGCAGCTCTCAAACTGAAAAAGGCAGAAACTTGTGGTATGTGTGTGTGTGAGTGTGTGTGCGCGCGCGTGTGTGTTCTCCTACTAATATATCCTCCCTGATGACGTCTTTGTATTTTGCATGAGAGTGCGGTTAAAGAGTATCTGGTGAGGCAGGGGAAAATGCAGGGAAGTAGAAAATCAATGGCTTGTGTGAGAAGAAAGGAAGAAAGTTTTGAGAGGGAGAGAGAAAGTGACAACAAAGATTAAAAAGCAGGAGTAGGAGAAAGGCAACAGACGTGTGACAAGGAACAGAGAATCATTGTTCTGACTTCAGCCACCACTCATTGTGTGTTTGTCTGGCAGATTAGTTGAGTTTAAATGGCCACAGATGAGGTGAAGGTATTTGTGTACCATCCAACAGCCTGAGTTAAGTTCCAGATGTCTAACAACAAGGTGAAATGTGTAGCTTGATGAGCTGGAATAGAAAGTGAACCTTTTCCCCAATGTCCCTAAATTTGTTTTATTTATTCCTCATGTGTACTCCCTCTGTTGTTTTAGACCAATTACTACAAATTACATGTTCTTTTCATCACTGATGACTCTCCCAAAGGGAATTGCTATTGAAGTTGTTTCCCATTTTCCAACTCATTTTACTTAATTTCCTTATAATTCATAAAAATAAAACTAAGAGTTAAGCTTCAAAAGCTCCAAAGTCTTGGGTTGTTTTTAAAACTCTGCTTCCAGTGATTAAGCTAGGACAAAGAGAGCCACAGACGACATGCCATGACTTATTTTTTTATTAAATGTGTCTTGATATATATATATATATATATATATATATATATATATATATATATATATATATATATATATATATATATATATATATATGGTGAAATAAAGAATAGCCTCAGTTATTTTAAGAGAATGTACAGACGTTTTCCTTAAGTGTTCTGTTGTTTGTAGTTTTATTATATTTCCGGTGAATTTCCATTTTTTTCACGTTCTTGACCGCATCGTAGTCATTCCGACGGTCAAGAACGCACCTCGCATGTGTGAGACGCCGTAGTGTAGAGAGTATATAGTTATATATATATAGTAATTCATCAGTCCCACCTAGAGCAAACCCGTGTCTCCCTTTTTATTCTCTTTTTCGTTTTCCAATTGTTTTTTTTATTAATGATAAAATACATATAAGACAATCAATGCACAGGAAGAAAGTTTTTTGTTTTTTTTCGTACAACATCCATAACACAACACAATCCCTTACATACTTAAACATCTACTGACAACAACAAAAAAGTAAATAGACAGAATAATAATAGAAAAAAAATACAACCATGCTTGAAAGGATAAGAGAAAGATTAATAAGATTTAATAACTGAAAAAAGCACAGCACAGACACCATCAAAAAAAGTGATATACATGAAAAATAGATAAATAAATAAAATGGATAATAATAAAGAAATAAAAAAATAGACATATAAAAAGAAAAGAAAAGGGTGGGTGGGGGCCAGGGCTACTTAGAAATTATTGTTATTGTTAAAGTTTTTTATAAAATACCAAGAAGGGCCGCCATATTCTGTAGAATTTGTTTTATGATCCCCGAATAGTGTATCAAATCTTCTCTAGATTCATGCATGATATCATGTACCTAAGCCAATGTGAACAGGAAGGAGGAACTGGGTCCTTCCACTTAAGTGAAATAGCTCATCGGGCTAGTAAAGAGGCAAAAGCAAGAAAGTTGAACATAGCTTTATGTAAGTTCAAATCTGGAGCAATGCCAAAAATACCAGTCAAAGGATTGGGCTCAATTTGATGATGGAGGATTTCTGATAAAGCATGGAAAACCGATGTCCAAAAGTTACCTACCGTGTCTCCCTTTTAAACACGGTGCATGCCTGTTTCAATTCAATGACGTGACTAGTGGGGTCAAAGTACACAGGGGGAAAATGTATTAAAATTTTTATTTATTTTAATCGATCTTTGGATGTACAAAAAAGGAATTAATATGCAAATCAATTCAGAATCGGGAAAAATGATTTTTTCAACACAGGCCTAAATGAAAGTGTTGTGAGCACTGCACACTAAATACATTTCAGCACTATTAGGCAGAAATCTCAAATCTCTGATTTGTAATTTTGGTAAACTGACCCTTTAAGACACATTGAAGCTGAACTAATTTGCAACACACACACACACCTGCGGTTACACACCTGCAGTTGTACAAAATGCCATCCTCTCTCTGAGTGAGGGGAAGTGTGTGTGTGTAGTAGGGGGTGTAGTTGTGAGAGGTGGGTTTACACAATGCCATGTTGACAGGGTGACTGGTGCAGTCTCATTTTACCTCTCTGTTCATGGAAACAAAGGAGTCTTTTGTGGGCCAAAACCCCCCCTAACACCCCTCAACCTCTGAGACTTTACCCCCCCCTCTTACCACAGCACAAGGGAAGCACAGACAGCAGATTATATGGGTGGGCTTAGCACCAAGAAAAACATTTATTACACAAAACATGGCTACACTGCTCTGAACAGAAGGGTACTCTCTATGACCAGGACTTAAATACCATTTGAGCATTAGTCTGAGACTTCGCTGCCGCATTGTTTAATTGTAGAGGGGATGAAGAAGGCTTTGTTTTAATGCAGGATTTACAAACCTGTGAATGTTGTAACTTCAAATCTAGAAGTCAATGTAATAATGGTCTGTCTCGCAGCAGCCAGCAATTTAGAAGAGCTCTGATCATCAAGTCTTTCTGTACTGGACTACAGGGAATCTTTTGAAATGCAGCTGGCACCACCCTGAAAGATGCAGTTTATCATCATTTATCAACCATATTACTGATGATGGTTGGGTAATCATCATTGTACTCTGTACCCCTCACACTCTGTAAGATGGGAGCAACAGAGGAACATATTCATCCACAAAGCACTCGATAAACTACTGGCATACATACAGTCTCTGGTGGTTTTGCTTTATCAGTAACTTCAAATCAAATCAAATTTTATTTGTATAGCCCAAAGTCACAAAGTACATTTGCCTCAGAAGGCTTTACAATCTGTACAGTGAGTGACACCCTCTGTCCGTAGACCCTCAGTTCGAGTGAGGAAAAACTTGCCCACAAAAAACCTTTAACAGGGAAAAAGGTGTAAGAAACCTCAGGAAGAGCCACAGAGGAGGGATCCCTCTCCCAGGACGGACAGACGTGCAATGGATGTCACGTCTACAGGGCAAATCAACACAAACGTACTGTATAATTACAATGAATGATAAAATGACAATGAGAGAGAGATATTGAGTGTTCAGTTATGGGAGATGTGACTATATCTTTAACCAATACCTTGCCTGACTAGGCACAACCCTGAGAGAGAGAGAGAGAGAGAGAGAGAGAGAGAGAGAGAGAGAGAGAGAGAGAGAGAGAGAGAGAGAGAGAGAGAGAGAGAGAGAGGGAGAGTGAGGATCCCCCTGGCAGTCTAATCCTATGGCAGCATAACTAAGAGATGACCTGAGCCAGCCCTAACTATAGGCTTTATCAAAAAGGAAAGTATTAAGTCTACTCTTAAAAGTGTTGACCGCGTCTGCCTCCCGAACCCAGAATGGTAGTTTGTTCCACAGAAGAGGAGCTTGATAGCTGAAAGCTCTGGCTCCCAATCTACTTTTGGAAACTATAGGAACCACAAGGAACCCAGCTTCCTGAGAGCGCAGTGTTCTAGAGGGGTAGTAAGGTATTATGATCTCTTTTAGATATGATGGTGTGTGACCATGAAGAGCTCTGTATATGAGGAGGATAATTTTAAATTCTATTCTACATTTAACAGGTAGCCAATGCAAGGAAGCCAAAATGGGAGAGATGTGATCTCTGACCTTGGTTCCTGTCAGAACACGTGCAGCAGCATTCTGAAATAACTGCAAAATCCTAAGAGACTTATTAGAGCAGCCTGATAACAAAGAGTTACAATAGTCCAGCCTAGAAGTAACAAATGCGTGGACTAGTTTTTCTGCATCCGCTTCAGATACAATGAATCTGATTTTGGTGATGTTACGTAAGTGGAAGAATGCAGTCCTTGAAATTTCAAATCCTGATCCTGAAAACAACTCCAAGATTCTTTACAGTGGAGCTGGAGGCCAGGGTGATCCTGTCTAAAGTAACTAAGTCTTTAGAAAGAGAGTTTCTGAGGTGTTTGGTCCCAATTACAAGAACTTCAGTTTTGTCTGAATTTAACATCAGAAAACTGTAGGTAATCCAACTTTTTATATCCTTAGGGCATGCTTGGAGTTTAGTTAACTGATTGGTTTCATCAGGCTTCATCGATTTAATAATGGGGTTTAGTTAACTGACTAATACAACTTAATGGAGTGATTCCTAATAATGTTCCCTAAAGGAAGCATATATAAACTGAAAAGAAATGGTCCTAGTACAGAACCTTGTGAGACTGGGCAGTTCCTTTGATGCCAAAGTCAGAGGTCTCTTATAATCTACACAATATAAAAACAAAAAAGCAAACAAGCAACGGAAAACATGCAAAAAGTACTTATGGTAAAAGTGACATGTTATAAAAAACAATATTGTAATGTAAAGTGACCATGATATAAATAATATTGCCGATAAAGTGACCATGCTATAAATCATATTGCAGATATACATGATTAGTTTTCAATCATGTAAATATAGCTGTTCATCCCTATGTTAAGAGGTTGTTGGTAATTACTTGTGGCTGAGAAATTAAAACAAAAGTGTATAATTTTCCTGTTAGGGTTGCTTCACTTAAGTTACAGTGTGCTGCATCAATCAGCCTGAGGCTTCTTCTGGTTGGCCACACCCTTGGTTTGAGTGTAGATGAGAATCATCTTAGCAAACTAAGGATTGAGAGCTCTCTGTTAATGGGCTAATGCTGAGCTTTGAACTACTGTACTTTCACTAATGGGCATGGTTGACATCAGTGTGGATCTTCTAAAATGTGCTTGCATGTATTCAAACTTTCTCAACATCATCTTGTCCTCCTCCTTGTGGTGCAAAACTTTAAGAAAATAAGTAGGGGTGATTCTCTTGTTCTCATATGGCAGAATCCTCTTCTGTCTGACCATTTTTAATAACCTTTGAGTTCATACTACTGGACTATAAGCCTTTGTGCAGAAACTCCTACAGCAGATGTTTACCTGATAGTGCTGTAGCCAAATTTAAGGAAGTGATTCCTTCAGCATTGAATTCAATGCCATGTCTAACTGTAACAGAGGACCTGTCTGCTTCCTTTAGCCCCTCACAAATAGATAATCTTGTTGATAGTATTACAGACTCATTATGGACAACTCTAGACTTTATTGCACCTCTGAAAAGGAAGACAATTAAACAAAGGAGGTTAGCACCATGGTATAGCCAGCAGACTCGCAAATTAAAGCAAGAGGCACGTAAATCTGAACGCAAAACTGGAAGAATCTCATCTAGTCAGGCAAGAAAATCTCAAAACATACAGGAAGGCTCTCTGTAATGCTAGAGCACCCTATTACTCTTCTTTAATAGAGGAAAATAAGAACAACCCCATGATTTATTAGATTATCAATTTTGATGCTATATAAGAAAACAAGATCAAGAGTGTGGTTCAGACAATGAGTTGTTTTTTTACAATCTGACACAAGCCGATTGAACCTAATAAAGAGATAAACGCAGTACTAAGACTATCATTGTAGTTGTCCTCATGAATGAAGGTATATGCTGTAAGACCTAAAATATATATTTAGACTGTTTTTCTCCCATCCACCTTCATCAAATAACTTCAGTAATTGCTTCATCTAAGCCATCAACCTGTCTCTTAGACCCCATCCCAACCAGGCTGCTCAAGGATGTTTTACCTCTAGTTAGTCATTCTTGATTGATATGATTAATCTATCGTTATTATCAGAATATGTACCACAGTCCTTTAAGGCAGCTGTAATTAAACCTTCTTAAAAAGCCCACTCTAGACCCAGAGGTTTTAGCTGATTTGTCCTTTAATGTCCACATAAAACAAATTTCGAGGACTGCATTCTTCCACTTACGTAACATCGCTAAAATCAGATGCATTGTCTCTCAAGCAGATGCAGAAAAACTAGTCCACACATTTGTTATTTCAAGGCTGGACTATTCTCTTTGTTATCAGGCTGCTCTAATAAGTCTCTTAGGACTTTGCAGTTAATTCAGAATGCTGCTGCACGTGTTCTGACAGGAACCAAGATCAGAGATCACATCTCTACCATTTTGGCTTCCTTGCATTGGCTACCTATTAAATCTAGAATAGAATTTAAAATTATTCTCTTTACTTACAAATCTCTTCATGGTCAGACACCATCATATCTAAAAGGGCTCATAGTACCTTACTACCACTCTAGAACACTCTCAGAATGCTGGGTTCCTTGTGGTTCCTATAGTTGCCAAAAGTAGATTGGGAGCCAGAGCTTTCAACTATCAAGCTCCTTCTGTGGAACAAACTACCATTCTGCACCCCTAAAAATTTTTGGCAGGTGAAACATTGCTTCTCCTAGTGAGGCATGAACCGCGTGGGGGTCAGAGCAAATCTGCGTTGCGGATGTGGTGTTGGAATCAATGAATCAACACTAGAAGAAAAATCATAGAACAAAACTTCAAAAACTTCAAAAAATAAAAATGTGAAATGAGATGAAGAGGTTCTGCTAATCAATAAAGACAGATTATTTTCTATCTTGAACAAAGCTAATTTAAATAATTACTAGAAAATTTCTAAAGAAATTTTGAGTGTGCGTGACTCTGGCCCCGTCGTCCCCATGCATTATTACTGACACTGCTCAGAAAATTCAGTACTAAGAAAGAGATTCTGAGAGTGACGAGTGGGCTGTTGCTGGGGGTCTGTATCCAAAAAGCACACCTCAAATAGTCATTTTTAACATGTTTATTTAGACACAGGAGCAGCTAGCGTTTACGTGCTAGCAATTAACATTAGCATGTTAGCATTAACATGTTAACATTAGCATGTTAACGCTGATGCGCTAGCAATTAACATTAGCATGTTAGAATTAGCATGTTATCATTACCATGTTAACGCTGATGCGCTAGCAGTTAGCATTAGCATGTTAGGATTGGCATGTTACCATTAGCATGCTAGCATTAAAATGTGAACATTAACATGTTAACGCTGATGCGCTAGCAGTTAGCATTAGCATGTTAGCATTATCATGTTAACATTAGCATGTTAGCATTTGCATTTTAACGATGATGCACTAGCAGTAAGCATTGACATTTTAACATTAACATGTTAACATTAGCATGTTGACATTAGCATGTTAACGTTGATACAATAGCAGTTAGCATTAACATGTTAGCATTAGCATGTTAACGCTGATGCGCTAGCAAACATTAGCATGTTAGCATTAGCATGTTAGTATTAACATGTTAACGCTGATGCGCTAGCAGTTACCATTAGCATGTTAACATTAGCATGTTGGCATTTGCATGTTAACGCTGATGCGCTAGCAGTTAGCATTACCATCTTAACATTAGCATGTTAGAATTACCATGTTAGCATTAGCATGTTAACATTAACATGTTGGCATTACCATGTTAACATTAGCATGTATTTAATTCCTAGTGGCTAATGCTAATTATCATGTTAACGCGCTAGCTCTGCTGTCTCTGTCAGCCATTTTTGACAGAGAAGTTCAAATTAAGTGCCAAGAACTACTAAAATGGCTGCCGCTGGGCTTCTGCTGGCCCTTCCCCTCTCTTCTCCTTCAAGCAGGCTGAGGTTGCAAAAGTTTCCTACTTTTTTAACATGGGAGTATATAAGGCTGTGGGGGGTCGATCAGTTAGCGCGTAGGGAGCCAAAACTATAACAGAGACAGCTTCAACAGTGTTATCACTGCGACCGCCTCGAATTTTCCTATGTTTGAGGGGATAATCATGTCTGTAGCTGTGCATTTGCGGCCACAGTCGCAGTTTACAAATTTTTTTTTGACTACTTTTTCTCTCCATCTCTACTCTAGCGATGACATCACTCACTCTAGCTCTGGAAAGTTCTCGCAATACACACCCATTCATTTTTTGGCGATTTTTGGCAAAACCGTTTGCTGAAACCCGATTCCCGGTCGTTTTGATACCCGTTTTGTGTGTGTGCGACAAAAACTCTGGGAGGAGTACCGAGACAAAAGACAGGCGCACACTCAATATTTGCCACACTAAGATGGAGAAGAACTTGAGTAAAATTTGAGTGGAAATAGAACTGGCAATAAATCTACTCCTGCTGTGTCCCAATACTGTACTAACATGTCAGGGAGCAACATGGCCCCCTCACAAGATAACTCAGCGCTCTCTTACATTACATGTATACCACCAATATACACTACTCACAAAAAACACTCTAACCTTAACCTGTAACCCTAACCAAGTAAACTTAATTTGACTCTTGAATGCACGTCTACATGTATGCAACTGTAGTTGCTGTAATTGATGCTCAAGGACACGTGACAAGTTACTGAAACATTTTTTGTGTTGTGGTATAGGTTACTCACCACTGTTGTTAATGTTAGCAGAGTATATTTCTTTGTAACGTTAAATGTAGCACATAACACACGACCATGTTGCTTCGTGCTGAGTAAGTTCCTGCACACACACATGCTCACCTGTTTATTAATTAGAGACACAGCGTGCTTGCGGGCAATTCCCTGATTAGGGTCATGTGACACAAATCATGTGACAAAAATCATGAAACAAAAATCAAAACACATTTACCAAAATGAAATGAGAGCATATCAACAGTTATCTTCTGCTTCAGTAAATGGTTGCTTCTACCTAAATGTCCTACTTTTATGTTATAATATCACAAAATTTTGACATTTTTCATAAATTTCACCTTAAAGTGGAATATCCCTAACTTTATAAATAGTGTATAGGCTACTGTACTGTGTGTCTTCACACACACACACACACACACACACACACACACACACACACACACACACACACACACACACACACACACACACGGGGGGGGCAAAGAGAGAGAAAGGGGCAGAGAGAGAGAGAGAGAGAGAGAGAGAGAGAGAGAGAGAGAGAGAGAGAGAGAGAGAGAGAGAGAGAGAGAGAGAGAGAGAGAGAGACGGTGATCGTGGAGGCAGTCGGGTCGAAGCCGCAGTTTATCAGTAGGACTCGGGGAGATGCTGTCCCCACCGGCGAGATGGATCAGAGAGCAGCCTCTGAGCTCGGTAACCTCGTAAGTACACTCATGTTCTGCTTAGCCTGTCGCTGTTTTCTAACTTAACATCCCGGATGGATCCTATGGGATCCACAGGACGGATACAGAATATCTCACGTGTTCATTTCCTCATAAAAACCATCCTGACCGCTGTGACTGACAGTCCGCTCTCACAGTGAACTACTTTGTGTCCAAATTGAACAAACGTCGTTCTCTGAATGAATGCAGCTGATCAACACGTCTTCATGTCGTTTTGTTGGAGTTGGACTAAATGTAAACATAGGATGGATTCGTTCGTTTTAAGATCTAAAGATCTTCTTACATATATTCTACTCAGTAAGGACTGGCGTTCATTGTCCGATGGAAATCAAAAAATAAGTGATGTTTAGAATTTGTTGTTGTTTGTTTGTTACAAACTTGTCGTCTTCACTCAGAAATAACCAGATATGGGCTCTAGTGCTGATGATCAAATTAATTAGTGAATTGGCGTGAAACGAACTGTGAATAATCAATTAATAGTTCAATTGTTGAACTTTGGTATCTCAATTGTGGATTTGATGTTTTTCCTCTGACAAACATTTCATGTCATTTGAAGACATCACAGTGGAAATTATGATTATGATTTACTTTTATTATTATTATTATTAATAATAATAATAATATAATAATATACCTGCTCACTGATGACCAATGGACCACATCAATATCTTTTGATATAGTTTGTAACATAATTATAATAATAATTTATTATAGAAATATATGCAAATGAATAAAAAGGAAAGTGTCCTAATTCAGTGTTGGAATGGTTGGATTGATATGTAAGAGGCCATGAGAGCACCAGACAAACAAATAATGAAAGTTCTGGTCTTATCTTCTGTCCTGTCTTGAGATTTTCCTTCTACTGACTCAGACTTCTCTGTGCCTATCAGGTGTTGTAGTAAATGATAGGAAAGAACATAATGAGCATTTAGACATTATAGTACATCAATGTTTTCAGTGGTAGCTACAGCTACTGTTTGTTTATTGTTAGAGCATTATGCTGCTGTACTTGGGTCTGATTGTCCTCTAGGCCATTTTCCCCCTAAAAAGTTTATTAGTTAATTTAATTTAGCAGACTGCTGTAGTGTTTTTATTGGGTCCAAACTGTTAGGATACGTGCAGTTTTTGTGTGCATATATTCATCTACTGAAAGGCTTCCTGTATTTTAAAGGAACAAGCTTTGACTGTATTACGATCATGAAGTTGTCATGATAACAGCACCCAAATCAAAAGACTGAATTAGTGTCTACTGGCTAATGTCACTTAGCCCTGTGTTAATATTCTATCACAGGTTCTAGCCAGTGTGAAATGTTAGCTTGACAGCATCAGATTACAGTCTGCTGATTGGATCTGATAAGTGTAACAGTATTCACGACTGTGTAGATGCAGGTTGGTGTTGTTAGCATCAAGCCCAGTCCAAGGTCAGATAAGGCAACAAGCTTGACCTAAAAAGTTTGTTTTATAACATGTCAAACTTAGAGCAGACATGAACAGGTCGTCGAACACTGACTGCAACACTCTAGACTGAATTGTTCGCTCTTGTTTTTCCTTTAATTTCCCTAATTGTCTTTAGCAATTCATGCACTGCCCGTATGGAATGGGCTGACTGTTTGGTGCTGCTTGCAGCATTTTCAAGAACTCCTCATTATCAACTTCATACTCAACATTGCATTCCCTTGCCAATCGTGAGGTCAATTTTATGAAAGGTTCTTGAGATATGCAAGGACAGTCATACACATACAGACAGAGATAAAAAATTCAGGAGATGATATTTTTTGTAATATACGCCCTGCCCATAACATTTGGATAAGATTTGATGGCCAGCTATAGCAAAACTCTATAGAATATAAAAAATACTTTTGCTGGCTTGTTCCAATAATGTACTGCACCAGATTTAGTGGTGAATGCTCGAAATTAGTTGTGATTCAAATAAATAATAATAACATAATAGCAATACATCTGCAAAGTATGAGGTCAGTTGGATGATCGAGAAAAATTAAAGGACCGTCATGCACACATACAGAGATTCCTTACTTTACACGCTAACTACATGTCATTTCCTCACCAAGAGTGACCTGTACTGACATACTGACAGTTATAGGGCTATAGGGATAGCACTGCTGATTGGTTGGCTGGTTGTTCTGCCTGTCATTCTTGACTAAAATAGTTGAACAGCTATTGGACCAATTAACTTTTACATAGACATTCATGGTTGCCAGATGATGAATCCCTCTGACACTCGTGAACTCCCCGTCCCTTCTTTGATACCACCACAAAGCTGAAATGTTTGGTGTAGACCGAAATGTTAACAATTACTGTATGGATTACCTTAAAATGTGATGTACAGATTTGTGTTCCTCACGAGATGAATTAGAACAATTCTGCTGCAACGCTGCTTTGATTTTCAGTTTTTATTCCTACTTAGCTGTTCTGGAGCTTTTGACTGTACCACATGATCTTCTTTAACAGACGAAGTTTGCCCAGTTCACATGCAACGTTATGTACAGATATTCGAGTTTCTGTTCACTTTAGTGACTTTGTGTTCATGTTAGGCTTAAATTTTCCATTTGAACATTATTCTTGACCTTGAAAAAACAATACGTGACAAAACACTAATTTAGTTTAATTTCGTAGCTGTTGTAAAACTTTTAGTCGACATGGTCTTCCTCAGCAGATTAAGTTGTCTACTCAACTAATGTCGACAGATGTTAATAAAATGTAATACTTCCTACACAGATGTATTACAGCAGCTCAGACGAATCCCTCTTTTTCCTGGTTGTAATCTGAAATATGACACAACTTTACTTTACTGTAATGATGCAATTACTGTAGAGCTGTGGAAATAGAAATTTTGTTTTTACATTAGAAGTTTAATAGAATTTAACATGTGAGCCATACAGATAATTTCACCCCATGCATTGTTTTTCATAAGGCCTTAAATACTGACTCCCCTTGATTTGCTAATGCTATTATCTGGGAAGGGCTTTTTTGAATATTAATTAATATTAATATTATAATAATATTCTTTAGGAATTTGGTCTACTGATGTAAATGTCTTCTTGTTTAACTCCAGGCTTTATCAACAACCTACTGTTTTGTTTAGATGATAAATGTGATTTCTTGGCTGTGAGAATGACAGTGCACAGTGAGTTAAGAGGACACGTTGCTCTGCACTCATACTGTCTTTTTGAAGAATTCTAGGCATCTTTCTGCCAGCACTGGGCTGGAGCTCAGTCAAACACACAGAGTTCCTACCTAGGGCTAGAGCCTCTTAAATTACACAGAGGTTAAAGGCTCATGTGTATTTGTGTGGGCTACAGAGGAAGGCCTGGCAGAGGAGAAGGTGGGGGATCCAGATGTTGCTGTAGCCTGGGGAAACCTGTGGCTTTGCCCTCTCATTAAGTCTTGATGTCTGCAAGCACTTGCTGCGCACCTACCTTAAAAACAGACTGAGTGTTATAATTGGGTCTCACTTTATATTTCAGCTGACCAGTTTTCAGAAGACATCACAGTGCTTTGCAATTTTAATGTTTCTCCTGAGTTGCCAGCTAGGGTTTCCAGCTCATTTCCATACAGTATGAAAATCACCCTGCTGATTTGAGGCCAGGTTTTAGATAAGACAACTGAAACATGGACTGTGTGTGCTTTGAACTCTGCATATGGCAACACAAGTCACCTTGTATGTTACTGACTGTTTGTATGTTAGTGTATGTTACTTAAAATATAAAACATTGTATTTTACTTATGCTTCTTTATATCTTTGAAGGAACTGTTTCAGGCATGCAAACTCATTTAGGGTAAAAAACACACTGCTCTTTTGATTTGAAAAGTTATAATTCAAAAAGATTAAGTTGTATGCTTTTTTAGTGATATAGTTTTATTTATTTAAAAAACTAATCAGCAATTATGGTAGAGGTACAGAGAGATACAGTTCAGGACAAACAGTGACATATTTTTATTAATGTGTTTTGACATAGGAGATCTTGGTCATGCAATGTCAACATAAAGCAGGTATTTATACAGACAAAAAGAAAAAAGGAAAGAAAAGAGACAAGGTCCACTGACTATTAGACAGAACAATATATTTGAGATGTATTTATCTGCATATATACATATCTATACTTTATGTGAGTAGTTTGTGTCAATTTCCTCATTTGATACCATACATTATTTTCACCTTTGTCAGAGGGTTTTTATTTTGTTTGCATTGCATCAATGACTTGTTGATGATCGCCTTTTATATGTCAAAAGTGGTAAAGAACAGGGCCGGTCTTAGCTATGGGAAACGTGGGCGGCCGCCCAGGGCGCCGTCTCCGTGGGGGGCGCCCGAGCGCCCGAAAAAGAAAAAAAACAATGTTGCGCAAATGTGGCCAGGACCGGCGCTGGTTAAGAAAATTAATTTTTAGCTGGATATGTGTATATGTGTATAGTGATATGCGTATAAGTAAATGGCTGCTGCTGCAGTGCAAAGGCAGCATCATAACATTGTTCTGATCCATGTGTGTAGGACTTTGGATTTGTCTAACCAAATCACTAATTTGATTTCCATCTAGTGCTGTGGTTGGAACTGTGGCTGGCTGCTGAGCTCTGTTTATAGAAATCTCTGACTGTGCTAAATATTAAACCAACAGAACATAACAAAGCCAATGGCCACTTCTCTGCTGCGCGGATACAGAAATGGAATTAAGTGGCCTAATTCTTGGGTTCAAAAACTGTGACCTGGTTATTGAAGGCTGACACTGAGATAAAAAGTAGTCAACAGCTAATGATTTCTACCAAATGGTGTAGGTGCAATCATTTATTCTAGAAGAATTAGAAGAAGATAATCATCAAATAGTGTAAATTATACATTTATTGATTAATTGATTGATTTCAGTCAATCAGTTTTCACTAAACCTGAAACACAATACAACCACTGCTGTCCTGATTGTGGTACAGTTTAAGAATAACCCAGAGTTGTTAATCATGGATCATAAATACTTGTTGTAGTAATAGATGTTTCCCCCAGTATATTATGACTTTGGAAAAACTTATATTTAGTCAACTAACACTAGATTAAAACAAACAACAATTCAAATCACTAAAATATGACTAAAACTAAATTACATTTTAATAGTTTTTAAGTTAACTTCCATTTCTGTTAACATTTGATTTTGAAAAGTATGCAAGAAACTGGACCCTATGTTTTTATCTCTAAGTGACTAATGGGAACAACAATGTTTGAAATTGGTCTAGCACTGAGTGGGAGAGCTGCAGCTACAGTTGTAAAATTCGCTGCAATGTGTGTTGTAATGCTTTAGGGCAGTGTTACTCAAAGTGTGGTCCGGTCCGCGAGCGACCTCAAGTGGTCCGTGAGAGGATCTCTTAAAATATTCGAATTTCCCACACAAGTTTGTGGAGTCCTACCTAGGGATACTCGATATATCGCGGCTTGTTCTACGTGAGATGTATGAAATGACTATATCGCGACCATCGAGTACTTGTCACGTAAATGTTTTAAGCCGTCGGCATTTAATTCTCCGGGGATTCGCCTGTCACTCACTCCTGGTGCTCACAGCACGCAGCACACTGCCCCGCCCACCCAGAAACATCCCCTGCGCGCATGCGTACTTTCTGTATCAAGTGAGGAGAGGTGAAGCCAAGAGTCCAAGTGAGGTAATTGAAGATGGAGACGGACGACTTGGTTCTGAAGAAAAACAGCTGCGGTCACGCCGTCTTTCGTTTTCGCGTGGTCACGTCAGCTGCTCCAATATTTTCAAGTGCGCCCTTACTGCCGACTTTATGGCAAACACTTTTAAAAAACTGGAGCGTGTGGACACTTTCGGTTTTCAAAATAAAACGTGGGTGTTAAATGTATTAAACGTTTATTTATAAAATATGAAGAATGGTTAAAATTTGATTTAAAAAAGTGTCTCATATGCCAAGTATGATTCTGCACTGCTTCAATGCTCATATGTACATTATGAAATATATTAAAAATTCATAAAAAATATGACAAGTGTTAAAATGCTATAAAAAAGAGTGTGTGTCGTATAGCAGGTGTAGCTCGACTGTTCTACACTGATTTTGAGCCAATAGGTCACAGGACCTGGAAGCTATTGAGCTTTAAAGCTCATATTTACATCATGAAATGTATTAAAAATTCATAAAAAATATGACAAGTGTTAAAATGCTATAAAAGAGGTGTGTCTCACAGCAAGTGTAAATCTACTGTTCTACGTTGATTCTGAGCAATTACAATGCTATCATGGAAATAATGACAATATTTATTAGAAATAAACAATACAAAACAACAACAACAAAAATATCGAAATATATATCGTGTATCGCGATATAGCTTAAAAATATCGAGATATTGGTGACAGGCCATATCAGCCCTAGTCCTACCTAACATTATTTGAAGTGTAAAGCGAATTTGTTCTCTGAACAAAAATGCAGACAAATATATTTTTTTAAATATGTATAATGGATATATGAAGATAAATCTGAATTAGCAGTGCCCAAATTGTTGCCTAAGCAACCACGGCGTCTCCTATAGACAAAATCATTCCGCTGTCACGTCAGTAAGTAAGGAAAAGAAAGCAAGGAAAAGAGCAGCAAAAGCTGTGAACTTTAACTAAAACAAGGCACGGAGAGGATGGGAAACAATGATGGATAGGTGGCTGAAGACGGGGTCAGGTGGTCCCTGAAAATTTTTTTTTTGACAAAGTGGTCCTTGGTCTGAAAAAGTTTGAGAAACACTGCTTTAGGGCAATTGTGCACCGTCAGTGTGCGTTCCCCCTGCTTTTGACAGGCTCATATTGTTATATGCCTGGGCAATAATATGAAAAGGGCTCTACACAGAAAGATACAGATAGAGTTAGTAAAGTATTTTTGTTTAATCAGAAACAGCTATCACTCTGTTCAATGCCACTAGTCTCCATTGAAAAACATGTCACATTACAGAATACTGGTCTACCATTGTCTTGATCAGTTGCTTAGTTTGTGTAACTTTGGTGAGTTCAAACTAACACCGGAAATGAATGAACGATCAATAAGTTCAGCAGACTTTTTGGACTCAACACATGGCTTAACAAAAGCTGCTGTCTGTAAGGGATCCATTGCATTAATCATTTGATGGAAACGCAGACATATTTTCAGGTCAGATGGCCTCCACCCAAGCAGATCTAGGTTTACTTAGTATTAGTATTTGGGTTAAGTACTAATAGACCATTTTCGGTTAGGTCTGCAACACCTGTTAGTCAGGTTTTAAGATGATTCTGACACACAGCAGCCTCAACACCAGAAAGACAAAATATTACAGCTTCAGTGTCAACATGTTGACAACCAGCTCATGGAACAGTCCTAATTCTTGTACCCTTCACTCTCCACTCTTCATTTCCTCAATCCTTTTGAGATTCACTGATAAAATGGAAGTGCTGCTGGCTTTAAATTTACCCCCAGATCCCTGGCCCCTCATTTACCTCCAACCCAACTATGACAAAAAGAGAGAGCAACTGTTAAAACCGATAAGGCCAGCATAGTCACCAAAAGTCAGTCTCCCCCCATATCCTCCTCTTAGGAACATCTCCAACAATCTAAGATTAGAGATTAAGGAAAAGATTTGATTTTAATGGGTGACACATCTCGAATCAATGACATTCAAATTAGCACCAAGAAAAACCTGGCTGACATTTGGATAAATAGTAGATTGAACAAGACACACTCAGTTCTGCAGATGTATTCAAAAACTTTAATCATTTTCTGTTCTAAAGCTACAAATGTGAACAAATGGCACCACTTAGGTAAAGTAAGAAAAAAGAATCATTGGAAAATGCCATGTTGGTAAAAAAGAGTGTCTAAAAGCTGAAGGTGGCAAAAAAATAAAATAAAATAAAAATAGGTTCAATTTAGAACTGAGAAATGGAAGTAATAAGTCCTTCTCTGACCAAAATAATACACACCTCAATAGCACCTGGACTTGTCAGTTCCATAATATGTATAGACACAATTGGATCCTATCAGCTAAAAAACTGCACAGCATCAAATAGTCAACACCATTACGCTATTTTCCAGAGGCGCTGAAAACTGCAGTTATTAAGTCACTTTTAGAAAAAGAACAATCCACACAGCTCACTAAGAAACACTTATACGCCCACACTGAACCTCATTTTTTAAAAATAGAATCAATGTCAAGGCTGTTTTCCCCTTCTTGCCATCAACAATTGTTTTGATATTTTCCACTCCACACACCACAGCATGAGCATGGCACTTGTCTTCCATGACCTCCAATTAAAGGCAGTCAGTCAGTGGAAAAATTCAGTCTCAATGCTGTATTCGACACCAGGCCACCACAACATGTAACTAGATAAACTGGAAAACTGGAATGAGTTTCAAGGCCCAGCGCTAAATTGTTTCTTATTTTATTTGAAGGGAAACACTAAGGACAGGATGTGGGAGCGTTCAGGGAAGGGATACATTATTACACGTTTGAGCATACAAAATGACTTCCATTATTGTTAACATCGACATGCTCAGATTATGGACAACAACTAAATATCTTAAATAATTAAACATACAGACGACACAGATTTACACCAGGTGACTGGGTCCCATACAAGCACTAAGTAAGTGTATTCAACATCACAGCATAGATTTGAACATATTAACAGATTTAGAAAAACTTGCCCATGCGTTTGTCCTCAGTGGACGTGACTAGTGTAATGCTGTCTTCACAGGTTTGTCTAAAATAACTTGCAGACAGCTGCAGTTGATTAAGAGTCCTCAAAAATACACAAGTGGATGATAGCGACATCTCTACTGTTTATGCCTCTTTTTATGTTGTTTTTCTAATATATGATAGTATGTTCTTTTAGATGTTTGCTTAGTGCCATCATGTCTTGAAAGGTTGTTAAAATGTAAAATACAATTGAACTCGACATGCCTTGTGTTTATACTAGCAGTTCTCAGAGCCGTTGAATGCTGCCAGGACTTCATCTTGGCAGAAAAGACACTGTATCATTTTAACAGTAAATTTGTATGCTGTCACAGAGACATACACACAGGGTAGGAGAGGCTTGCTGTCTGGGTTAATGTCGAAAGATTTGCATCAGTGTTTTGGAGGTTCGCAGGTGATGCAGTATTCAGAGAACCTCTTAACCTCCAGCTGAATAAATCATGAAGAGGTTCAGATTTCTTTGTTGTTGTTGTTGTTTAGTTGTAATGGCAAAAACACCCTAAAGATACTTATGCTGTATAGTTAGGTTGGTGCTCTCTGTCAGGCAATAAGATCTGGTATAGATTTCAATAATTTATAGAGGGTGAATCTGCAGAGTGGGTTTATGTCACCAGCAAGGACCAGCTAGCAGGAGGTACCAACAGTTTGAATGAGTTTACAGAGTTTGTTGTGTTATTATACAGTACATCAACTTGTGTCAGGACTAGGGATGTAACGATAGACTCAACTCACGACTCGATTCGAGTCACGATTTTTTGTTCACAATACGATTTTATCACGATTTTTTAAAATCAGAATAAGCTAGGGACAAATTATGACCAAATAAAATTATTTTTATTTGTAGGAAAAAAAACTTTCTTTACAGAAAGTCTCAAACAGTTTGTGTTCACGTGACAAATATCTGCTTTCTTTAGAAACAATCTCACAGTAAACTGCTGTTAACTGGTGTGATGTGCTTTAAGCTGAAGCTTTAAATTAATCTTACAATGAAGTTGGGAACCTAAGTACATACAAAAATGATCCTAACATTTCACTACTCATTAACCCTTACATACTATTCAGGGTCTAATATGACCCATTTTTTGTACATAACAATAAAATAAAAACATTAAAACTTGCAAGCGGCGGAAGCCATACACAGAAAAAGCAAAGAGAATCCGGTGGATTTTCAAAATAAAATACCCCATGCAAACTGCCGGTCATAAAAACAGACAAAAGTGAAACTAATTAACTACGCAGCATATTTAAACACGTAGAAGCATGTTTAGAAGAACATACACCGGGAAAATGTCCAAATCTGAGCAAGTAAACAAAGTCTGGCGGGCTAAGCGCTTGCTCCTGAAACACTCCCGGTGGGGTTTGAAGTCTCGTGTAGGACGGACCAAATACGCCACACTCACGCAACGCGCCGGGAAGCCCGTTTGACCGGTGAGAGCACTCTCTTAAAACTGCTGGGTTGAAAATAACCCAATTTGGGTTATTTGGGTAACCCAATGCTGGTCCAAAGTTGGACCTGACCAACGCTGGGTTGTTTTAGACAACAGGATTGGGTTATGGGCTTGACCCAGCATGTTGGGTTAAGACTGTTTACCCAAAAATGGGTTAAAAATGACTCTGCTGTTAGGTTAATGTTACCCAATAAATGGGCTATAGAATCATGTTGTTGGGTTATATTAACTAATAAATGGGCTAAAACACAGTCATGTTGTTGGGTTAATTTTACCAAAGAAGTGGGTTAAAATCAAAATGTTGGTTTGAGAGCAAAATTAGCTTAAATTAATGAACATTAACCTTAGTATTATACAATTAAATTGTTATTAAACATGAAATTATTCAACAAAACAAGTACATATTAATACAATTATATTTTATTGGGACATTTCAAGTTCACATTAAAACAGTGGAATACATTTTTTAACATTGATGCATCATAAACATAATGCAAAGTCCATTGATTTAAGTGCTAAACATACATACAATAACCTAAATATTAAAAAAGAAAAGGAAAAAAACAACAAGGTTCATAGGTTTTTGCCCCCTTCACATGTTCAGTCCACATATTTTGGGAAATTACATCAGTAAAAACTAACAATCAAACAGTCAGTTAAAACTGGAATGAATGTAAACATCAGTTTTTGGTACCTGAACTTAACAGGGTGAGAGTGGGATAGCCTTGGAGCATTAGCCTTAGAACACTAGGCCTGGGAACACTGATGCTCCTCCCCTAGCATAGGGACATACGGGTATTCTGTGCTACCACTTACGGTGGCCAGGTACTGCACCATGTTTGTTCCAGGCTGAAAAGAAAAACTTAAGAATAAGAAAAGAGAAGAAAAACCCCCACAAGATTTAACAATTAGTTTGTACAAAAGGTTAGCTTCAACTCCACAGGTAATGCACAGTGCTGCACCAGACACTGTATCTGGAGTCCAATAAAAACATTTCTGTATATGCCAATATGACCTGTCAATACCACTGAGCACAGTATTAATGACGACTGTCTCATTGCAGTGTTTCTTAAAAGTGCGGTCCAGGAATCCCCAAGAATCCTAGAGGTGGGCACCTTGGGGTCCCCAGCAAAAGTAGTTACTTGCATCAAAATCAGTTTAACCACTTTAATTCTATTTTACTCTTAGTTTATTTGAAAATGGGAGATCTATACACTCAGATCGTGTTGTGATGCGAAGGCTAAACTGACTTTCAAAAAATGTTGATAAACCTTGAAAAATTATGAACAATTTTGAATCAATCAATCAATGCTCCGTCCCATGAGTGGGCATGTCCACAGAATGTCTGATGAAGACACTAAACAAAATCTATGAATCTGTATTCCCCAAACTTTGGCTGGATTTATAAAAAAATAAAGGTTTTCATATATTTATTTATCTTATACATAGTTACAAAAGCACATAGCTATTTTATTTAAATCTTTCACAAAATGTGAAATATGTATTTCCAATGGAAAAAAAAGCACATGAGTTGATTTGAGGCAGAGAGTTTCTCAGTGTGATCTGTATTTGTTGCCTGAAACACTATGAGTTGAGACTGTGATTTTCGATGTGTTAAAATGGAAAATTCATTCTATCATTTGATATATTGTCTCACCCAGTGGCAGCATGAGTCCCTGGAAGATCTGTGATGCCAAAAGGTTACTGGACGTTCATGTATGCTTGTCTCCCCACAAGGTTGCAATCCATCTGCAGCTGCTGTCAGAATCTCCTCATTTATTTTAAGATTAACATTCCAAAAATATTCAGAGGTTCAGACAGTTTCAGTTCAAAGACAATAGTTATGGTTAATATTTATTTAAATCATTTTAAATCATTAAAATTGTATTACATACATATTTATCATATTAGAGTTTAACTACACCAGATCATATTTTTATTTAATGAGCTATATCAGAGCATAGCTACAGTGTGTGTGTGTGTGTGTGTGTGTGTGTGTGTGTGTGTGTGTGTGTGTGTGTGTGTGTCTGTGTGTGTGTGTTGTGCCCCCTGCAGGTGTGTGAGGAGAGGGCTGTGCAGCAGGCGTCACTCTCTGTGGATATTACTATTCCTGCTTGTGGTCTGCATTGCCATTCAGACCTTGGTTGCCCGTCAGGCCAGGTAAAGTCACACTCACACACTAAGGTGCGCAAACAGTAATGATAAAAAACGTGATATGATATGGTACTTGTGTAACTAAGCTTGCTGTTTTGCTGCATGTCTGCACTTGTGGTTTTCTTATAGGGAGTGACAAGGTCAGAGCCTTGATGCCAAACATTACTGCTGTACATACATTCACATGATAACAATAACAAAAAGCATGGAGTCAATAATAGGTTTGAATGCTGGCAGTCATTATGGACCAGAAATGCGTAATCCAATATAATAGTCAACTTTTCAGTTGCAGCTTTCTTCCTCATCTTTACAATGGTAGTTATTACTCCACTTGTGTCACAATAGTTTGCAGTGAACAAGTGTGAAAGACAAGTTTATTATAAGATGAACTGTTGATCTACTACGACATACATACATACACAACATAGAAAAATAACAAAGATTGTTTAATGATGAATTATCCATAGTTTTGTGTTTAAAATGACATTTCATTAATGTTGAAATTAATCTTTTCATAAATACAGGAAATTCTTCAACCTTTGCCAGGAACCATGGTTTAAAAATATACAATCATCTCTGTGTTTTGATGTAAACCACAGTCTAATTTGCATTTGTGATAAAATGTTAAGAGACTCAATATTTAAATATTGTACATTATGTTACATAACACTAACTGTGAGTGACTTCTTCCAGGACTGACAAGCTAACAGGACTTCTACATCTGAGATTCACCATCAACAAGCAGCACCTGATTTCTCCTCTGCAAAATGTCTGGGAAAGCCCCCATTCTGAGTCTTCACTGACAAAAGAGCCAGATTTGAAGCCACTCCAGGCAGAAAGCACTTCACATCTTCAACATCAGATTGATGAATATGGAAAGACATCTGATTATATTCTGCCCAGACATATGAATAAAATTGTCAACCTTGCTACAGGCTCTCAAATGGAGGCAAGAAAAGTTTCACCTAGAAAGCTGCTTCTACCAAAACATGGAAACAAGCCGAGCTTTGGACTATCTGGTTCTTTAGTCCTCAACAGTTCTAATAGAAGTTTAGGTCTCATAAACACCTCCACTCCATCCGTTTTTTTAAAAGCTCACACTGAAGCAACCTGCCAGCCAAAGTCTCACATTGTTTTCCTCAAGACACACAAAACCGCAAGCAGCACTATTTTAAACATTCTTTATCGCTATGGTGAAAGCAGGAACTTGACCTTTGCCCTTCCTCTGAACAAACACAGCCAGTTGTTTTACCCATTCTTTTTTGCTTCACATTTTGTGGAAGGTGTCAGCAGCAGAAGTGTGAGGGAGTTCCACATCATGTGCAACCACATGAGGTTTAGAAAATCTGAGGTGAGCTTCATCAGAAAATGATTGAGTTGTCTGTGTATTAATTTAAAACCCAGTTTAGGTTCCCTCTAGGTCCTCCGACTTCCTCCCACAGTATAAAGACAAGACCGTAACAGGTGACTCTAAATTGTCCATAGGTGTGAATGTGAGTGTGGATGGTTGTCTGTCTCTATGTACCCCGCCCTTTGCCCAGGAACAGCTGGGACAGGCTCCAGCTCCACCATGACCCTGATGAGGATAAGCGGTTACAAATAATGGATGGATGGATGGATGGATGGATGGATGGATGGATGGATGGATGGATGGATGGATGGATGGATGGATGGAATACTGTCAGCTAAGTTGTTAAAAGGGTGCTGCAGTTCAAATTCAAAAGACTGGAGTCGTCTCCCCACCGCCCCCTTGCCAGACACAAAGCTCACATGGGTTGCCAAATTGAAGACATAGGACCGTCACAGTTGCAAAATGAGCACAGCATCTACATCTGAGTGTTACCTGTGGTATCTACTGTGATCATTTACAGGGTCCACATGAGACATTTCGCCCACCTGTACTGTTTGGGCCTAGACATAACATTAGTTATGGTTGAGTACTTAATGTACTATCTGTATGATGCCACTGGACATTTAATAAACTGAATAGGGCCAATATACTGTAGTATATTGACCCTATTCAGTTTAAATAGCTATGCAACATTTACCCATGTGGGGCCCCAATGGATATGTTGTCTCTGTGATAACTTGTAACATAGTGCTGTTGTTTCATGTTGACATATTTCATAATATATTTAATAAAAAAGCTAAATTATTGTTTATTGTAGATAGATATGAAAGGATTACAGATAGTCCTGATAAACATGTCTGTAAAACAACCTTTGGTTTGGTTGATGGACTGGCATTTCAGCCTCCCCTAGGTAACCTCAGTGAAATCCAAAAAGCTCCATGTGGGCGACACGTGGGTTGGCACATGTGTGTTTCTAATGGGGGCATGGTGTGGGGTGTGCTGTAGGGTGTGCATATATGACATGCTCCCCACTTCATAATCATATGTATCATCCTTACATATAGTATGAATTAAAAATGGCAGGGCTGCATAAACCTTATGGGCTCCACTTAGTCGCCAAAATAGATCTTAAATGCTAGCATACTTACACAACATAGAGACATGTTGGAATTTGTAAGAAGATGTTTTATAATCATATATTTCACATTTGTTTTAGTGATAGCCTTCAAAATGCTAAATCTAAAGTATTTTTTTCTTCTATAATTTCCCAGGTGGCAAAGGTGATGCCTGAGAATACATTTTACTTTTCTATTCTGAGGCACCCTGTAGCCATGATGGAGTCCATCTTTATTTACTACAAGAGCATCCCAGCCTTCCATAAGACTCACAGCCTGGACAACTTCCTAGACACCAGCTGGAGAAACTACAACTCATCAGTAACCAACAACCACTACGCTCACAACATAATGGCTTTTGACTTTGGCTTTGACAACAATGTTGCAGCTGATGCTGAAGACCTGGAGGAGAGAGCAAGCATGGCTATTGCAGCCATTGAACAAGACTTCCATCTTATTCTTATTTCTGAATACTTCGATGAGTCCATGATCTTGCTCAAGCATTCCCTCTGCTGGTCCCTTGAAGATGTGGTTTCTTTTAAGCTCAACAGTCGCAGTGAACAAACTCGTCACACACTTTTACCAGACACTGCAGAGAAAATCAAGAGGTGGAATGCTTTAGATTGGAGGATTTACTTGCACTTTAACACCACTTTCTGGCACAAAGTGAATAGCCTGGTTGGACAAGAGCAGATGAAGAAGGAAGTATCTCAGTTGAAAGAGCTACAGACCAAGCTAGCAAACACCTGCCTGAAAGATGGTGGAGCAGTTGACCCTTCCCAGATAAAAGATGTCAGGCTAAAGCCATTCCAGTATGGAGCAGCTGTCATTCAGGGCTATAACCTGAACACACACATAGACAATCAAACCAAAACAAAATGTCAGAGGCTTATAACTCCAGAACTACAGTATACAGACCGTCTGTACACCCTGCAGTTCCCTGAACTCGCTGAAAAGTATAGACAAGAAACTAGAATGGTTGCTCCACAGCCTCAACGCTCAGGCAGATCCAGTAAGATGACCAGGGCCCGGGAAGCTCATCACAGGCGGATCATAAGACGCAAATTCTCAAATCTCAAGAACCAAAAAGCCTCCACAAGTGCTCTGTAAACACGTACTGAAGCTAACAACAAATTAAGTACACTATGAGTGGTAGCTGTATTAATTAATCATAGGAAGATGTTATATGTTCATACCACAAGACATACACATAAATACAGATATTTCATCTATTGTTTACTTTGTCCCAACTTTGTCGTTTACAAATCACAAAATGGGTTGTTGGAAGTTGTTAAGCTACAGGAATTGTCACAGTGTCAACTACACTGAAATTCTGTTAAGTTACTTTGTTAAGTTGTTAAGTTTGCTTAGTCATGCTTAAAGTTTTGTGGAAATCAGCCAAATGTGGAAATCTGATAGTAGCACCAAATAAAGTGTCAAATGAGAGAAAGCATTCTTCAGAATTCTGTTATACCACAAGGTTAGGTTCAGTTTAGGTAAAAATTAGAAAATGAGAGTGGTGAAAGAGGAGATGCAAGCTGTGGTAGGATGCTGTGGTTTTAAAGTGAGACACTTCCAAACAGTTCACATGAACCTTTCTTTACCTATGACCTCCTGTCTGAGTGATAAGTGACAAGCCTAGCTTGAGAAAAGAAGAAATAAAGAAAAAGTATGGGGCAAAGGTCTTAATTTCTTTTCATTACAGAGGTGTTATTGTTCATATTGTTAGAAAACCAAACGTTAACTGGATTTGATTTATGTTTTCAGAGTTCTTTAATTAAGTATTGAAAATAAAGCAATGTTTGATCACAGCATTTGAATGATGTTCAAGAAAGGACATCTAATAATTTATGATGATATTATGACTTCTGTGAAATAAACTGTATATATTATATTTTCTTTTATTCGATATGCTGAATTTGAGTTGCTATAGGTTGTGTGTACGGCTAAGACAATGGTCACTGCTCTTAGTCCAAAAACGTGCACCTGTTGTACCAGCTGAATACCACCTAAAGTTTGATCAAAAATCTGAGCTCTAATGCATTCTAACTAGTTGCTACTTGAACTACATTTTGTCAGTGCAGCATTCAGACAGGCTAACAAATGGCAGAGACATACAATAGACTGTGCAAGTAACAAGGAGAACATAATGTACGTATGTATGTGGTCTTGTGTGAACTAAATAATACTGATGATATTGATTATATGAAAATCTTTTAACCATTTAAATTATTCATTCAATCATTTTACAACTGGCTCATACTTTTTTTTTACACAGATAAAAACAGATAAAAATGTTTGTAATAAACAGAAATATGGTCATAAATAAAAACATCAACAGTCTTGTTAGAGCAACAAAGCAGTGACAGCAGCATTTATGCTCTGTCACTGCTTGAGAGTTTCAGACCAGTTCCAACCAGTCAGACTCGCAACTGCGCATGCGTCGGCGTTTCCGTTGTTTTGACAGACGCTCTACCCTGGCTCCAACTTTTTATCCAGTTTTAAACCTTGTATTTTTTGTTTCTGAACGACAAACAATGACAAACAAACCATGCAAGCTACACCCGGTGAGGATGAGCTGCTGATAAAAGCAAACAAAAAAATCGCTGACCTTAAGGATGACATCCGACGGCTCTCCGATGAACTGGATAAAAAAGACTCACTACTTTCCAGTTTCATGGACGTGGCTCTCCAGCAGTCCAAAAAGTTGGCCTCGCTCAGCACAACCCTCCATGACACAGTTGCGTGGGATCCCGCCACCTGTCCACGGCCCTCCTCCTGCTCGACACCTAACCATCAGTCGTCCTGGGCCGACGTGGTTGCCTCGCCCTCTCTTCTCTCCAACCACACTGATAGTAGGTGACTCCATAATTAGGAACACCCGCTTCTTCAATGCAACCACTCACTGCTTCCCCGGGGCCACGTTCCCGGTTATCGTGGAAAAGCTCCCCGGTCTGTTGCACTCACTCCCATCTTCAATAAACCGAGTGTTAGTTCATGTAGGATCTAATGACACAGCCCGTCAGCAATCTGAGCTGACGAAAAAGGATTTCAATGTCCTCTTTAGCCTCTTAAGTAACTGTGGGAAGTCTGTTTTTATCAGTGGTCCCCTCCCAACACTCGCCCGTGGTCCTGGGCGTTTCAGCAGAATCCTTAGCCTCAACACCTGGCTCCAGTCCGCCTGCAGAGCTCACAACATAGGCTTTATTGACAATTTTAATCTTTTTTGGAACCGTCCCTCCCTGTCTAAAACTGACGGTCTTCATCCCAATTTGAGGGGCAGCCAAATGCTAGCGGCTAACATTCAGCACGCCGTTCAGTCTACTCCACGTGCATGACTGTTCACACCTCACACTCACTCCCAGGTGTCTTCTTCTTCATCTGATCCTACAGTGACAGCTCACCGTATTTCCCCTCCTACCGGCTCCCCCCACAGGCCCCATCTGTCACTACCACCGTCACCGGTTTCCTTCCCCATACAGACCATTGTCTCCCATCGCAGTAACACTGCAGGACGCTCACCCCAGCAGGGCGCTCCCAATCCTGGCGGAGCGAACTTCTCAAATCTCCGTCCTGTACCAGGTGCTGCCCAGAAAACAATAGTCTCCTCTCCAGAAAAATTTGCCCTAATACACAGCGCGGTTTCAACTGCCATTGTCAATCGTGACTTGATCAGAAACTCATTTGAAGCGTCCTGTGAAAACGACGCCAAAAACTTTAAAAATACACTCGTCTCGACCTGTAGGAATCCTGTAGTTATCAAGCAGCGAGCCTTTTACCTATTCCAGACAGTCAATCACGCAAAGGTGAGTAAATAAAGTAAGTAAATGTGAGCGCATTGCACTCGAAGCAGCAGACACTCTAGAGCATGTTGCCGTGAAAGTTATATATTAAGTCAACAAATGTCATTCACTTTAATTGCTTTCTATAGACCACCATCAGCAAATGATTCTTTTTATAATGTCCTTACGAATATGTTAAAACAATTTAAACAAAACAAAGAGATTATTCTCATGGGTGATTTTAATCTAAACTGGGAAGACAGAGGGAAAAGGAATAAACTGAAAACCATAACAGACAAATAACCTGCAGCAACTGGTTAAAGGGCCAACAAGGATATCAAAAAGCTCAAGCACAATGTTGGATCTTATTTTCTCCAACAAACCAGAGAGAATAACAAAAAGTTACAATCTCCTTACTGGACTGTCTGATTACAATTTGACTCTAGTAGCAAGAAAATTAACTAAAAATAGATTTAAGAACACACCACATCACACAGAAATGATATCGCACATACCCAAAAGTAAACAACTTGCTTATGAAAGTGAGATAAACGGTCTGGACTGGGAGGATGTTTTGTCCACAGAGGACTTGGATCATGGCTGCGACTTATTTTCAGCCAAACTGGAAACTGTTAGAGAGAAGTTTACTGTGCAGTCCAAGAGAAAACAGAGAAAGAGAGCAACCCTGCCCTGGTTTAGTGACACCTTGTTGCAATTGATGAAACAAAGAGATTTAGCCTTTAAACCAGCCATTAAATCTAAGAGAGACACAGACATTTTATTTTACAAAGGTTTGAGGAATAAAGTGGTTAATGAAATTAAATTAGCAAAGTCACGTTTTTATATTCAAGTACTAAATGAGGCTAAAGGAAATAGTAAAGATATTTGGAAAAATATCAATAGCCTCATAGGGCAAGAAGGACATCACGCAGAAGACATACACCTAAAATCTCAGGGCAAGTTAATCAAAGATAATGGTTCCATTGCAAGCATCTTTAACTCATTTTTTATTGAGTCTGTCTATGAGTTAGGCAATCTTTTTACGAAAGATGACATTACGCCTGTAGTTGGCCTATGTATTGAAAATGACACAGGCTTCAGTCTGAACCTCACTGATGAAACACAAACTAAAAAGATTATTGGTTCTTTAAAAAGTTCTAAAAGTAAAGACGCTTTTCAGATGGACAATATGCTCATAAAGCAACATCTGAACACTCTAACACTCCCAATCACACACTTAATCAATCTCTCAATAACACAAAGCCGTTTTCCTGATAACTGGAAGCATGCCGTTATAACACCCATTTACAAGTCTGGAGATCGTCATGAACCAAATAACTATAGGCCAATAAGTATACTACCAGTAATTTCAAAGGTTGCAGAGAAGGTAGTTTTACAGCAGCTAACAACACACCTGAATACCTGCAATCCTGGTCTAAACAATATGCAATTTGGTTTCAGAAAGAACTACTCTACTGAAACAGCTGTTTTACACTTTACTGAAAAAATCAGAGCACAACTTGACAAAGGTGGAGTTGTTAGTGCTGTATTCTTAGACTTACGTAAAGCCTTTGACACTGTTAATCACAATGTCCTCATCTCCAAGCTCTCTTATTTTAACTTTTCCACACAAATGCTGACATGGCTCTCCGCATATCTTTCAAATAGGGTACAATGTGTCAGAGTCAAAGACGCATACTCAAATTATGTTAAAAACACAATGGGCGTGCCTCAAGGATCTGTGTTGGGTCCACTTCTTTTCAGTTTATAAATCAATTACCTGCCACAACACTGTAACGGAGTTGATGTACAATTGTATGCAGATGATACTGTCCTGTACGTTCATGGTAAAAATGCTCCGATAGCAGCAGAGAAATTAACAAATGCTTTGCAAGGTGTGGCTCAATGGCTTGAACAGTCATATCTTACTTTAAACATCAGTAAGACAAAAGGCATGTTCTTTTATAAAACTAAGAAGCAGGCTCCAACTGCAAGCATTAAAATTAGACATGAATCCATAGATATAGTTACCGAATTAAAATATCTTGGCGTTACACTGGATTCTAACCTCAACTTCAAAAAGCACATTCAAAAAATGACCAAAACAATTAAATATAACCTGGCAAATTTTAGACATATAAGATTGTTGCTTCCTATGGATGTAGCCAAAACATTTATGCACGGTCTCATTTTCTCACATATTTCATATTGCATCACATGTTGGGGGCAGGCCAATGAATCTACCATTAGACCGCTAAAATCACTATATAAACAAGCTATAAAAATTCTTGATAAAAAAACACTTTATTACCACCACTGTACTATTCTAGAGAAACACCATTTATTAAGTTTTGAAAACTTTAGAGAGTTCTCAACCTTGTGTATGGTGTACAGCCGGGGTTCCCAACCCGCGGACCGGGGTCCGGATCCGGACCGGATCGCCATATCATCCGGACCCGAGATTAATTGCAGATTTTTTTTTTTTTTTTGACAGGCGAGTCTATTTCATGCCGTAACATTACTTTTCCCTATCCAAGCACTGCACTGAGCAAGCATTGGAAGGTACCAACCAATCGTGTGAGAGTCATACTACTCATGTGATTCTATCTAGCCAATGAAATCGCCACCTTGAATTCAGAGCGAGGTGCTACGAGTGAGTCTCTGTACGAGCACAGTTGTGCTGCGAGTACGAGACAGACAGTCAGTCAGGAAATGAAGGTGGAAATTGAGCCAGAAGAGATTCAAGTGGATTAAACACAGAGAGATGATACTGGAAGAGAGGGCGTAAGTTAGTCGTTACTAGAGAAGTAAGCAATATGGCGCTGTCGAAGAAGAGGAAAGTAGATGCCGAAAATCGAGCTTTCAATGCGGAATGGACTGACGCGTACATGTTCATTCTTCCGCCCACGAGCACGAAACCAGTTTGTCTCATATGCTCCGAAACAGTGGCACTTATTAAAAGTGCCAACGTCAAGCGTCACTATGAGACTAAGCACAAAGCATTTGAACAATCATACCCACCGAAGTCTGAACTCCGGGATGATCAGTCCACCAGGGTATTAAGCCGTTCTTTCAACGCACAACAACGTGCTCACGAATGTTCCCTCCGAGTTGCTTGGGTCTTAGGTAAACACAAAAAGCCGTTTACAGACGCAAGTGTTGTCAAAGAGTGCATGACTGAAATAACAGAAACGTTACTTGATGGTAAACAAAAAGATGAGCTCTGTGACAAAATAAAGCAAATACCCCTGTCAAACACCACATCCACAAGACGCAGTGAAATACTAGCTGAGGATGTACTGTCCCAGCTGGAAGAAGCCATAAGTAAGGCACCATGTGTAGGTTTGGCTGTGGATGAATCGACTGATGTGTCTGACAATGCTCAGCTATTGGTTTACATAAGATTCTTAAACAGGGATAAAAATGAGTTCTGTGAAGACCTCTTAGGCGTGACTTCTCTGCAGACTACTACCAGAGGAGAAGACATCTACCTGGCAATTAAGGAAATTTTATTAAAGAGAGGAATAGAGCCAAAACAAGTGGTATCCATAACTACTGATGGAGCCCCTGCCATGATGGGGAGAGAAAAGGGAGCTGTGGCAAGGATGAAAAAAGACAATGCTGAGCTGATCTCCTACCACTGCATTATTCATCAGACTGTCCTTTGCTCCACCCTGTCAGATGAGTATGCTGAGGTGATGAAGACAATGATGAAAATTATCAACTTTCTCAGGGCATCTTCTTCTTGTCAGCATCGCATGCTCAGGGAATTCCTCAGAGAGGTTGATGCAAACTCTGATGATCTTTTGCTCCACAACAACGTGAGATGGCTCAGCAAAGGCAGGGTGCTAGAGCGATTTTGGTCAATTAGACGTGAGGTAGCAGCTTTCTTGGAAGAGCTGGAAAGTCATCCAACTTTACTGTCTTTCTAAATGACAAGAAAAACATGGATATTGTAGCTTTTTTTGCTGATATCATGTCACACCTGAATGGGCTTAACTTGCAGCTGCAGGGAAAGAATAATTCTATTTGTGAGCTGATGACCAGTGTCCGCTCATTTCAGCGAAAACTTCAGGTGTTCAAAGAAGATCTGCAAGGAGACTACACACACTTCCCAAAAGTAAAAGAACAAGTGCAGGGACATGGAGATGTCTCCTCTTTTGTTGACTTTGTTGACAAATTGATTGAAAACTTCAGCAAACGTTTTGATAGCTTCAGCATTGGAGAACAGCTCACCCTGTTCATACAGAATCCATTTCTTATCACTGATGTGAGAGCATTCTCAAATGATGTCACACATCACTTCAAGTGGGCAAATGCTGGGCCCCTCCAGATGCAAATGGTTGACCTCCAAGCAGATGTGGCCCTGAAAGAGCAGTTTGGAAGAACTGACTCTGCCACCTTCTGGCTCCAGATGGTATCTGAGACAGTTTTCCCAGATCTGAAGAAAGTGGCCCTGTTCATCTTGACCATGTTCGGCTCCACATACAGCTGTGAGGCAGCGTTCTCTACAATGAACATAATAAAAACAAAATATCGTTCCAAGCTCACTGATGAGCATCTGCACATGTGCATGAGAATGGCATTGACCTCGTTCAAGCCTAGATTTAAAATGCTGGCAGGGCAAGCTAAAGCTCAATTCTCACACTGAAAAAAACTGTGGAAGGGAGGGAAAGGAAGATCATCTGTAAGAGAAACAGTTAAGATGTTTTGTGATTTTTTTGTTGAGGAGAATATTAACATTGTTCAGTCAAAAGAAAACTGAAGCTGCTATTTTTTTCTTAAGCACTTTCTTTGTTTTTGAATACATAATTTAGTAATTTTTATTTAAACTGCAGCCACATTGTGTAAGCCAGTGTTTCAATGTCAATACATTTCTTTGAAATTATTTTAACCCGTATTGTGTTTTTTCCCCCTTCGTCTGTTCATTTTCTCAGGTATCAGTCATACCGCAAATACAAATATGATGTTCCGGACCTCAGCTTGAGGATATTTATTTTAACTGGACCTCCTCAATTTTTACTTGAATACCCCTGGTGTACAGGATTCTACATGGTCTGGCCCCAGCATGTCTTTTGGAGTTCGTATGTCATCGACCTGCTAGTTCCATCAGATCCTCAAGAATAGCATCTGTTTGTGACTGTAGTACACCTCCTTACCGCACAACTTTTGGGCAGTCTTCATTTTCTTTTAAGGCCGCAACACAGTGGAATGCACTACCAGTCAATTTAAAGAGCTGTCTCTCCATCAGGAGCTTTGTCACAGCTGAAACTCTCACTAAAAAACAGTCAAAACTGTAACCACTGATTTATGGTGTTTTTTTGTTGTGTGTATTTGTGTGTGTCATGAGTGACTTGTCTATTGCATTTATGTTCATATGTTTTTTGATGTTTTATGTCCTGCCAGGGACTGCAGATGTAAATTAGCCTGAGGCTAACTCTGGTACAATGCATGAAATGGCAACATTTATGTTTTAATTGTACATGGTCCCCTAATAAACGTAAAAAAGAAAAAGAAAGATTGAAGTGGATAAAATCCCAGTATGGTTAGAAATGTAGATCCCTCGTATAACTAACACAAACTAACATGTAGCTAGTACAACTTGTTGCCGTTCCAAGCATCATACAGCTCTTAATTCAAAAAGCTGTAAAATGATTATGTGTTAGTTTGGTCTGTGTGAGACTTTGAGCACAGCCTGATAACGTGCAGGCCACCCGACTTCAGTCTTCTGAAGGATGCATCCTCATGTGCTGCCGATTCATAAAGAGTGAACATTTCTCTTCTTTCGAAGTTGATATTTTCATTTCCCTTCTTGGTTTTGTTTCTACTTGTGCAAAATAAAAGACAGAACCAGAAACTTGTCTCCAGGACTGTTCACCACCTTAAAAATATGTGATATATAAGATAAAATACAAAACTATGGTGTTTAATTAGTATCAATATTTGAGCACATAAAAAGTGTGTGCATATGAATCTCTTAGAAAAGTAAAAGCACTAATGCCGTATTAATGTTCGAAAAAGGGCGGAAAATGAAAAATAATAATAACTAGAAAATTCCCGCAGAAATTTTGGAAGTGACGAGTGGGCTGTTGCCGGGGTTCTGTATATAAAAAGTACACCTCAAATAGTCATTTTTAACATGTTTATTTAGACACATTTATAACAGAGACAGCTTCAACAGTGTTATCAGTGTGTGTCTGTGTTACTGTGTGTGTGTGTGTGTGTGTGTGTGTGTGTGTGTGTGTGTGTGTGTGTGTGTGTCTGTGTTACTGTGTGTCTGTGTTACTGTGTGTGTGTGTGTGTGTGTGTGTGTGTGTGTGTGTGTGTGTGTGTGTGTGTGTCATCACTCTAGGAAACCACATAGACACCCATTATAAACCCAGAAATTTGACTAAAAACCTGCTCAACTTTGAGCCTTGATAGTTTAAAAACGGTAAAAGCTGTCAATGAGTGTAGTGAATCCCTGAAGAGAAGACAAGCATACCTCTGTTTTAAAGTTTAAATGAAGTCTCTCGGTGAAAGTATGCCAGAGCTGTTCATTGTTTAAAATGTCTGTTGAAATCTATTTTTTTCAGGCCTCCCCATTCATTCTTTATGGGAAATTTTTCTCAGTTTTTCGCGAATAAATTCGCGGAAAACACGCGGATCTCGAAAAGACATAGCACACGATTCGGTCGTTTTCTTACCCGTTTTGTGTATGTGCGTCAAAAACTCTAGGAGGAGTAGCAAGACAAAAAAAGGGCGTAAGAATAATAATAATAAGAAGAAGAAGAAGCGCGGTGGATAACATAAGTGTGTGCTTTCAGGCACACTCAACTAGAACATTTCTAAAGAAATTTTGAGTGTGCCTGACTCTGGCCCTGTCGCCCCCATGCATTATTACTGACACTGCTCAGCAAATTCAGTACTAGAAAAGAAATTTTGAGAGTGACGAGTGGGCTGTTGCAGGGGTTCTGTTAGCATTAGCATGTTAGCATGCGCATGTTAACACTGATGCGCTAGCAGTTAACATTAGCATGTTAGCATTAGCATGTTAACACTGATGCGCTAGCAGTTAGCATTAGCATGTTAGCATTAGCATGTTAGCATTAGCATGTTAGCATTAGCATGTTAACATGCGCATGTTAACACTGATGCGCTAGCAGTTAGCATTAGCTTGTTAGCATTAGCATATTAGCATTAGCATATTAGCATTAGCATGTTAGCATGCGCATGTTAACACTGATGCGCTAGCAGTTAACATTAGCATGTTAGCATTAGCATGTTAACATTAGCATGTTAGCATTAGCATGTTAGCATGCGCATGTTAACACTGATGCGCTAGCAGTTAGTATTAGCATGTTAGCATTAGCATGTTAGCGTTAGCATGTTAGCATTAACATGATAACATGCGCATGTTAACACTGATGCGCTAGCAGTTAGCATTAACATGTTAGCATTAGCATGTTAACACTGATGCGCTAGCAGTTAGCACTAGCATGTTAGCATTACCATGTTAGTAATCAACATGTATTTAATTCCTAGTGGCTAATGTTAATTAGCACTAATTTTAGCATCGGTCGCTAATGTTTGCTCTGTGTGTGTGCGCACATTTTACACAGACGAGTTCAAATGAAGTGCCAAAAACTACAAAAATGACTGCCGCTCGGCTTGTCTGCTGGCCCCTCCCCCCTCTCCTCCTCAAGCAGGCTGAGGTTGCCAAGTAGAAGGGAGAAGTTTAAAGTGTAAAAGGATTGTAGAGACTGTCCTGAGACTGTCCTGAGACTCACCTGTCCAGGTGTGCAGCTCAGCCTGTTTTATTGTTTCAACACGATGATGTCGATCTGTTTACTGAGCGTCTGTTCAGTGTGTGTGTGTGTGTGTGTGTGTGTATAATAATAATAAAGCCATGAAACACGCAGAAGAACAATAGTTGCTTGCTAGCAGCTATTGTGTGTGTCTGTGTTACTGTGTGTGTGTGTGTGTGTGTGTCTGTGTTACTGTGTGTGTGTGTGTGTGTGTGTGTGTATGTGTGTGTGCTAACGCTCCGCTATCTCTGTCTGCCATTAGACTGACAAGTTCAAAAATTAACCTATAACTGCTAAAATGGCCACCATTGGGCTTCTGCACCTGTTGTCAGTTGGATTGCCAGTTGGAAATCCTGACAAAGAGAGAGTGTGTGTGTGTGTGTGTGTGTGTGTAATAATAATAATGCCATGAAACACGCAGAAGAACAATAGTTGCTTGCTAGCAGCTATTGTGTGTGTGTGTCTGTTTTACTGTGTGTGTCCGTGTTACTGTGTGTGTGTGTGTGTGTGTGTGTGTGTCTGTGTGTGCTAACGTTCTGCTATCTATATCTGCCATTTTAGACTGACAAGTTCAAATTAGGCCAATAACTGCTAAAATGGCCGCCACTGGGCTTCTGCTCCTGTTATCAGTTGGAATGCCAGTTGGCAATCCTGACAGAGAGAGACAGAGATGAAATTGTAATATTCACAGATACTGTGGGTTGCCCCATTGGTAGTTGATGCCAACTTTTCATGTTAGTCAATCGCTGTTGGCGGCAACGCCGCCAAACAGGACGTTTGCTCAAGCTTTGATCTCCGAAGACCAAAAAAAGTCTCTTGTCCAAAACTGTGGGGGACTGTTTGAAGGAAAAAATCAGCAGCGAAGGCGCCGATTTCTATGTGAACTCATATCTCAGGAACGCTTTGGCGAAACGGAACCAAATCTGATGTCATGCTTCGAGGCGCTGTCCCCAGTCAAGGAAACAACTATGGTGTCATTTCGTCTTTAGAGGGCCCTATTGATAGTTGATGTCAACTTTTCATGTTTGCTCATATCTCGGCAACGCTTTGACCTCCGAAGACCATATTCAGCCACGTGCATCGAGACCCGCCCCAAAGTGTGCCAATACAATTTGGTGTCATTTGTCCACTAGTAGGTGCTGTAATTGACAAAATTGCATTTTTGCTTTTTTGTCTTGACGTTTTTGGATTTCACGTTACATTTTCATGTCTGCCAATACTGTGGAAGGTCACAATTCAGGTCCTGTCCAAAATTTTCACGTCTGCTTAAGATTGTGGTTGCCATATTGGATTATGTCGAAACACTTTTGGGGAAATGGTGTGGCCGTGGCGCTCTATGCACATTTCCACATGCGCACATTTCGACGCGCGCGCACGTGCTCGGGCCCACCCATCGCTGCTTGCAGCTTTAATTAGGGCCCGAGCACGGAAACCGTGCGAAGCCCTATTGTATTTCGAATGTTTATTAGGGCCCGAGCACGGAAACCGTGTGAAGCCCTATTGTATTTCGAATGTTTATTATTAGGGCCCGAGCACGGAAACCGTGCGAAGCCCTATTGTATTTCGAATGTTTATTATTTTTTTTATTAGGGCCCGAGCACGAACCGTGCGAAGCCCTATTGTATTTCAAATGTTTATTATTTATTAGGGCCCGAGCACGGAAACCATGCGAAGCCCTATTGTATTTCGAATGTTTATTATTATTTATTTTTATTATTATTATTATTCAGCCAAATGAATTGCCTTTTTCAAGGCTTTAACATCCCCAAAAACTCATGAAAATGTGCGTACCCCCCCAAAGTCGGGCGTAAAATTTCGTATTTTGGGGGTCTCACGCACGAGCGTACAGAAATGGCTCTACGGCGCCACCTAGGTTTTGGTTGTCGGAGGAGCCCCCGGACACGGTTTCATCCACGCGGATGAGATTTGGAGGGTGTATGAAACATACCGAGACGCACCAAAAAGTCTCTTGGTGACCCGGGTTTCGGTAAAGGGTACGGCGGCCATTTTGGGTCAAAGTTCACGTTTTTGTGATTTTTTTGGTCATTTCCAGGGGTCGTATTTGAACGAACTCCTCCTAGGGCTTTCGTCCGATCTTTTTGAAACTTGGCGTGTGTGTTCATGAGGCTTTGACGATGAAAAGTTATCAAAATCATAACTTTTTTATGTACTATGTAAGAGGGGCGGGGCCACGAAATTCTCCATTTTTGGGGAAATGGGGAAATGGTGTGGCCGTGGCGCTCTATGCACATTTCCACATGCGCACATTTCGACGCGCGCGCACGTGCTGGGGCCCACCCATCGCTGCTTGCAGCTTTAATTAGGGCCCGAGCACGGAAACCGTGCGAAGCCCTATTGTATTTCGAATGTTTATTAGGGCCCGAGCACGGAAACCGTGTGAAGCCCTATTGTATTTCGAATGTTTATTATTAGGGCCCGAGCACGGAAACCGTGCGAAGCCCTATTGTATTTCGAATGTTTATTATTTTTTTTATTAGGGCCCGAGCACGAACCGTGCGAAGCCCTATTGTATTTCAAATGTTTATTATTTATTAGGGCCCGAGCACGGAAACCGTGCGAAGCCCTATTGTATTTCGAATGTTTATTATTATTTATTTTTAGGGCCCGAGCACGGAAACCGTGCGAAGCCCTATTGTATTTCAAATGTTTATTATTTTTTTTTCTATTATTATTAGGGCCCGAGCACGGAAACCGTGCGAAGCCCTATTGTATTTCAAATGTTTATTATTTTTAGGGCCCGAGCACGGAAACCGTGCGAAGCCCTATTGTATTTCAAATGTTTATTAGGGCCCGAGCACGGAAACCGTGCGAAGCCCTATTGTATTTCAAATGTTTATTATTTTTTTTTTTATTATTATTTTCCTTTTTCTTCCACCCAATGAATTGCCTTTTTCAAGGCTTTAATATCCCCAAAAACTCATGAAACTTTGCGTACCCCCCCAAAGTTGGGCGTAAAATTTCGTATTTTGGGGGTCTCGCGCACGAGCGTACAGAAATGGCTCTACGGCGCCACCTAGGTTTCGGTTGTCGGAGGAGCCCCCGGACACTGTTTCATCCACGCGGATGGGATTTGGAGGGTGTATGAAACATATCGAGACGCACCAAAAAGTCTCTTGGTGACCCGGGTTTCGGTAAAGGGTACGGCGGCCATTTTGGGTCAAAGTTCACGTTTTTGTGATTTTTTGGTCATTTCCAGGGGTCGTATTTGAACGAACTCCTCCTAGGGCTTTCGTCCGATCCTTTTGAAACTTGGCGTGTGTGTTCATGAGGCTTTGACGATAAAAAGTTATCAAAATCATAACTTTTTGATGTACTATGTCAGAGGGGCGGGGGCACGAAATTCTCCATTTTGCCATAACATTTCAAAGTGCTATAACTTTGTGAAAAATTCTCCAATCTTCACCAAACTTTGAATATATAATGGCAGTCTGGCCTAAAATACATTTCCACAAAAATATTCGGTGATTTTCATAGCGCCTCCTAGTGACGACAAAAAAGACCACTTTTACGAGATGGCGTGCAGCTCGAACAATATTCATCATATCCACCTCAAACTAGGTGTGGATGTTGTCAAGGCCTTGGACTTGACATCTGAGAAATAATTTCAACTTTTCATAAAAGGGCGTGGCCGTGACGGCGCGTCAAAGTGGAAGCTGCCTTTTTTTTCACCGAAAAACCAGACTCCATTGACTTTTTGGTTGATTTTCAGGCAAAACTGTTCGGCTATCATATACTTTGTCACAGCTGTCTGAAACTTGTTGGGGTTGTTAAGACCAATGTGATGCACAATTCGGCTGCATAATTAATGAGGGGGCGGGGCAAAGCGCTCTATAGCGCCCCCTTGAATTTTTCTTTGGGACAGCCCCGCCACAGTTTTGAACACAGAGTTATGAAACTCAGCTGAGTTATGGGGCATCACAAGACCTACAAAAAAGTCTCTTGGAGCAATTTGTAAAATTAACAGGAAGTGAGATATTTAAGCATGAAAATCACCATTTTTTGTGTTTCGAACTGTTGAGAAGGGGGCGTATTTGAACGAACTCCTCCTAGGGTTTTCGTCCAATCCTTTTGAAACTTGGCACATGGGTTCATGAGGCTTTGACGATGAAAAGTTATCAAAATCATAACTTTTTGATGTACTATGTCAGAGGGGCGGGGCCACGAAATTCTCCATTTTGCCATAAAACTCAAAGTGCTATAACTTTGTGAAAAATTCTCCAATCTTCACAAAACTTCTCATATACAACGGTAGTCTGGCCTACAATACATTTCCACAAAAATATTCTGTAATTGCATAGCGCCTCCTAGTGGAGACAAAAAATACCACTTTTACGAGATGGCGTGCAGCTCGGACAATATTGATCATATCCACCTAAAACTTGGTGTGGATGTTGTCAAGGCCTTGGACTTGGGGCAAATTTGCTCTATAGCGCCCCCTTGAATTTTTCAGTGGAACAGCCCCACCACAGTTTTGCCCACAGACTCACGAAACTCAGCTGAATTGTAGAACAGGGCAGTACCTACAAAAAACTATCTTGGACCAATAAGCACTAAAAAGCTCTATAGCGCCCCATGGCGCATGTTGGGGGCGCTGCAATTAGAAAAAATGTTGTGTAAAATAAAGCAAAACTCAAAGCAGTACCAAAACAAGACTGCAGTATGTAATGAGGCGGCTGGACAAAAAAGCTCTATAGCGCCCCATGGCGCCTGTTGGGGGCGCTGCAATTGAAAAAAATGTGTAAAATAAAGCAAAACTCAAAGTACATTGTCGCACATGTTGACTGTCGCCATGCTGCAATGTGTTCTCAAACAGCATAATGTAGACAGAATATGACATGTAATAGTAACTGTACATTATATCAGTGAAATAAAGTTGTACATTGTCGCACATGTTGACTGTAGCCATGCTGCAATGTGTTCTCAAACAGCATAATGTGGACAGAATATGACATGTAATAGTAACTGTACATTATATCAGTGAAATAAAGTTGTACATTGTCGCACATGACTCCTGAAGGCCAGATCTGAGTCTATGAGAGCTGTCTAAAACTTCTTGTGGTTATTAAGACCGATGTTATAAAGAACGATATTATGCACATTTCCACGTGCGCACATTTCGACGTGCGCACATATGCGAGGGCCCGACCATCGCTGCTTGCAGCTTTAATTATTTTTTTTTTTATTATTATTTTCCTTTTTCTTCCACCCAATGAATTGCCTTTTTCAAGGCTTTAATATCCCCAAAAACTCATGAAACTTTGCGTACCCCCCCAAAGTTGGGCGTAAAATTTCGTATTTTGGGGGTCTCGCGCACGAGCGTACAGAAATGGCTCTACGGCGCCACCTAGGTTTCGGTTGTCGGAGGAGCCCCCGGACACTGTTTCATCCACGCGGATGGGATTTGGAGGGTGTATGAAACATATCGAGACGCACCAAAAAGTCTCTTGGTGACCCGGGTTTCGGTAAAGGGTACGGCGGCCATTTTGGGTCAAAGTTCACGTTTTTGTGATTTTTTGGTCATTTCCAGGGGTCGTATTTGAACGAACTCCTCCTAGGGCTTTCGTCCGATCCTTTTGAAACTTGGCGTGTGTGTTCATGAGGCTTTGACGATAAAAAGTTATCAAAATCATAACTTTTTGATGTACTATGTCAGAGGGGCGGGGCCACGAAATTCTCCATTTTGCCATAAAATTTCAAAGTGCTATAACTTTGTGAAAAATTCTCCAATCTTCACCAAACTTTGAATATATAATGGCAGTCTGGCCTAAAATACATTTCCACAAAAATATTCGGTGATTTTCATAGCGCCTCCTAGTGACGACAAAAAAGACCACTTTTACGAGATGGCGTGCAGCTCGAACAATATTCATCATATCCACCTCAAACTAGGTGTGGATGTTGTCAAGGCCTTGGACTTGACATCTGAGAAATAATTTCAACTTTTCATAAAAGGGCGTGGCCGTGACGGCGCGTCAAAGTGGAAGCTGCCTTTTTTTTCACCGAAAAACCAGACTCCATTGACTTTTTGGTTGATTTTCAGGCAAAACTGTTCGGCTATCATATACTTTGTCACAGCTGTCTGAAACTTGTTGGGGTTGTTAAGACCAATGTGATGCACAATTCGGCTGCATAATTAATGAGGGGGCGGGGCAAAGCGCTCTATAGCGCCCCCTTGAATTTTTCTTTGGGACAGCCCCGCCACAGTTTTGAACACAGAGTTATGAAACTCAGCTGATTTATGGGGCATCACAAGACCTACAAAAAAGTCTCTTGGAGCAATTTGTAAAATTAACAGGAAGTGAGATATTTAAGCATGAAAATCACCATTTTTTGTGTTTCGAACTGTTGAGAAGGGGGCGTATTTGAACGAACTCCTCCTAGGGCTTTCGTCCAATCCTTTTGAAACTTGGCACATGCGTTCATGAGGCTTTGACGATGAAAAGTTATCAAAATCATAACTTTTTGATGTACTATGTCAGAGGGGCGGGGCCACGAAATTCTCCATTTTGCCATAAAACTCAAAGTGCTATAACTTTGTGAAAAATTCTCCAATCTTCACAAAACTTCTCATATACAACGGTAGTCTGGCCTACAATACATTTCCACAAAAATATTCTGTAATTTGCATAGCGCCTCCTAGTGGAGACAAAAAATACCACTTTTACGAGATGGCGTGCAGCTCGGACAATATTGATCATATCCACCTCAAACTTGGTGTGGATGTTGTCAAGGCCTTGGACTTGGGGCAAATTTGCTCTATAGCGCCCCCTTGAATTTTTCAGTGGAACAGCCCCACCACAGTTTTGCCCACAGACTCACGAAACTCAGCTGAATTGTAGAACTGGGCAGTACCTACAAAAAACTATCTTGGACCATTAAGCACAAAAAAGCTCTATAGCGCCCCATGGCGCATGTTGGGGGCGCTGCAATTGGAAAAAATGTGTAAAATAAAGCAAAACTCAAAGCAGTACCAAAACAACACTGCAGTAAGTAATGAGGCGGCTGGACAAAAAAGCTCTATAGCGCCCCATGGGGCCTGTTGGCGGCGCTGCAATTGGAAAACATGTTGTGTAAAATAAAGCAAAACTCAAAGTACATTGTCGCACATGTTGACTGTCGCCATGCTGCAATGTGTTCTCAAACAGCATAATGTGGACAGAATATGACATGTAATAGTAACTGTACATTATATCAGTGAAATAAAGTTGTACATTGTCGCACATGTTGACTGTAGCCATGCTGCAATGTGTTCTCAAACAGCATAATGTGGACAGAATATGACATGTAATAGTAACTGTACATTATATCAGTGAAATAAAGTTGTACATTGTCGCACATGACTCCTGAAGGCCAGATCTGAGTCTATGAGAGCTGTCTGAAACTTCTTGTGGTTATTAAGACCGATTATAAAGAACGATATTATGCACATTTCGACGTGCGCACATTTCGACGTGCGGCATATGCGAGGGCCCGACCATCGCTGCTTGCAGCTTAATTTTTTATTATTTTCCTTTTTCTTCCACCCAATGAATTGCCTTTTTCAAGGCTTTAATATCCCCAAAAACTCATGAAAATGGCGTACCCCCCCAAAGTGGGCGTAAAATTTCGTATTTTGGGGGTCTCGCGCACGAGCGTACAGAAATGGCTCTACGGCGCCACCTAGGTTTCGGTTGTCGGAGGAGCCCCCGGACACTGTTTCATCCACGCGGATGGGATTTGGAGGGTGTATGAAAATATCGAGACGCACCAAAAAGTCTCTTGGTGACCCGGGTTTCGGTAAAGGGTACGGCGGCCATTTTGGGTCAAAGTTCACGTTTTTGTGATTTTTTGGTCATTTCCAGGGGTCGTATTTGAACGAACTCCTCCTAGGGCTTTCGTCCGATCCTTTTGAAACTTGGTGTGTGTTCATGAGGCTTTGACGATGAAAAGTTATCAAAATCATAACTTTTTTAAAGTACTATGTCAGAGGGGCGGGGCCACGAAATTCTCCATTTTGCCATAAAATTTCAAAGTGCTATAACTTTGTGAAAAATTCTCCAATCTTCACCAAACTTTGAATATATAATGGCAGTCTGGCCTAAAATACATTTCCACAAAAATATTCGGTGATTTTCATAGCGCCTCCTAGTGGAGACAAAAAATACCACTTTTACGAGATGGCGTGCAGCTCGAACAATATTCATCATATCCACCTCAAACTAGGTGTGGATGTTGTCAAGGCCTTGGACTTGACATCTGAGAAATAATTTCAACTTTTCATAAAAGGGCGTGGCCGTGACGGCGCGTCAAAGTGGACGCTGCCTTTTTTTCACCGAAAAACCAGACTCATTGACTTTTGGTTGATTTTCAGG
>CM014090.1:34876962-35044414 GCA_004119915.2 Collichthys lucidus
CAAACTAATCCTTAGCAGAAGACAAGACTCAGACAACATGTTTTCTTTCTATATGCATCACAAACAGTGAGATGCTAATGAGTGCAGTGATCTGATGAAGCTGATCTGTGTGTTTCTCAGCATGAGGGAGCTGCCAGTGAGAGAAAAACAGGCATCATTTAACAGTTTGGCAGCCTCCATCTGGAATGATGAAAAAGCAAGATGGAGAATTTTAAATAATTAGATTTTCTTTATTTATTTATTTATTCTTCCACTTTTTTGTTCACTTCACCTCAGCCAGTTTCTGGACCCTGCTCTCACATCTCTCTGACAGCTTTGATGAGCTGACAGCTCACTCTGTCCTCTAGAGGGATTTATCTTTATCTGAGGAGCCCTTTAACCCTAAAACACACAAACCTGCTGGTCCTGGAGGAGAAAACTGAGCTCAGAGCAAATCTCTGGCTGTCTGCTGGTCTCTGTTGGTCATATAGAAGGAGGGTGAATGCAGCATGACCAGTTTACAAGTATTCAGCTTGTACAAGTGCAGAAACTGCACCATCCGAAGTCGATCTTTCCAAACATCAACAAACAACAAGGACAGTTTTATGAGCACTTCTGCTGCTCTCACAGATATTACAAGAATCAATGACGCAGCACAAAAGTCTCTGATGCTTCTTCGGAGCCAGACAGGCAAGAATAACAGAGCAACAAGTCCAACTTCATGACCAAACAATTAAAACCAACAAGTGGCGTCTGGGTTTCTACTCATTCTGCTCTAACAAGACACTGAGCATCTGTTTCTGTTCCTGATCCTCCAGCTCTGATACAGAAGTCTGTAGAAATGTATCTTTACAAAGAGATCAACACATTACTCAGATGGAGTTCAGTCCTTTGTGACCTGATGCTGCTCTGACACAACACAAACTATAATTACTTAGAGGAAAGTGTGTGTGTGTGTGTGTGTGTGTGTGTGTGTGTGTGTGTGTGTGTGTGTGGTGTGTGTGTGTGTGTGTGTGGTGTGTGTGTGTGTGCACATTTTAAAATATGTGTCTTATATGTGGGTCTCATCTTTCTGCACAAACAAACTGCTTCTGTTGATCCAGTCAGCTAAAAATATTCACAGTTCCACAGTAAACAGTCATCAACATCATGTATCATACGAGCTGCTCCACACAGACCTGGAGGCATTTGGAGCAGACACATAATTACATTCATCAAAGGCCAAACACACTTTCTGATTGGCTCATTCTTCAGAATGGCTGAGAGCTCTGCAACATCCAAACAATAAATGTGTGTCCCACTTTACTCCAACGCAGCAGTCCAATCATTTCATTAGTGCTTCACGACTGTGCAATTTATTAGAGTTCAATTTAACAGGATGCAGTTTAAGGAAACAGAGAGCGTCCCCGAAATCATTCTTCCCCTCAACCTTTTCTCTCCTTCAGTGTGGAGCCGCTCAGGAAGTCAAAGCAGAGAGCACATTCTTCACTCTAACAGCCATTTCTACACAAAACAAGGACGACATTTACAGGACTGACACTCAGCTCTGCTATCAAACCCTGCAGCAGAGTCATGATGGATGAGATGCAACTTCTCTTTGTTTCCTGTGTGCTTTCCTGTCAGTAAAGACAGCATCAGCCTGTGATGTAGTGCCAAAAACACATCTCACACCTTTATGTTCTTCCTCTCAGACTGACTGAAGATGAATCGTCAGCAGCTGCAAGAATTCAGACTCACTGAAGCAAAGCTTTAACTTCACTGTATCTGTTTAGAGCTGCAGTCAGAGGAGGCAAGACACGGACATGTTAACACTCACATCACATTCGTGAGAAACTAAGTGATCTTAAATGTTTTAGTTTTTTTCTTCACGAGGCTGTAACACTTCATTAAATCATCCAATAAATCAAAAACCTTTGAGTTCATAGTTGAGTTTCTCTGCTTCTATATTATTCATAGTTAAGGAAGAAAAATGTCTCTGGGCATTTTTATTGCAGGATTGAATGTGATTTATAATAAGTAAATCATCCTGTGTGATATAAAACCTTTAAATATTTTGAAATGTGCTGTATTGGCCAGCACAACGATTCATCCATCATGTAAATCTCCAGAGATCGAGACTGACCCAGGAACAGCAATCTTTGTCACATCTATACTCTGATAGTACACGAGGTCAGAGGGTGAACATTTTAAAGATGGAATATAGTCTGTGAGAGAAAGACAAGTTCATGAATCACTGACAACAGCATCATGAATATAGACCTTTTTCACAGCAGCCATTTTGACATGTGTTCCCAGTGATACTAATGAAGGTTCTGTCCCTTTAATTGCAGACTGACTCTGTTTGACCTGAATGGAATGCTTCCTTTGTATGTTACATATAGATAAACATATTTTATTTCTGCTGAGTGTGAACTGAAATGAACTGACATGTTGATGTCTAACTGAAGCTGTGGAGAAGAGTGGCATCTCTCTCTGTCTCTGTATTCTACTCTTGACTTCTGCACTGATGAGCTGCCTTCTGTCCATTTCTAATTAACATCCAGGTAATGAGGTCACAGCCTCACCTTTACATGAGGACAAACAGAGTTGTCTGTAGGTTATACTTTAGTTACAGTGAGGTTCAGAAGAAGCATTTTATGTGCTGATCATATGAAGACCTCCCACCCTTCATCCAAGGTCTGAGTGAAAGATCCCAAAATCACATCTAAACAGAGAGAGAGTGATTTTCTACTGCATCCCTACAAAAGAGGAAATCTATTTTAAACCAAATATGGACATTTTGTGTCCAGCTCCTACTTTTCAATACAGCACCATGTTTGTTTGGTGTGAACAGAGAGCCAGCAGCTGTAATCTCTATTCATAGATGAGAGCAAGGAAGAGGAAAAAAAAAAATCAATAGTCAGTTAAAGGAGAATAGTGAGATTTTGTTGAGACTGTTGGTCTCAATGTTCAGCTGCCTGGAACAAAAACAACAATCCAACAATATACAGTATTTACTGCAGAGATGGCTCTGAGTGTAAAGACACAGATTGGTGTTTTTCTGTTCTGAAAATGAATGAATATGCTGGAAAGAACAAACTATTGTAACTGTTATTGGAGATGATCAGAGTGTTTATTCAGCACACAGTGTTGGCAGGCAGGGTTATGTAAAAACCAAGCAACTGGTAGCAGTGAGAATTAGAGCTAATATCAGCAAAAAGTATCAAGTTATTCCTCTCAACGTAAGTGTGGATCAACATAAGAGCAGCCTCAGCCCTCTGGCTCTGACAGGAGACAGGCTGAGGGAGGACAGGTGTCCAGTTTTCTACAGGAGAAGCTGCAGGAGAACATGGAAAGATGAGAGGACAGGATCAAGGACACTGAGGGGACACACATCATCCCTCTGGTTTGTGAGGAGACGTGTGTGTTCATTTAAACTGAGGACTGCAGGGTGCTGGCTTACATATGATCCAGTTAAATATAACTGCTCTGCTGACACCTGCTTCAGGGGAATCATTTCATCATTAAAGTTCATGCTGACTTCCTTCACTGACGCTTGCAGTCAATTTGAATCACTTCTTTCAAAGTGCTGCCTGATTTCTGTGGTTAAAAACACACACACACACACACACACACACACACACACACACACACACACACACACACACACACACACACACACACACACACACAGTGAGATTATTCTACATTTCTCTCATTCTATTCTATTCACATTATTTTATCAGCAGTTCATGGCTCAGAGAGAAAGCTGATGCTGATTTAGTAAATTAGAGACACAGAGTAGAAACAACAGCCAGACACTAACTGTGGTTTCACACTGTGATATTCAATCCAAAGTTCATACTGGGTACACACATATTCACAAACAGTGATATCTGGAGGGAGGGTGAAATAGCTTGTGTGGAATATTATATTGGCAGACCCATGTTCCTCCCATTCCCTCCTACATTATAGCTTTCTCATGGACCATTGAGCCTCTGTAATAACCAACACTGGAGTTTTCAGATTATCACTGTGGTCAGCCATAAAGGCCTGAGACTGACATCAAAGTCTCCCATATTTTTCTCCCTAAGAGAGCGCAGCACCCGAGAAGGCTCACCGATGAAATGTGAAATCTGCAGCCTCTATTTTCAGCATTAGTCAGGTCCACAAAACTAGGACAGGAACAGTCTACAATGCACCAGTGGAGCTGAATTAGTAGAAGGTGAATAAATCTTACAGATCTTTGTAGAGCCGCACAGAGGAAGTAACTTTGGGATTAGGGAAGGGATTGTTTGGTTCAAAGTTTAAAGAGTATTTGAAACTTTTTTTGGGAAGACAAAGTTAGAGGTCAGGTGAGTTATCTGCAAACATGATATTTGCATAATATAATCAATGATTAACATGAATATTATCTGACAAGCTGCCTGTCAATAACTAACCAACTGTGTGGAGTCTGCATGAGTTTTAAGATTCACTGCTGACGGTGGCTGCTCATCATCATCTGGCAGATAAATGAAATTATAAAAGACTCAATGTCACGATGAACAAAGTCAGAGAAAAACAAAACTGTTCACCTTTCTAAAGACTTTCATCCTCATCCTAAATGTCCTTTGAAAGTCAGAATTCATAATTATATCTGATTATTAGGAATATTACCTGTCATCAAATGGACAAAACTAGTTAGAGTGAATGACCTTTATTTTAAAAGAGCTCCAGCTGTCAGAATATCTGTCAATATTTGACACGTCCAAAACCTCAAGTGACTAAAAACCGCATGTTTAAAGAAAGAATTAAAATCATATCTCATCATATTTTCTTACTGTGTGGTTCCGTTGCGAAAAATGTGAGAAGTCCCACAAACACAGAGAGAAAACCATCAAAGTGTCTCCTCTCAATCAAACTGCATCCATCTGCTGTCTCGGTGGAGCACAAAGTGTTGTTGGTGTGTTCAGCTGTGCAGGAGACTGCTGCTGTTGATGGAGTCACAGATGTCATGGTACCAAACCAGCTGTAAATTGGATTTCTGTGCAGATGTGTGTGTCGATTTTAGTTTGTCCAGACAATGTCAAAGTTCATCTGTCCAGACGGCTCATTCAATTTCTTTAGAACAACAGAGTTGGTAGAAAGGCACAGGGTGATATCGAATACTGAGAGGGACAAAGTGTGTGTGGGTGGACGAGGTCTAAAGGTTCTCTCACTGAAGGTTGGTGCTGTGATGTAAAAACTTGTAATCTGTAAAACATGTTTTTTTTATTTTATATATAAGCAAAAACTAAACCATGACTAGAAAGATGGTACGTCAAGTTCAGAGATAAATAAGTACATGCAGGATTTCTGTAAACTGACAAACAGATTGAATGTATGTTGTACGCAAACACAAACAACTTGTCACCATTGGAATCTATTTCTTTTAAACTGACATGAATTGAAGCTGACCACAGCCTCCGCTCTCTGCGAACTATCAGGCTGTACCAGCCAAGACTACACCAGATAAGAATTAGATGCTGAAAGATCCATTTTACAGTAACGACACCTTGGTAAGGTCCTTTAAGTTCAGTTTGTAAATCCTGCATGTGGGGAACGTCACGAACACGGTGAAACCTGTCGTTCATCAGAGAGCTGAAGTTTACCTTCACACTTCAACTGCTCATCTGATTTAACAGCCTGATAATTCCAGAGCCAAACATCCCGAGTATCTCCATCTCAACTTTTTTGTATATTTCACTATTCTGTGGACGTCTCTAAGAAAACATTCATCCCAGATAATGGCCTTTATCTGATGTTGTCTGGATAATTCCTTCTTGTCTGAGTTGGGATCTGATCCCGTCAGTATCAATCAGCACAGGACAGCTTTTCCAGCAGATGACCGAACCAATCAGAGAGTCAGATGTATGATTGACAGGCAGAGTAATACAAGTTGCTGCATCCACCATTCAAGTCATCCAGCAACACTGATCTGACATCAGCTCATTGTGGTTTACAGTGGAACTGAAGTGAGGCACGTTGTCAGAGGACAGTGAAGCTGTTTACTGTCTTTACATTACTGTTACAGGCCCCTGAATGTCTGAGCAGACCAGAGTGAGCAGAGGAGAGTCAGAGCTCCATCATCAGCAGTGAGAGAGAAACCTCCCACAGCCATCATGTCCTCTAATGTGGAACTGACCCTGACACAATAATACTGTAGAATTCAGGAGCAGAGCATGGAGACTTGTTCTAGCAGGAGAAGCACAGCTGTCACTAATAACACTAACGAGGACTCTGCTCCATTTTAGTGAGACATGACAGAGAGCCAGCAGGCACAATAACAACTGAGACACCTGAATGAAAGCAGCCAGCATTCATGTTATTACTGAGAGAATATGCAGAGAAAAAGCTTACTGTCCAAACTCATCAACAAACTCATAAGACACTGAAAAGCTCAACGAATAATTAGTGAGCAGGTGGAACCGGAGGCTGACGCACCGTGTCCACCAGACACATTAAGGCAGCACACGCACCAGAGGTGACAGAGACAAACAAAGCAATACAATGGAAATGAGTTTAAATTACGAACCCTAAGCATCAGACACAGCGTGCAAAAGTCAAAGACAATAATCCCCAGAGAGGCAGACAGTTTTTTTCACCTGCCTGATAACTACTGGCCTGTGGAAAATAAAACTAAAGTCAAAAAGGAAACAGGGATTGGTTCTTAAAAGAGTGAAATCCAGTGTGGACTCCTGCTACCTCCCTTTCAAGTGGGGAGTTGCACGCTGAGATAACTTGACACTTATTCAAATGTTTTATGGAGGTATGAAAAACACCGACACATGTCAACATTAACACTGTGACACTCTGACAGACTCTTTGTTTCTTTCTGCACTTGCTCAGCTGACAGTGTCAGGTGGCTCATTCAGAGTTCATTAGTTGCACCTGTTGATGTGGCTGTTGGCTCAGTTAAGAATCGACACTCTGTCTCGTTCATCTTGTCACCGTCCTCTGTAAAAATGTTTTATATTTTCAATCTTTTTGTTTTTGCAGCACAAACTCTCTGTACTTCAACACCACATAGTTACACATTGTGTTTGAAGAGCTGAGTTTGAACTCCTTTTCATTCTGTGACTGATCTCTCCAAAAAGCTATGGATCACATCATGTTTGTAATACCTCCAGCTAAATAAAAAGTTACCCACAATGCAGTCTGCCTCCATCTGCTGAGTGAAATGTGAGAGATGTGGTTCAGTGTTTTGCTGAAAGGAGATGGAGGAGGATGTTCTGGTAATCAAAGAGAACAGACCAAGAGTTTAAAGCAGAAGATTGAGAGTGACGAAACAAGCCTGCAGCTGATCCCACACACACACACACACACCACACACACACACACACAGGCTGTGTCTCTCTCTTCAAAGTCCAGCCAGCTCCAGCCTGAGGGTTTGTGTATAAAATATGAGCATCCATTATCTAGCGCAGTCTGAAAACACAAAGCCTCACCTGTTAGCTCCAACACAAGGCTAACACAGGTATCTGCTGTGAGGGGAAGTGAGAAAGCTAACAAGCTAATCCAACAACAACAAACAAACAAACAAGGTCATCACACAGTGCACAAGCTTCCTGCTTGTTCTCACTTTAGTCTGTTTCCGGCCTTTTTTCTTCAACACCCACAACCTGCATCTCCCAATTATGACCAAGCAGAGCTGCTGTTTCTTCCTGTTAGGATTCTCTTTGGGTGTTTGTGTGGAACGGCAGAGGAAACATATCTGTAAAGAAAGCCTGTGTCCCGCCATTATCATGTGAAGATGCTAAGCAGCCCTCTGGATACAGCTCTCTCCTCTTTATAAAAGCAAAGAATAACAAACCCACTGAGATATGAATGGTGCTGGAGATAGTAGAGGCTCTTTGTTAAATCTCTCTGCGTCTCTTTTCTTCTAAAGGTGCTCACTGGCAGCACTTACCTGAAAGAGAGAGACAAACAGAAAGCATAGATCAGTTAGCATGTGGAGAACTCATCTTCAAAATTTATTCACACACAGAAAAAAAAAAATCAGACCGGAGACAGAGCAGACAGTGAAAATAATAGGATAGATAGAAATAATCATTTGTGAGCAGGGGATTGGCAATCTGGCATACCGGGCATTTGCCCGGTGGGCCGACGTGCTATTTGGGCCGATAAATCCTGATTTTTTTTTTTTTTTTTTATTATTATTTATTTAATATTGGTCTGACCGGCCCACAACGAGTAGATCACGCAGCCCAAACACACTGTTAAACAACCACTCTGTACGCTTTGGTCCCGCCTACAGGCACAAAAAAAAGGCTGTGCAAGACTTTGTTTCCTTACCACCGTCCGGCCCTTACACGCTGACTGACAGGGGACCGGCCCAATCACATCATGAAACACCTCCCCCCTTTGGCTTGATGCGCCGGTGTGCAGTTTATTGATGGGTGAAACGCTATCAGATAAAGATGGAGAGAAAACGCAAAGGTGGCGCAGAAAAACTCCGTGATTAAAAGAAACTTGCTCTTCGGGCAGACGCTGCGAAGTGTGTTAAAATCACTGATATGTTTGCCACAGCAGGGACTTCATCAGCTCCCATCGCTGATGACAGTGGTGCCGGTGGCAGTGGCACTCAACATGTTGTTGAACCTGCGGTAAGCTGGACTACTGTCAGAACATGTATGAAATGCAACGAGTAGGATAAAGCCACCCAACCCCTTAATGGGTATGATAAAACATACTGTGGCGTCCGGCCGGACGCGTCACGAATAACGAGGCGTTATTTAGCAAACTGGCTTTTATTGCCAACAGTCTGGTTACAGCACTTGGTTATTGTAGGCCATAACCACGCCAAGAACACATAACAGGTCCCACTCTGCAGCCTCACTCGTGCAGTCTCTCTCCACACACGCTCACATACACGCGCTCTCCCTCACCTGCTCCCCCGCCCCTTGCTCTCATACAGGTGCATTTAGGACCATGGGAAACCACAGAACTCACATTGTAACACACAGCACATTACTGCAGGGTCGCTACAATACATTGTAGGCTACACTGGCTGGAAGAGAAAATAAGCCTAGCTCAGTAGCCTACTTTTTATGTCTTTTATTCTAAATAATAAATAGTCTTTAATGTGAGAAAACGTGTTCACCATTCACCAACAATAACAATAAGTCTAATTTCTTATTAGACTATTATTGTCTGTGGGGTGAGTACTAGGCTGGCCTATTGGCTAAGTTGCTTTTTTGTCCTGCAGATATAGCAGTTCTTTATGTAGCCTAGGTGGTAGGGACAATGTAGGCTACATAACTGATAGAAAATCTCACTTTTAAAATTATATCATTTTGTCTATGTTATATGAATGCAGCTGCAGGTATCTGTACATTCCAGTATTTCTAGCCTAGGCATATTTAAAGCCACCACCACTCACCAAAAATGTGAGTGAAAAGTGAAGAGTCAGCACTCTCAGTGTCTTTGTTCATCTAGTAGTCCTCGGGTAAGCTCTTATTTAGGCCTGGAAAACAATGGGCTGTTTTATGTAGCTAGGTGGCTAAATACAATGCAAGTTAGCCTACAAAGAAAGAAAATAGCACTTTTTAAAATGACATAATTTTGTTCATTGCTAGTGTTATGTCAATGCAGCTGTGTGTTTGTTTTATAAATATATTATAAACAGGCTGTATTTCAGTCAGTCATTGTAATTGTACAATATGTTTGTGTTGATTGTCCTGTACACGTGACATCCATTGCACGTCTGTCTGTCCTGGGAGAGGGATCCCTCCTCTGTGGCTCTTCCTGAGGTTTCTTCCACATTTTTTCCTGTTTAAGTTTTTTGTGGGCAAGTTTTTCCTCACTCGAACCGAGGGTCTAAGGACAGAGGGTGTCACTCCCTGTACAGATTGTAAAGCCTCAGAGGAAAATGAACTTTGTGACTTTGGGCTATACAAATAAAATTGATTTAATATGATTTGATTATTTATGTCCTGTTGAGCTAGGTTGTTTTAAAGACTTGCACAGTTGCACTGAAAAAACTGAAAAAGTGTGTTATCAAATGTTGTGGGCCAGTCTGGTCCAAAATGCCAGGGCCGATTTTTTGTCCCAGTCCGTCCCTGTTTGTGAGTATTATAGACCTTTTTCACAGCAGCCATTGTGACATGAAATAGTCGGGTCATGCAGGTGTTAGCAGTGATACTAATGAAGGTTCACTGGAAAGGCTCTGCTGCAGTAAATGGAACCTTCATTAGTGTCACTGTAAACTGTGTTTACCATACTATTTCATGTCAAAATGGCTGCTGTGAAAAAGGTCTTGAGATATTAATGCTCGAGTCTTTAAAAGAAAAAACAAACTTGTAGCCTAAAGCTCCGCAGGATAATCAGACTGACCTTCCTTTAAAGAAAGAACAGAAACCTCTCTGAGAGGAACATCTTATCAGGTCTGGAAGACACTATTTATTTTCAATGATGTTCATTAAATGACGGCCAGAGTAAGAAAGTTGCTGCATCTCAGTGATCTGAACTCAGGCTGGTAGTTGAGTTATTACAGACAATGTTTCAGCCCGGCGCACAGAGAAAATGACACACACTGTATTCATTTCACAGCTCAGACTCCAAATATCCTTTTTCCTCTTGGAGGCAAAGGACACAGTCAGACACAGAGACATCAGACACACACACAGCCATTAGACTGATAGAGGCATTTTCATCAGAAAGTATTAGAGCCATACATAACCTCTGTCTACTGTGTATGCAGGTTATTACAGCCATAGAGCAGTCAGAGATGAAATAACCTGAAGCACATTAAACTCAATTTCTGATACGGTGAAAAGAAAGAAAACAGAAAAGAAGGTGACAAAGCCAAATAAAAGATCAGCAGAGGAGTGATGGGAAACAAGACCTTTAATGTGACCCGAGGAAGGAAAACAACCTGAAGCTACATCACTCTGCCCCTCTTTAATACAACATTTCATTTGAATGTCTAAGCAGACGAGCTGACAGTGGCTCAGTGCTGTACAACTGACCTGACAAAGGACAGCAGAGCAATAACCCGCTCACCAAATAAAATGTCTCCGGCAAAAGGAAGGAAGAGTCGGTTTTGCAGCTTCTCTCCTTGTATGAGTCACACTGATAAAAGTCGCCCTCTCTCTCTTTGGGAATAAATAGTTCATAGAAACTTTTTTTTTTTCTCCATCATCCCATTTACATGTTTCCTCTCTGAGCTCTCAGTGTGTAAAACTGAATCTCCTTTCTATTGTGCAGCGAGTGGAGAAACTTCATCTGGTTTCAGGTCGACTGATGGGATTTTTCTACAGAAATATTCAACAAGATGATCCTGTAATGATGATAATAATGACTGCTGATCCTCTAATGCAGCAAAACAAGACGACTGACAGCAGTTTGAGCTGCAACCAAAACATTGTAAATATATTGAAAATGTCCCAGACATCATCCAACAGTTGATTTAAGGTTACATGAACAAATGGAGGTCACTGAGGAATCATCAAAACAAATCAAAGATAAAACAAGTTCAATTCCTTAAATCTGTGTTCATGACACACACACACACACACACACACACACACACACACACACACACACACACACAGAAAAAAAAAATCATCTTTCCAACATGTTTGATTTTTCATTACATGGTCCACTGAGTTAAGCTCCTGTCAAGTCCAACACAGCCCACTCTCACTGACTTCATTTCCCATGTCAATCAGCAGCGGAGGATAATCACTGGTTAGTGTCGCTGACTCAGAAATGACTTCCTGTTGGACTATAACAGCCACTTTTACACTGTCGGACACAAACAGTTACACCTTCAGAATGTCAGAGCTACTGGAGGAAGAAAAATGACTGCAACAAGAAAGAAGCATATCATGAAAGTGTGGAACCATTATCCCAGATAAAAGATTGGATTTCTTCTTCCTGGACCCTGAGCTGCACTGAAACCTGTCACCCACACAGCTAGAAAGTCGACTCATATCATGTGGCAGAGACGGCAGACTACACAACCGTCTCACATCTTCCCTCTTTCAGCTTCTCTCACCTCCTTCAGAGCCTCTTTTAGTCTCCATCATGTCTTCTCCCTCTGAGAGGAGAAACACTCTGACCAACATCTAATCTCATTTTCTCTTTTCCTTATTTTTTTCAAGCTGGAGCAGGAAGCCAGGATGACATCAGAGGAACACAGATAAATGTCTGACAGTGTTTACAGCACAGCTGGATGTTATCTGTAAAACCAGTGCCTCTCTCTCTCTCCATCACTGTCTGTATCTCCAGTCTTGCATCTCACCTTTGGGACAGATTATGGCTCTTTGCTCCCTCACTGTTCCCATCCTGCTGTGACAGACTTCTCCTTGTCCTTGGCCATGGCTACAGGCTGTTAATGCCAGTCAGCTGCTTCAATGGCAGAATCTTTCTGCCAGCTGGTTTACAAACCTCTGGCAGCCTGTAGTGTGTGTGTGTAGCTGTGTAGATGTGTAACCTTGGCAGTGGATTGTGTTTCTCTCTCTGGCCTCCTGCCTGCTGTGTCTCTCTTCACCTGTTTGTGGGTCACATCCACTCCCAGAGCCTCTCCTGACACTGACATCATGATATCATACAACCTGTGGAGAGTGAAGCTACACACACTATGTAGACTCACTAATGTGTTGGACAGGAAGAGAAAATACAGTCCTGCAGTACAGTCATTGGACACACACCTTTTGTTCCAAAATGTAAAGACATGATGTTGAGCGTGACAGGTGAGAATGTGCTTCTAAATGTGACCTGACAGATGAAATGTGGCATTTTAAACTCACAGGACCCTGCAGAATGTGAATACAGCTGAAATAACTGAGGTTTATGAATCTTTAGTTTCCTGTAAAGCGACACACAGACCATCACCATCCTTCACTGCTTGTTGTTGAAACAATAACATACTGAAGCCTCGAGGCTACTGAGGACTGTAACTGAATCATGAACAGCACAGTGTTTACTTCCTGTCAGTGTTTGTTTGTATTTATGTTTTTCATCTCCTCCATCTCTTCTCCCTCTGTTGGACTGTACCTCTCTCTCCCACACTCCCTCTCCACCCTCAGTCACTCTATTATGGAGCTCTGATCAGGTCATGTTGTATTTCAATAGAGGCTAATGTCTTTATTGTGGTTTGAGGACGAGGTCAGAGGACACTGTCTGAGGTCAGAGTCAGAGATCAACGATGAATGAACACAGACAGTGTTTGTCTCTGCCTGTCTCTCTCCATGGTCCTCCATCTCTGTGTCTGTGTTAGAGCCACTCCTGGAATTGTTCCATCTGATAAATGGTTTTCAAGTCTAGATTTTATTTCTCACTGCTCTTGGTATTTTCAGTAAACCACACGTGAAAGTGTTTTTGGTTTTATCACTGGATTCTGTGTTTTAGGGTGTGAACTGAATGGTGATGTTGTGCTGTTCCAGCATCAGGACATTATTGTGAAAATACAGCCAACACTGTGCTGGCTTATTGTACAGTTCAGGCTATTGTTACTGAACCAAAGGCTGTAATTACAGTTTCCAAAAGGATTGTTTTGGTTTGTCAGAAACTAAAAATTGGAAAAAGCCCAAACATGAAAAAAGAACTGAGCCACATGCATTAAGTGGATATCAGATGGCAGTAAACAGGCAGCTGAGTTTGGCTCTCTGCTCATTTTCAAACTTCTTATTTTTTCTCCATGACATACAACACCTATTCCATACAGACATAACATGGAGTTATTCCTGTTATTATAACCACATTATTTCATGTAAGAAATCTGCTTTGTGTGCCCGAAAGAACCTCTGTGCACCCCTCAACCAACTCCATCACCAAACAAGAACAGTCTCTGACAACAGGACGTGTTCACAGCAGACATGTTGACGTGTCATGGTCAGTGAAGCACAGGTGTTACTAATCACATTAACGAGGGCTCTGCTCTGATGAGTCAGCACAACACGACGACCCTGAGACTGAAGCAGCTCAATGAACTGGATTAATGACACGTGTGTTTGTCTGACTGTGACATGTCAAAACGTCTCTGAGAGAGAGAAAGGCTCACTGCCACTTAAAGCACATCATATGTTTGTGTGTATGGCTGAAACATGCACAAGTTCTCCTGATATTATTTTTTTCTTTTCAAAAGTCAAATGTATGCTTCACATCAGCTCTTCTGTCCGTCTCCTCAAAGTCCAACTCTGCCAGAAGCTTCAGCAGAACACTGACAAACAAAGAGTTGTTTCAGTGACATCTTTCTCTGATCCACAGCACAAACACCACAGGTGTGTTGGGCCTGCGCTCAGTGATGTTGTGTTTCTCTCTCCTGGCCTCCTGCCTGCTGTGTCTCTCTTTAACCTCTTTGTGCATCACATCCTCTCCTGAAGCCTCTCCTGACACTGTGGCCAAACCCACAACACAGCCAGCATGACCCTTATCATCACAACAGCAGAGCCTGTCCACATGTGGCACAGCAGCACCAGCACATGATGCAGTGTGTCTTTGTGACTGAAGTCTGTTTCCGTGTGGAGGACTCGAGGACAGTCAAACATGTAAGTGCATAAACAGTGAGCAGCACTCATAACCTCTCTGACAGGAGAGAGGAAAGACACAACAACAGAAACACACACAGCTTCTTCTGTGCTGCTAGAAAAGCTTCTAAAGGCTCTGACAGCTCACTTTGACTCGTCTGATTTATTGTTTTATTGCTTCTATGTTGTTTGTTTCTGTATTTTTATCAAGTCAACACAAAGCTGTCAAGTTTGTCTGGACTCTGAATACACAAGTTTTTGTTGTACTGTTGTACAAGTTACTGCTGCTGCATTCTCTCTGTTATAAATAAATAATCACACACTACAACACAATTAACAAATATTTCTCCAAACAAATCAATTGTAACAAAGTCTAACATTTTGAGAATTACACCTGAGTGATACAAACTATATGAACTGTAAAGCTCTGAATTTCAAATCCCTTCACACACAAAAACAAAGGAACAATAACAAGCTCAAATCTCACAGTCTGGATACTTTTACCTTGACAACACAAAGAGACTTTAATATTTTGGAAAAGAAAAAAAATCTGTAATATAACATTCATGGTCAATAAAATAAAAATGCTGCACGTGGCACAAGATGGTGTGAACTGTTTCTACAAAGTGTCCTGTAGAAATGGCCGAGAAGACAGACGGCTTACAAACAGCTTCGTCACGAGGAGTCCTGACATTCACCTCCAAAAGACGCCGTCACCCTGTCAGAGTGAACACTGAATGAACCAGGATACAGCAGCTCCACCGGCCTCCTCCTCCCTCTTCATCAGTGATGTTGAACAGCAGCACACAAGGCCACACTGTCAAAGCTGCTGACACAGTTATAACCGAGAGTTACAACATCCTGAAGAAATATTACAGCCTGATGTGGAGAATCACTTCATGGACAGCTCCAACAACCTGCTCCAACATACGGTCTAATCCACGACGCAGACACATAGAAACATCAGTCACAGCAAATCACATCAGCTCCTTTCATCCACTCATTAAAGCAAAGACCTGCTGCCACTGACACTTCATCAGTTTGGGAACAAACAGTGCAAATGAAATGTGCAAATACTCTGCAATGTGTGCATGAAAGATGATGGAGTCATTATGAATCCTTCAATAATGTAGAACATACTTTATCAGAACATATTAAAAGTCTCATTGCTGCATTTTAGAGTAAACAGGTGATGAAGCTGTTTCATAATGTGATTCACTTCATGGAAGTTTATATCATCTGTCCAAGATATTAAATCTTCATCCTCTGATGATTTCTGCAGATAAACATCTGTTCTGACTGCAACCAAAGGAGATGATGACAAAGCACACACGTGTATGTTTTATTGTTTTAATAAAGCTTCTAAATAACCAGATGAATTGTTCCTGATTGAAATTATATCAGTGGAACAAGTCAGGTCTGCCTGACTTTGTACCGTGCAAGTAAAAGCCTGAGTAAATGTTCTTGTGTTTGGATTAGACACCTGATCCACCTGATCCAAACAGAGAGATATAAAAATGTTTCAACAAGGATTATTCTGCATCAGCGGGTATGACCTGAACACAACAGGTGAGAGGAGGGAAGATGAGGATGGAGAAAGAGGAGAGAGAGAAGAAACATATTTAAAGAGGCTTGATCCACCTCTCTGAAAAAAACAACTTTTAGTTTTCAGCTTCGTTATTCAGCTGCTGAATCACAGAACGACTCCTGAGTAAACAGGACTTGCAGGACTGATTCAGGGAGCAGAGGCAGACAACACAAAGACAGAGCTGGCTGATGATTTCAAACATTCTGGCAGACTAGTTTAGTGAGCAACGTGCAGAGGGGATGATTTCCTTTTAACCAAATGAAAATGTCCTCATCACTCAGTTAGGTCGCTTAGGTGGGTCCTCAGTTGAACCAAGTGTATCTGAGAGGTGAGGGTGGCTAACAGTATATACATCCTGCTTGTTTCTTTCTAACCTAGAGTCCATCCTGAGAGTCCAGTCACAACACAAAACACCAGAGAGGAAGTCCTTCACATGTTTGACTAATTGAACAAATCTTGATTCATTTGTTTCCCTGATAATTGACGACTGCCCTCAAGTAAAGCACTCAACCACTTCAGTAAACATCCAGCTGAGCAGATTAATAACTTTATTCAAATTCAAACTGTGACGCAGCCTCAGGTCAGGGCGACTGTGCTGGGAATACTGGAGTCATTCAGCCGAAGCAGAGAGAAAAAACAAAAAACTGCTTACTGCGTTTGACAATTCAAAGTCAAAGATCTGTTCTGTTAAAGGGGCGATGCAGAACATGAGGTCTTTATGTATGTGTGAAGTCGTCTCAGTCATGTGACAGCGCTGTAATAAACCTCCTCAGCACTTGTCCTACATTATGTCCTCATCTGCCAGGAGATGTGACAGCAAATCATATTTTACCTCATAATGACTCGGTTTGGATCTTGTCATTATTCTGCCGGAGAACATCCAAACCACTTCATAATATTGATTAATACACACTTCACTAGAAAAAAGCCCTGATGTCTTGTCAGATGGGAGGAAGAGAGACGTGGATCATGTCAGTCTCTTGGTAAATTTAAAGCTATAACCGCTGAGATGAACAAACTTTGTTCAAACTCCAATAACCATGATAAACGAGAACAACAACAGCACCTCTTCTCATTCATTCCTCGATTTAGTTTACTCTCATTAAAGTCTCTCTGCCAAACAACAGCGATGATAGATTATCAAACAAACTTGTTAGAGAAAGACAGGATAGTTACAGTTTGCTACTGTGGTGATAATGATGCTGTGAATCACAGTGATTCTCATGAATTCACAACAATAACTGCCAAACACTGTATATTTCACATCTTTCCTTCTTTTCAGTTTCATTGATCGGTTCATTTTTCTCTGTGGAGCTTCAACACGAGGCTTATAGTTCATTTATATCCTGCATCAGTTTCCATCACACTGCTCATCTGTATTTTAAGAAGAATAAACCTGTCAGCAGAGACACGAGGGCATGAACAAACTAAAGGTCAGATTGAATCTTTCCACAATCATACACTGAAAAATACAGTTTGCTGTCAGAGTCACAGAAGGTGAGACTGCTGATTCTCCCAGAAAAATCAAGTCTTGTTTCAGGCTGGAGTCAAAAATCTAAAAGGCCATCGGTCAGGCAGATGAAATGTAAATGATTTGTGTCCTGACATCAGCTGATCTCAGATCAGTTTCAGTATTCAAACTGTTTGTTTCAGGAAGTGTAGCAAGCAATAAAACCATCACAGACCTGCTCTGAACTTCTTGGCCTTTATAAAACATAAACATAAAGAGCATGAAAACATGCTGTACATCAATCTATGTCTGGGTTCAGACTAGACGAAGGAAGACAGTTTCTAAAATCTGTTTTGAATCATGTCTGAACAAAAACAAATATTCAGTGTTTCCCAAAGACAATTGTTTTCAGTGATATGTGGGCAGATCATCATCATCCAAACCACTTGTTTTATATCACACCATAAGACTAGTCCAGACAAATTCTCCAATGGATGGAGCAGAAATCAAGTTCTCCTCGGTTTCAACTAAGTCCAAGTCTATTGTTTAATTCTCTGAATGTCAGTGGAGCAGCTTTGCTTCTCTGAATCTTTAAGAGGGAAAATGGAAACACCAGAACTGTGAATTATTCGTGAACTGTGTGTTAGATTGTATTCTAGATTTGGAAAATGTTAAAAATATTAATAAAATCATTTCAGAGGTAACATGCATTAAGCTGATCATTGCCACCAGTCAGCACTATGGATAGAGACAGTGCAGCAGCTCACTGCTGTGGAGACAGAGCTGCATTATTCACTGCATGATATGATGTTACCGCATATTCTGTCCTCCTCTGATTGAATGATTTCCAATAACCTGACTTACTTATAATAAAGTGATTCAACAGCAGCTCTGTATTTCTCTCTGTTCAGTGCACTTTGGCACAGCCGCCTCTTCAGGCCTATTCATCATGCTGACCACTGGTACAAGACAAAGTGGAGGAAAAGTTCCCACTTCTAACAACCAGACCAGAGAGTGACCTCTGACAGATGAACTACAAGAAACTACAAGAGGCTGAGGACAAAGACATTATAGAGTCAATAATAATCATGTTATTTTTTAGCTACATGAATATTCATTCACATACAAATGTCACAGCATCAGGACTGTGGGAGCAATTATTCCACTCACGTGAATAGATGAACATTAACATTTCCAGCAGACCTTTAACAAAGAGAGACACATGCTGTGTTTAACTTCACGTACTTACACTTGTTATGTTGAGTACATAAGTGCATTCACACTGTTAGTTATGGCTAAATGCAGTGCACATTAACTACAGAGATGATGCACTCATACCAGTTAGAAAGTTGAGTGTGTATAACACTGGAAACTTGTCAGCAGTCACCATTTTCATCACTTAAATGACGACGTTTCAGGACAAATTACGACATTTGAAGGTGCTCGGATAACCAGCACTGCACAGACACAGAGCCCTCCATGAGTTGGCAGACCATGAATGTTTCCCAGCTTTAAGTGGACTAAAGTGCATTAAAGACTGGATAATCAGGCCTTTAGGTGGAGTAAGCGTGTAGAAGTGAACAATGCAGTGCAGCAGCAAAGAGTAAACAATGCTCTGTAGTGAGAAGCTGGAGAAAATCATTTCCAGCAAACTCACAGCAGGTGTCTGCTGGTCAGTATTGTGTCTGCACCATTTCATTTGGAGAGAACATGAAGAGGCTGTAATGATTCCTCTGCTTAACTTCAACTGGATAATGGTTCATTAATGCTCCATTTACAGGTCACATTGTCTTGATTCATCCCAGCGGCTCCATCACATCAGACCTGCAGCTGATTGGACTGTTTGAATTTCAGTGAAAAGCCACAGAGGTCAGATATTTGAATGACTCTACACGAGAAGACAGTGACTGTCATGAAGTATAACGACTGTAGATGGTAGACGGATGAATGGACTGATGGACGGATCAAAGGATAGATGGAAAGAGTCAAAACACTTCACTGGTTTAGTTTAAAGGGTGTTCTTGTTGTTGTTGGACTCTTAGTCTACAGGGAAGATTAAAATTTGACAATATAACGTCAGATAAAAAATGATCTAATGAGATGAGAACAAGTGTGTATCTATAAAAACAGGAGAGAGTGATGACTTAACAGAAATGAGACGATGAGTTTCAACTCACTGCTTTTCCATTAACTTACTGCTGTAAGCAGAGAGACACATTAACAGTGTCTATTCATAAATGAGAGAGGAGGAGAGATGATGATCAGTATAACTGGATTTAATGAGACTCTGTGTTCAGCCGTCTGGAACAACAAGAGAAGAAAAGCAGCAGGTTCACCAGTTTAAAGTGCTGAGCTGTGCATTAGCATATTATTAACTCTCAGACTGAAACTGTTAGATCAAAAATTTTAGGATGGTCAAACTGTGTATGATGTATGGGTCAAATATTTAATGTAAGAAAATATGAACATGTATTAAAATAAGGTGAACATCAGTGAGGCTAACAATGCTTTTACAGGACACAACAACCTGCTTCTACATTCCAGCAACAAGTAACTGTTCCTCTGAATATCATGTAAAATCTGGTTTGAATGAAGTTCATGGCTCAACTTCAACAACTTTGATCACAGCTGAACGTCACAATGCTCAACCTGAAGGAATATGAACACCACAGCAGGCCGACAAGAGCCGAGGAAGAAAGGTGAAACAAGCATACCTTCAACAACGCCTTTAGGAATACAGAGAAACTTTCAGCAACTAGATGAAGCGAAACAGAGACTACAAGCAGAAAGACAATAGCCGTGTTATTCAGAGGCCATTTATTTTGTCCCTGAACAGTCAGGCTTCAGCTGCTCATAGCCCACCCTGAATAAAAAAAAAAGAACAATGAGAGAGGACAAAGAATCACGATGGAGGCAAGCAGCCAGTCTTACAGCTCAGGAGGTGGCTGCTCTGTAGACAACTCTCTGAAACTCACGACACATGACCTTTCCATTAACTTTCCCCTGGAGGATCATTAAAGTTTCATCTTCTCTGTTTGACCACGCTGAGAAGAACAAACATGGGGTCAACAGATGAAGGCAGGAATCTAGTAAATTTTAACAACTGCTGTTTTATTCATTTCCTGTAGCATTTAGAGTTTATGCATCGCTCCATCATCCAGCTGATGACCTGTAACAGTGGACTTCTCTGTTTCTGATTCCAGATGAAACTTCATTTAGTTTCAGTTCACATCAGCTGAGGCTCCCAGAGGCCGGTCAGCGCCGTGCTGTTCTATCAGGTTTAATGCTGAATAAAGGTCATCTGTTAACCTTTCACACACACATGCACACACTCTCACACACAACACATTAAACCCAATCTCTGAAGTGTGGAGAGATACCAGCGAGCCAGCGAGACATCTATCAGAGCTACAAGACAGAGAGGAGGAGGAGGAGGAAGGAGGAGGAGGAGGAGAGGAGGAGGAGGAGGAGGAGGAGGAGGAAAAAGTTTTCACAGAGAGAAAGGAGGGAATGTGTCTGTTGGGTTTGTCCTGATGCTCGATTTAGTCAATCAGCATCTTCAGAGAAAATAAAATAACCTCGTACAGAGAAAACGTTTGATTGCATAAATAAGAAGGTTGTGGACTTAATATGATGATTTTTGATCCATCTGGTCTTTTTCACACATATCCAGACATTTACATCTGAAAAACAGTATTTATATTCTCCATAATGTCCCCTGGACCTCCCTGGTCAATCAGATGACCTTTGACCCAAATCTGTGCCATGAACAGAACTTTGGAGCCATTCTAGAAGAAGCATTCTAGAATGGATTCCTACTATAACACAGCAGTGAGGTGAGAGTCTCTCTTTAGACTTCCCTCACTCTTCAACCTGAACACACTGTTCACTTTTGTCTGGAAGATCTGCTCTGCTTGAATACTCTCGAGTCGTTGGTTGGACTGAAACATCGTGAGAATTTCGTTGTGGCTTTGCTTTTAAACCTGTTTGTTGAACCTGATCTGTATTTAGATACACAGCAACAAAATGTCCTTTGTTGAAAGAAGCATGCCCATCTACAGACCCATCAGGGTAAGTGAGAGTGTTTTTAACTGGACTTAGACTGTAAACTTGTTCTGATGGAGTTAAATATAGTTACATAGTTTTCTACTTGTATAAAAAAAAATTCTACAGTTACTTTCAACTGTTATATAGTTTTTGTATACATGTTCAGCACAGGTTAACTTCTTAACACAGGTATATATTTATCTTCTATGCAAATGTTTAATGTCCTATGCATCTATCTCTATCTATCTATCTATCTATCTATCTATCTATCTATCTATCTATCTATCTATCTATCTATCTATCTACTATCTATCTATCTATCTATCTATCTATCTATCTATCTATCTCTATCTATCTATACCTCTGTATAACAAACCAAGAGCCACATGATCTTCTTTCCTTCACAGGTGTTGTTTAACACACCCATATGAGCGGGCTTTGCAGATCTGCTGGCACTTGCCCTCTTATAAGTCTATGGTAAGACCTACTATAGTTTTTACGTATCCACTAAATTACAATAGCAGGTAAAGTCTCACACATTTTGTCTTGTACTTTAACATAAAGACATGTGATCCCTTGTTCAGATCGCACTGATGTCTCAGTTGTTGAGGCTTCAGCAGAACAACCAGCTCCCATCTGAGGTGACTGCTGACAAGATGAGTGAGCTGCTGGTTGATCAGAGCAAAGAGACACTGAGAGTACAGTAAGTTACCTACCTACAGCCGACCTCATCTCTGCTCATGTCACACTAATCTGTCTGTAATGAGGAAGAGGGGAACAGTGAAGATGAAGCTTGTGTTTTCTCTCTGTTTGAAGGCTCTGGGAGTTTGAGCTGGATGGTTATGATGCTGACGTCAGGCCTCTGCTTCAGCTGGTAAGACCACAATCCTGAAAAGACTCTACAGTAGTTTGGAGTCACCTGTTACCTGATTTATTGTGTAAATATGTCAAATCTGCTGATGATATGTCATTCCTTGTTTGAGGTGTGGGAGGTGAACAACAGTATGAAGATGAGAGACATTGAGTATGAAGCCAAAAGTGCTCAGCTCTCCAGAGGCCGTCCCTCCTCATTTTCAGTGAGTCATATTTGACATGCATTCATGATCAGTTGAAGTTCAGTGGTTGGGATGTCTCTGTGTTGCTTTGACGTGTTTTTAAAACTAACTTTGAATGACTGTAACCTGCAGACATCCCACGATCATCAGCCAGGCCCTGAAGTATGCCGGGATCCTGACCGGGCAGCACCAAAAGGGCCCCCAGTCCAAACTGCTCTGCCCAATGGAGGTGGTGTTAAAGGTGCTTCCAAAAGTCCTGCAGGGCTTCTGGTTGCCCCCTCCAAACACCTCCTTCAACATGCCCTCCCAGCAGCTGAGTAAAATGGCTGTTGGGGTGACAAAAGCAGTCCAGGACCGGGTATCTAAGGCTCTGTCCTCCGTGCTCCTTCAGGCCACTTTCTCCTCCTCCATCAGAGACAACATGGTCCTGTCTATCCAGGAAAAGGTTAGACAGGGCTACCCTCAAGACGTCCTGGTGAAGCGGCTCAACAACTTTGCAGCAGAGGTGCTGAACACCATCACTGATGTTGCAGTGAGAGAAATATGTGCGCTGTTTCAGCCTGAGACTCCACAAGCCGTTCAGACCACATCTGATGAACCTCCTGCACAAACTGCCAGTCCAGAACCAGACTCGGCTGTGATTTCTAGTTCACACCGTGTCCTCTGACCACCACTGACGAACCTCCTGCACAAACTGCCAGTCCAGAACCCAGACTCGGCTGTGGTTTCTAGTCCACCATGTCCTCTGACCACCACTGACGAACTTCCTGTCCACACTGCCAGTCCAGAACCAACTCGGCTGTGGTTTCTAGTCCACCATATCCTCTGACCACCACTGACGAACTTCCTGTCCACACTGCCAGTCCAGAACCAGACTCGGCTGTGGTTTCTAGTCCACCGTGTCCTCTGACCACCTCTGATGAACCTCCTGCAATCTCATCAGTGCAGGACGAGTTGAACATTACGGGGCAGCCAGTGAAGGTCGATGAATCCTTCATCACCACGACAGGTAGGAATCATTATTCATGTTGATTTGTGTCTGAGCCATCAGGTCCCTTTACTCTGTGTTTAAATGTGACTGTTGCTGTGATTAGTTCAGGTGACTGACTGACCTCTTTTGCTTTTTCAGTTGTCAACAAGACAAAGAAAAGTCGATTTTTGAACTGGATTAGAAAATACATGTGCTGCTGTTTCGTGGATGGAGACGACACAGCTCTGTGAAATGTTGTGTAGTGCTCGTTGTTGTATTTGTTCAATTCACTTGATGTAAATAAATAAAATACACATTCATTCAAACATTCAGAAAAACATGATTAGTCGCTCTGTGTTAATAATACTGCCCATACAGTATGGCTTGTTTTTTCATAAGTGCATCTAGGGGTGTGTTTGAAAATGAGCACTACTAATTTGGGTGATAGTCAAATATTTCCCAAAACACATTGATATCAGCTATTATAAGTGACATTAAGACATTTAAGCAAGGTGAAATATCTGAGAAAGAGGCTTATCTAAAATAAACCAGAACAATATCTATGCTTGCTTTAAATAATGCTGACCGGATGTTGATAATAAGTGATGTTCCAACGTAACTCTGTTAATTATCAACTTTTATAATCCACATACTCAATAAGGCAATATGAACCAAACTGTCAAAATGAAGATGATACAGTTTCTTTTCTTCCGAAATCTTTTGACCATTAAGCGACATTTAGGTATTTTTGAACAAGCAGTTCAACAAAAAGAATAAATAGCTGTTCTTCAGAATATTTTGCTTTTATTCTCAACTAATGACACATTTTGCAGAAATTAACTTTGTATTTTAAACATACCGTCCATAACCTCTAAACCATACAAAGCCTGGGTATGCCCTGCACTGTTTACAGATTACATAGTTGGCAACATCGTGCCCTCAATGACTAAGTGAAATGTCCGACTGCACGAGAAGGCACCACAAGGTAAAAGCAGGAACGGTGTTTGGTGTTGAAATATCCTGAGAGGAAGAAGAGGACTGCTGCCATTGCTCTCATGAATGGATATATCGATCTAGAGAGAGGAGAGATAGATAGAGAGAGAGAGAGAGGAGAGAGGATCATGAGAGAGAGGGAGAGAGAGAGAGAGAGATAGGAGAGAGGAGAGAGAGCTGAGGAAGAGAAGAGAGAGAGAGAGACTCCTGGTTCTCTGAGGCAGAAAACACACACAGGTACCTGAGTCTCAAAATAACTTCTGACACTGGATTCAAAAACTGCCAAGTGTGAAACCATGCAGGGATTACTGAACACAAGTGTGTGAAAGGGGGATAGGTGATCGATTCAGCATCTGTAGTCTGTTGTCGTCTGTTCGAGTGTGTGTACAGCAGGTGAAGAGAGGAAACACTTCCAAAGAGGACGCACAGTCACAGTGTCTGTGTGTCTGAAACAACTGAGCTAAACCGTCTGCATCAAGTGCACACTGATGGTGTCATCAGCCGTCATTAACTTTGACTTGACTTGGGGGGCGCTGTGGAGCCGCGGATCGAGATGGCTGCTTAGTGCGGGGTCTCCTCTCAGCTCTGCTAAAAGTTTGCAAAGTCCTAGTCATTGACGCTTTTAGTTACTCGTAAAACATGTCTAAACAAACAACGCTTAAAGACTGCGAGAGCGGTTCCAGATCCCGTGGGTCTCAGAAGGGTAAAACCACTCCGGCAGCCGAAGTCGCGGACGCTCCGGCTAGCCCTCAGACTGAGCTAGCTGTGGTGCTACACGAGCTACAGTCACTCCGCACTACTGTCGTCGCGATTAACACCAAGATAGGCACCCTAGATGGCTTCGGGGCAAAACTCGACAACGTGGAGAGACGCATAGCGATGATGAATAGCACTGTCGATGCTGTACAAAAGAGTTTCGTTGATCTCCAACAAGATATTACTGCTAACGCTAAGCGGCTCGCGGAAGCCGAAGGGCGCATTGGAGACGCCGAGGACAGCCTGCAGAGTGTGACATTGAAGCTGACTGACGCCGCCAAACGCATCGCCTATCTGGAGTCTAAGACGGAAGATCTGGAAAATCGTGCTCGGAGAAAGAACTTAAGGCTAGTTGGACTTCCCGAAAATGCCGAAAAGACCCAGCCCATGATTGACTACATCCAGCAAATGTTACCGGTCTGGTTGGAGCTCGACGGCGGCAAATCGTTCACCTTGGAAAGAGCGCATCGCACTCTGACAAGACCGAGACCGGATCAGAACAGGGCCGTAATCATTCGCTTCCTACGATTTCAAGACCGCGAGTTCGTCTTTAACACAGCTAGACAACGCTCGCTTTCTCACGATGGTCATAAAATCTTCTTTGCACAAGACTTATCATCGGAAACCATGAAGGCACGGAGCCCATTCAATGCCGCCAGGAAAAAGTACATTGAAGCAGGAACCTTCCGAGGTTTCACCTTACGCCCCTGCAAAATGAGGGCCCTACACAACGGAAAGATAATCCTTTTCTCCACACCAGAAGAAGCTGAGAACTTTCTTCCAAACTCCTAAGCTTCGAAATGGAAGAATACAGGTAACCACAGAAGGACTGTTATGGACAATTTAGGTGCGCTACAAATTAATGCAGGTTCTGTAAATTATTTTTATATTCTTACATTCTGTATTCTAATTCATTTGAACTATATGCAGAACTGCCACTGCCATATATGGTGGACACTTTATTTTATGCACCTACTATAGGCCGTTGTTTGTTTGACACAGGCTGCTGAGGCAGTCAATATTGAAAAGCGTTAAGATTATGCTTAATATTTATCATTCTAGGACAGTATGTGTTTGAACGCTCAGGTTGTGATGCGGAGCTGGGGGGGACCGGGTGGGCTGTCTGAGTGAAGGGACTACAGTTACATCACTCCTCACTAGTGAGGATTGGTATTTGCCCTCTCATGTTTAGTTTAAGTAAGGGAGGGAGGGGGTTGGGACTTCAAAGGATAGGTGTCTATATATGTTTAGTTCAGATGTTCACACTTTCATTTACTTTTTTCTCTTACTTTCTGTCACACTCAGCATGGTCATGTGTGTCATCGCACTTGAAGCAAAATGGAAAGTCCAAAACTGTCTGATTTAAGATTTACAAGCTGGAATGTCAGGGGACTCAATAAGCTAACCAAATTGAAGCAGGTAATGAACAGGCTCAAAATCCTACATTCTAAAATAATTTTCCTTCAGGAAATTCATATAACAGTCACTGAAATTGAACGAGTGCAGCGCAGGTGGCCGGGTCAAGTTGTATATGCCACATATAATAACTACGCTAGGGGAGTATTAATTCTTATTCACAAAACAATTCCTTTTCAACTTACTAACATAATCCGTGACCCCCAAGGAAGGTTTGTAATCGCCCAGGGTAGGATCCTGTCTCTCGCACTGAATTTGGTCAGCATATATGGTCCTAATGAGGACAACCCTAAATTTTTTGAAAACTTCTTCTTAACTCTGTCTTCATTGTATGGCCTAAATGTTATTGGTGGAGATTTCAATTGCACTCTGAACCCATTAGTATACCGCTCTACAAAAAGTGACCCCCACAAAAAACAATCTAGGATAACAATTTTACAATATATCACAGACTTAAATTTAATTGAAATCTGGAGAGAACTTAACCCAGATAAACTGGAGTACTCACGCTACTCTGGAATACATAAATCCAGGTCTCGCATAGATTATTTTTTAATATCGCAAGAACTGGTATCCAAAATTGAGAATTGTTGGTATGACTGTATAGTCATTAGCGATCACTCCCCTATTTCTATGTCTGTACAAATGGAGGAAATTCAACAGTCCCCCCCTAATTGGCGTCTGCAAGCTAGGTGGTTGAAGAATCCTGGATTTGTTAAATATTTAGAAGATAAAATTGACATCTACTTTCAGATTAACACTAACCAAACCAATGCATGTATCAGATGGGAAGCCTTCAAAGCATACATTAGAGGGCAAATTATCAGTTTTACGAGTACAAAAAATAGAAAACAAAAATTAGAAATTAATGAACTAGAGAAGCAAATAAAATCTTTGGAAATGGACGTAAATGATAAAGATGACCCTGAAAAACAAAAACGGTTACTAATTTTAAGAATGGAATATAATAAATTAACATCTGATAAAGCAGCAAAAAGCTTAATGTGGCTGAATCAAGCCTTTTATGACCAGGGAGAAAAGGCTGGCAAACTGTTAGCTTGGAGAATAAAAAAAACACAATCTGAAAGAGCCATTAATGGCATAACTACTCAATCAGGAGAGATGTCAAACGATCTTCAGGATATTAATAATACATTTAAGGAATTTTATCAATCACTGTACAGGTCGGAATGCTCCCCCATGCCTGCTGACAGAGATACCTTTCTGGATCAGCTTCAGTTTGAAAAACTCACAGAGGAGGTTAAAGAAGACCTAGATAAAGACATTACGATGGAAGAGCTATTGCAGGCCATTAAAAGTATCAACTCAGGCAAAACTCCAGGGCCTGATGGCCTACCAATAGAGTTTTATAAAACCTTCCAGAAGCAGTTGTTGGCCCCACTTTTGGATATGTTTAACGAGTCATTTAATAGTGGTATACTGCCACCAACTTTAAGACTTGCCACAATAATCCTTATTTTGAAACCTGGGAAAATACCGACCGACTGTTCCTCATACAGGCCTATTAGCCTCATGGGGGTAGACACAAAAATATTGTGTAAAGTTCTTGCTAAAAGGCTAGATCCACATATTCCCTCTTTGGTACATAGTGATCAGAATGGGTTCGTACGGACTCGTCAAGGATTTCATAATATAAGAAGGGTCCTCAACATAATCCATTCTAAAAATAATGCCAGGGATACAGCACTACTATCTCTAGATGCTAGACAAGCGTTTGATAGAATTGAGTGGCATTATCTGTTCAATTTGTTACCAAGATATGGACTTGGGGGAAAATTTCTGAAATGGATAGAATTATTATACACCAACCCTACTGCACGCGTAATGACAAATAACAATTTATCAAGTCCGTTAACACTAGAGAGGTCAACTCGTCAGGGCTGCCCTCTCTCTCCATTATTGTTCATTTTGGCCATCGAACCTTTAGCCATGTCCATTAGAGCTGAAACTAATCTGTCAGGAATAACAATCGGAGGTTATGAACATAGGATATCGTTATATGCAGACGATGTGATTCTCTTTCTGTCAAATTTATCCAACAGTATCCAGACAGTGGTACACTTAATTGAGAGATTTGGTCAGTTTTCTGGATACAGTGTGAATAATGCAAAATCTTCTATACTTTTTCTGAACAAAGACGAAAGAAATAATCCAGTCATAAAATCACCTTTTTTAAACGCGAGGGAGGGCTTTACCTATCTGGGGATTAAGATTACTCCCCAAATTAGTACAGTTGTTCAAGCAAATTATGACCCGTTGATGGGAGAGGTACAAGAATTACTTGAAAAATTGACAATAATGCCAATATCTTTGATTGGCCGGATCAACATAATCAAGATGACTATCTTGCCGAAGTTCTTGTATCTGTTTCAATCACTTCCATTGGCACTACCAAAATCTTTTTTGAAAGATGTTAATAATGCATTTTGTAGGTTTATCTGGAACAACCGAAAACCTAGATTAAGACTCCATATGATAGGGGGGGGTTACAGATGCCCAGTTTACAGTGGTACTATTGGGCGGCTCAGCTGCGCAGTGCTATGTTTTATTTTGTCACACATTCCCCTCCAGCATGGGTTTATATTGAACAAGCATCAATACCTAAGGTACCACTAAGCCTGTACTTGTACTCAGCAGATTTTAAAACTTTAAAGAAAAAAACAACAAATCCGTTCCTTAAAAACTCCATTGATGTATGGTTCAAAGCTCATAGACATATTGGTGATACACCTCCCATCTCCAGATTTTCACCTATTTGGGGTAATGAATGGTTCTCTCCTGGCCGTGCAGATGGTGGTTTTCAAGCTTGGGCCAACAGGGGGGTGCAAAAAATCGGAGACTTATATGACTTGGGCACTTTACTAACATTTAACGACCTTTGTTTGAAATATTCAATTCCAAAAAAACACTTTTTTAAATATCTTCAGTTGAAGCACTTCATTTCATCAAGGTGTCACCAGGACACACAGGAACCGCCTCTGTCATGCCTTGAGGACATTGTGTTAAAACATATGAATGGGAAACGCCAAATCTCTATACTGTATGCAGCGCTTGTCTTGCATGATGAGGAATCTAGCCATGACAGGAGGAGGGCATGGAGTCTAGATATCAAAGAAAATATTGAGGAAGCTGAGTGGGCGACAGCTTGTATGAAAGCTCAAACACAAACTATTAATACTCGCATGAAACTGTTACAACATAAGTGGCTAATGAGGACCTATATAACCCCTGAGAAAATCAATAAGTGGTTCCCTGACACTCCAGATACCTGTGTGAAATGTATGACTGAGAAAGGCACTTTGATTCATTGTGTATGGGAGTGTCCTAAATTGGTAGCTTTTTGGAAAATGGTTGCTCACACTCTAAGTAAAATCACAGGTATTCAAGTACCCTGTGCTGCAAAACTTTGTATTCTAGGGATATATCCAGATTACTTCTCTGTTAACTCTAAGTGTAAGACTCTGATCAACTTTGGCCTCCTACAGGCCAGGAGAATGGTTGCTTTATCTTGGAGAGAGACTGAAGTATCTTCTATAAGTTCTTGGATTAGAGAGATGGCGTTGTATGTTGCATTAGAAAAGCTAACCTATGTAATCAGGGGTAAAGTACAAGAATTTGAAGAAGTGTGGGCACCTTTAATGGACTTTCTCGGGCAACAGTAGATAATATCTGTCTGTAGGGCTATTGAGTGTGACAACTTTATTTTTATTTCATTTTATTATTTTATTACTCAGTTTATTTCATTTTTTATTTATTTAGTATGCGTATGCAGGGTGATTTGCCTGCATCTTTTGTGTTTTGTATGTTCTTATTGAAAATCAATAAAAATATTGTTTAATAACTTTGACTTGACTTTGTCTCCTTGATGCTCGACTGGAAACACAGAGCTCTCCATGCTATAACCTGCTGCACAGTCACCTCATTAGCACATAATTACATGTCCAAACAGCTGGTTAACAGTGTAAATAAAACAGGATGAATGGTTCCGGGTCAAACAAGGAAAAAATATCTTTTACATTACAAATGTCTCACCTGGAGGAGTTAGGAGAATCAATGATTCATGACAGTTCTGAACATGTTCATTAAAATATAAGCAAACAGCTGTGATGGATCCTATTTAAAGCTCCCTTCATCAGTCAAAGCAGACAGCAGGACAGTGACAATGACATGAGTGAAAAAGAGGTCAGGTTTTGTCCTGGTTTGAAGGACAGAAGATGGAGGTTAGTTTCTGTCTCGTCTGTGAAGCCTGGTGGGGAAAAGACAGAGAGAGCTGAGGTCCAACCACTGACAGGACACAAGAGAGCAGCTCCAGCCCTCTGGCTGTCCAGCTTTGGATCAACTAGGGAAGAACATGGAAATATATGAGGACAGGAGCCAGGACTGGACACTAAGGAGACACACATCATCCCTCTGGCTGACCAGGAGAACACACACTGACTTCACAGTGTCACAAAGTTCACATCATGTGAGGATGTGGTCTTCATTTAAAGTGAGGACTGCAGGGTCCTGGCCCACATAAGATTCATTTACATAGAAGTGCTTTGTTATAAATCCATGTCATCCCAAACTCTAGTGTTAAAATAAAGAGTAAGTGATTCATTCATGAGTTCATGTGTTTGACCGTCAAACATTTCAAATCTCAGCACATCACAAATGTGACTAATGGACGGTTGTCCCCATTAAAATGTCCTTTAAACATTTTCCTTTTGGACTAAAGGGAACGAGGAGACACTTCCTGTCAGTGCTGCCGGATGAAGGTTTCTCTTTGACACGGACATGCAGATTCATTCGGAGATGTTTCTTTGGACATTTTGATAGATTTTTCCCTGCCTTGAAAATCTTGCCTGGTAAATGTTGTGAATTATAAATCTATTGAAATCAGCATGAACTCAAAATTGACCACAGTCCCTGTTCTTGTCTGACAAGTTGATTATATTAATGCTGAACTGAAGTGATTTCTTTGGTTTCATGAACTGAATATTGGAAATGTTAAAGTTAACTGCTGTTCATGCTGCTGCAGGTCAAGTCACTACTCATTAAAATGATGCTTACGTGATCCTCCTCCACTTTCCTGTCAAACTCACTGATAACACAGCAAACATTTATTAACTTAGAAAGTTTTGAAAGTAATCGAGCGTCAAATAATCTAATTTTCATGTTCAGGGACACACAGACACACACACACACCATTTCTCCTCTGGACTGTCAAACGGTGACAGAATTCCAGTGGAGACAGAGAATCACTCAGGGGAGTGAAAAAAGTGACACACACACACACACACACACACACACACACACACACACACACACACACACACACACACACACACACACACACACAGCTGCGATCACTTTACAGCCTCCTGTAAAATCTTCTTTACAAACATCTGAAAAAACATCCTGTCACTATATCGCCTCGTAAATACATTTATACAGGGAAATAAAAATGTAGATACAGCAAGTAACTGAAAATCTTCCCATTGGCCAAGAGACTCATATTAAATGAATGAACACATTTGAAAGTAGAAAACCACAGCGAGTAACATCCAGAGACTAAACCTGACTTTGGCTGATCAGGTGATGATCCAGTATATTCAATAATGTTTGTCTTTCCTCAGTGTGAAGCTGCTGGGACTGATGAGGATGAAAGAACATTTCTTATTCTTCGTGTGTGTGTGTGTGAGAATGTGAAGATCCAGTCTGTCTACAGGCTGATTGAAAGTCAAACTCTTCTTGAGTCGATGTGTCACTGAAGCAGAACAACATCAACACAATGTTGCTTCAGTTTATCTCACATTTGCTCTGAAGAGGGGCTGATTTCTCAAGACACACCGGCCATTTTCCATTTCTCACTCTTTGTCAAACACACTGACTTGATCGTTTGTGTGCCGCCATGCACGACAGAGGAGAGAAACAAAGTTTCACTGAGATGAATCTCCACTGAGAAAACTGAACTTCCTTCATTAAAGAAGAAGACACAGGCTCTTTGTCTTTCTGTGCCTCCCTCTCAGGGATCGTCCCTTTCATGTTTTATCTGAGGTTTTATCATTATGGAACACTTGTCACTACACGTTACATTTGATCTGCATCCTCTTCATTTATCCTGAAGCACTGTTGATCTGCTTTGTAACCTCACACATCTCCCAGCAGGAAGTTTTTATGCAGCATGATCACAGTCACACCAGCAGATCTGCCCTGCTGAGAACAACCAGAGCTCCGAGCTACAAATGATTACCGTTTACAGCAAGAAAGATTCATCTGATGAGGAGAGATGACACTTCTCCACACAGACACACTCAGATATTCAGCAGCTCAGCATGATGCTGATTCAGGATAAACAGTGCTGCTGGACTTCATGTTGTCCATCACACACTCTCCACACCAGACATGCAACTAAAAACATACAAAGTTCATGTATCTGTGATTTAGCAACCGGCTGTGAAAGTCCAACCTGCTCCCGTGTTTCAGCCTGATGGTTAAAGTCTGAACACAACAGCATGCATGACCAAAATTCACAAGTGCTCCAGAATCTGTTTTTATTGCTCAAACCCGATTTCATCTCAGTTCCAATGAGTGGATGTAATGGATGACAGTGTCTGAGTGTTATCCAGTCACAATGTAATTCAAATTATTCCCCACATTCAGTATGCGTGCTTTTCCCATGAGAACACTATCTACCAAACGTCTCTCTTTATTGCAGAAATTATGCATACTGTGTTTGTCTACACAAAGTGCGAGGCTTGCAGAACAGGAACAGCTGGCAGGCAGAGACCTTCGAGGAATCTGCATGAGCATAAAACTAAAAAGAAATGAATTCACAAAGTCCAATGAACCAAAACCCCGAGCAAACACTTTTTCTGCTCAGCAGTTTTTATCAGTTTCTGTCACTGAGGCACAATCCCTGTTAATTTAGACACGACGAACCACAAGTAACAAACTTAATGCACGAGGACAGTGAAAAGGTAACAGGTGAGTTTATCTTGTCTTTGAAATATTGTCACAATAAAAGCTCCAGTGACACAGATGCTCACCTTTCATGCAGTGAAGAAATGTGAACTATATCAGTGTTCAATAAAAACAGGCTGTGCTGTTGACAAACCTGCAGTTCATGACAGATCCACATTTTATAGTCAGAAGAAAAACATTTTCATATTTAACCTTGCTCTAAAACCATTTTATTTATTTTTTTTAAATAAAACTTTTGATAAAAAGACCAATGACCTGAGATATTTGCCCGTTGCCGTGGAAACAGGAGCTGAGAATTGTTCTGACTGAATTAAATAAGTGACAAAAAAATCTCTCTTCTTCACCTGCTCGTATTTTAAATCTCTTCCTCTTATTTACGCGCTCCTCCCAGCCTCTGTGTCTCTCATCATCTCATCACATCCATCTCCAACTCCACTCTGTTTGTTTTTCTTTGTTTTCTTCCTCCTGACTTTTGGCTTTTTTAATTTAATATTTAATGTTCCGGCTGATGACGAGAGCAGATTCAGTTTTCATATTTCAGAAGTTTGCAAAGCGATCAGGGTTTATATTACAAATTCTGAAATGGCAGGATGAATCTAACATACTGAAAACTGTAAATCTGTGCACACATCAGAATTTCCTTTCAGCTCAGTTGAACAACAGATGTCTGATGTCTGAGCTCATAACAGATGAACAGTGACCAGCTTCTGTTTACTGGCCGAATGCTGCACTAAACTGTTTACCATGTTTATTTGTCCTGACTGAGGTCAGCTGTAGATAACTGGAGTTTACCCATCCGTCTCAGTTAGGACTTTACAAAAAGCCAAAACAAACGTGGGCGGTCCAAACAGTACTCCACCTCGTCTGCGCCTCCTAACTCCACCATTCAACTGTCCACATAATATTTTGTCAAAAGAAAATCACATTATTTAAATGTCTGCATAAATATTTATTGGTGAGGTGTGAGGGAGTTTCACTCCTGAGTTTCTGCTGGTGAAAATGATGCAAAACAAAAGCAAAATAACAAAGATTAGCTGGAAGTGAAGGTGACAGTGAAGCCTCGTGGGACAAACCACAGCATGCAGGCAGAGTTTGAAGTCACAGCTGGAAGGGGAGGACGAGACACACCTGAAGCTTCATATGAAGCCTCATCACCACTGCTGAAACACTCAGGGCTCTCACCATGACACTTATGACTTCACTGACACCTCATGTTTGTCTGTTTCCTCTACTGCTGGAGGCTGCTGCTCTTGGTTCTCCTCCACCCCAATCAATCAATCCATCAATCAATTGTATCTGTTTCTGCACATGAACTCTTTGTTTCTGAAAGTTTCCTCCAGGATGAGAAGTTAACAGAGTTAAAGTGCTGCCATGTGTGCTGACCTGATCAGAACTTCCATCCTTCTCCTCAAACTGTGCAAATGTTACTGACTGCTGTTTGTGGAAATGTTCTTACTGTGAGAAATAAACCAAATGATGTGTTCTTTGAATATCAGTTCACTGTTGATCCCATTCAGTCTAAAATGACCTGTAGCTCTGCAAAGTGCTGAATAAAACATCCTGTATCACCATGTGGCCGACTCTCTCTCTCTTCCTTGTCTAGCCAGTCTCTCTCCTCTGGGACTGAGTCAGATCCACAGTGCCAGGTTGTCATTTGAAGCCTCCATCTTTGCCTGTGCCAGTCTTGTATCTCACCTTTGGGACAGATTATGGCTCTTTGCTCCCTCACTGCTCCCATCCTGTCCTCTCCTGCTGTGACAGACTGCTCCTTGTCCTTTGCCATGGCTACAGGCTGTTAATGTCAGTCTGTGGCTTCAACAGTGGAAATCTTTATGGCAGCCAGCTGAGTAACCTCTGGCAGTGTGGCAGTGTGTGTCTCTGGCACTGGATTGTATGTGTTGCTCTCTCTCTCCTGGCCTCCTGCCTGCTGTGTCTCTCTTCACCTGTCTGTGGGTCACATCCACTCGTGACAGTGTCAGCATGACGCAGCATTAAAACAGCAGACCCTGATGCCAAACAACCTGTGGAGAGTTTCTACAGACCTGTCACTGTGTCTGATGTTTCCACCTATTAGAAAGTCAGCAGCTCTGCTCACATGATGCTGGACTCGACAGATACAGCTGGAAGCTGATGGTATTTGTAGTCCTTATGGGTGGCCACAGTGCACTGCTTTAGATAAGCATCAAACAGTAAAGAGCAGTGAGCATGGCCACCCCTCTGACATTATCTCTGTTAGGATGCTCCAGCTGACGGCATCCTAACAGAGATAATGTCCAGCACTGGTGACAAATATGTGATTTAGATTCACACTGATGTCACAATGCTGCCAAAACACTGAAACTGTTTTGAGGTCAGTTCTTCTCCACTTCTAAACTCACACTTAATCACAATGTTCCCTTCAGTTGTTAGCGGGCTGACAGACTGAACTATCATAGATGCACAACCAATTATGAATAAGACTGAATGAATGATTGTGTATTGGTCATGTTTCAAACTAGTTAGTAAAAGTTTTGACAGTATACTGTCTGTGTCTCCACTATTGCATATTAATGTGAGGCCATACATTGTCACAGGAAACTGCCCGATGTAAGGCTTGTGTTTGATGATCTGCATCACGTGAACGTTTTTGCTTTTCGTGCAAATCTAGCCTATGGTGAACGTTATGGACCATGTGTCTGGCCCATTGTGTCCTGGTGTCATCTAACTTTAAAACACCGGCCCCGTGTGAGGCTCGAAATCACCACCTTCAGATTATGAGACTGATGTAAGGCTTGTGTTTGATGATCTGCATCACGTGTATGTTCTTGCTTTTCGTGCAAATCTAGCCTATGGTGAATGTTATGGACCATGTGTCTGGCACATTGTGTTCTGGTGCCATCTGACTTTAAAACACCTGCCCCGTGTGAGGCTCGAACTCACGACCTTCAAATTATGAGACTGACGCGATGCCTACTGCGCCAACGAGGCCTGGAAATGCCTAAATTGTGGTCGAGTCGAGTTGTCATAGGGGCAACCATGGAGTAACCTGTCTACAATTGCCTGTCTGGTGTGCCTAGCAGCTGTAGGGCTATCATAGATGCACAACCAATTATGAACAAGACTGAATGAATGATGGTGTATTGGTCATGTTTCAAACTAGTTACATAAAAAGAAAACTTTGACCTTCTTACACCATAGAGTTAGTAAAGTTTGACAGTATACTGTCTGTGTCCCCACTATTGCATATTAATGTGAGGCCATACATTGTCACAGGAAACTGCCCGATGTAAGGCTTGTGCTTGATCATCGGCATCACGTGTATGTTTTTGCTTTTTGTGCAAATCTAGCCTATAGTGAACGTTATGGACCATGTGTCTGGCCCATTGGGTTCTGGTGCCATCTGACTTTGAAACACCTGCCCCGTGTAAGGCTCGAATTCACGACCTTCAGATTATGAGACTGATGTAAGGCTTGTGTTTGATGATCTGCATCACGTGTATGTTTTTGCTTTTCGTGCAAATCTAGCCTATGGTGAACGTTATGGACCATGTGTCTGGCCCATTGTGTTCTGGTGCCATCTGACTTTAAAACACCTGCCCCGTGTGAGGCTCGAACTCACGACCTTCAGAATATGAGACTGACGCGCTGCCTACTGCGCCAAGAGGCCTGGAAGCGCCTAAATTGTGGTCAAGTCGAGTTGTCATAGGGGCAACCATGGAGTAACCTGTCTACAATTGCCTGTCTGGTGTGCCTAGCAGCAGCTGTACGCGACTGGTGCCATCTGACTTTGAAACACCTGCCCCGTGTAAGGCTCGAACTCACGACCTTCAGATTATGAGAGTGATGTAAGGCTTGTGTTTGATGATCTGCATCACGTGTATGTTTTTGCTTTTCGTGCAAATCTAGCCTATGGTGAACGTTATGGACCATGTGTCTGGCCCATTGTGTTCTGGTGCCATCTGACTTTAAAAAACCTGCCCCGCGTGAGGCTCGAACTCACGACCTTCAAATTATGAGACTGACGCGATGCCTACTGCGCCAACGAGGCCTGGAAATGCCTAAATTGTGGTCGAGTCGAGTTGTCATAGGGGCAACCATGGAGTAACCTGTCTACAATTGCCTGTCTGGTGTGCCTAGCAGCTGTAGGGCTATCATAGATGCACAACCAATTATGAACAAGACTGAATGAATGATGGTGTATTGGTCATGTTTCAAACTAGTTACATAAAAAGAAAACTTTGACCTTCTTACACCATAGAGTTAGTAAAGTTTGACAGTATACTGTCTGTGTCCCCACTATTGCATATTAATGTGAGGCCATACATTGTCACAGGAAACTGCCCGATGTAAGGCTTGTGCTTGATCATCGGCATCACGTGTATGTTTTTGCTTTTTGTGCAAATCTAGCCTATAGTGAACGTTATGGACCATGTGTCTGGCCCATTGGGTTCTGGTGCCATCTGACTTTGAAACACCTGCCCCGTGTAAGGCTCGAATTCACGACCTTCAGATTATGAGACTGATGTAAGGCTTGTGTTTGATGATCTGCATCACGTGTATGTTTTTGCTTTTCGTGCAAATCTAGCCTATGGTGAACGTTATGGACCATGTGTCTGGCCCATTGTGTTCTGGTGCCATCTGACTTTAAAACACCTGCCCCGTGTGAGGCTCGAACTCACGACCTTCAGAATATGAGACTGACGCGCTGCCTACTGCGCCAAGAGGCCTGGAAGCGCCTAAATTGTGGTCAAGTCGAGTTGTCATAGGGGCAACCATGGAGTAACCTGTCTACAATTGCCTGTCTGGTGTGCCTAGCAGCAGCTGTACGCGACTGGTGCCATCTGACTTTGAAACACCTGCCCCGTGTAAGGCTCGAACTCACGACCTTCAGATTATGAGAGTGATGTAAGGCTTGTGTTTGATGATCTGCATCACGTGTATGTTTTTGCTTTTCGTGCAAATCTAGCCTATGGTGAACGTTATGGACCATGTGTCTGGCCCATTGTGTTCTGGTGCCATCTGACTTTAAAAAACCTGCCCCGCGTGAGGCTCGAACTCACGACCTTCAGATTATGAGACTGACGCGCTGCCTACTGCGCCAACGAGGCCTGGAAGCGCCTAAATTGTGGTCGAGTCGAGTTGTCATAGGGGCAACCATGGAGTAACCTGTCTACAATTGCCTGTCTGGTGTGCCTAGCAGCAGCTGTAGGGCTATCATAGATGCACAACCAATTATGAACAAGACTGAATGAATGATGGTGTATTGGTCATGTTTCAAACTAGTTACACAAAAAGAAAACTTTGACCTTCTTACACCATAGAGTTAGTAAAGTTTGACAGTATACTGTCTGTGTCCCCACTATTGCATATTAATGTGAGGCCATACATTGTCACAGGAAACTGCCCGATGTAAGGCTTGTGTTTGATGATCTGCATCACGTGTATGTTTTTGCTTCTCGTGCAAATCTAGCCTATGGTGAACGTTATGGACCATGTGTCTGGCCCATTGTGTTCTGGTGCCATCTGACTTTAAAACACCTGCCCCGTGTGAGGCTCGAACTCACGACCTTCAGATTATGAGAGTGATGTAAGGCTTGTGTTTGATGATCTGCATCACGTGTATGTTCTTGCTTTTCGTGCAAATCTAGCCTATGGTGAACATTATGGACCATGTGTCTGGCCCATTGTGTTCTGGTGCCATCTGACTTTAAAACACCTGCCCCGTGTGAGGCCCGAACTCACGACCTTCAGATTATGAGACTGACGCGCTGCCTACTGCGCCAACGAGGCCTGGAAGCGCCTAAATTGTGGTCGAGTCGAGTTGTCATAGGGGCAACCATGGAGTGACCTGTCTACAATTGCCTGTCTGGTGTGCCTAGCAGCAGCTTTAGGGCTATCATAGAAGCACAACCAATTATGAACAAGACTGAATGAATGATGGTGTATTGGTCATGTTTCAAAAAAGTTACATAGAAAGAAAACTGTACCCTTCTTACACCATAGAGTTAGTAAAGTTTTGACAGTATACTGTCTGTGTCCCCACTATTGCATATTAATGTGAGGCCATACATTGTCACAGGAAACTGCCCGATGTAAGGCTTGTGTTTGATCATCGGCATCACGTGTATGTTTTTGCTTTTCGTGCAAATCTAGCCTATGGTGAATGTTATGGATCATGTGTCTGGCCCATTGTGTTCTATTGCCATCTGACTTTAAAACACCTGCCCCGTGTGAGGCTCGAACTCACAACCTTCAGATTTTGAGAGTGATGTAAGGCTTGTGTTTGATGATCTGCATCACGTGTATGTTTTTGCTTTTCGCGCAAATCTAGCCTATGGTGAACGTTATGGACCATGTGTCTGGTCCATTGTGTTCTGGTGCCATCTGACCTTAACGACCTTCAGATTATGAGACTGACGCGCTGCCTACTGCGCCAACGAGGCCTGTCTGGTGTGCCTAGCAGCAGCTGTAGGGCTATCATAGATGCACAACCAATTATGAACAAGACTGAATGAATTGTGGTGTATTGGTCATGTTTCAAACTAGTTACATAAAAAGAAAACTTTGACCTTCTTACACCATAGAGTTAGTAAAGTTTGACAGTATACTGTATGTGTCCCCACTATTGCATATTAATGTGAGGCCATACATTGTCACAGGAAACTGCCCGATGTAAGGCTTGTGCTTGATCATCGGCATCACGTGTATGTTTTTGCTTTTCGTGCAAATCTAGCCTATGGTGAACGTTATGGACCATGTGTCTGGCCCATTGTGTTCTATTGCCATCTGACTTAAAAAACCCACCCCGTGTGAGGCTCGAACTCACGACCTTCAGATTATGAGAGTGATGTAAGGCTTGTGTTTGATGATCTGCATCACGTGTATGTTTTTGCTTTTCGCGCAAATCTAGCCTATGGTGAATGTTATGGACCATGTGTCTGGCACATGAGTCGAGTTGTCATAGGGGCAACCGTGGAGTAACCTGTCTACAATTGCCTGTCTGGTGTGCCTAGCAGCAGCTGTAGGGCTATCATAGATGCACAACCAATTATGAACAAGACTGAATGAATGATGGTGTATTGGTCATGTTTCATACTAGTTACATAGAAAGGAAGATCCTACTATAACTGTAGCTGAAGCAGTTCAGTCTCTGCTGAGTGGAAAATTTCAGACAGTCATATCAAGGGTCTCATTAGGTTGCTGATCATCTGGCAGTGAAATCGATCTGTGCCTCCGAACTTATTGATCAATGCAGGAAGCTCGATAATTATATATGGAGATGAGTGTAGTCGTCTTTATCCCTTTAGCTGTTGTGGGATGTCAGAAATGATCACTCAGCCCTCTAAAGGTGTTACACACCTCATGTGCACGTTTGTTAATCTCAGTGGTTTACTCACAGACACACACTCAGTCCTGTAATATTTAGATAGGACAGCTGAGAAATGATGCTGCCTGCCTCACAGTGTGGTCTGACGTCCTTTATGGTTACCATTAGTACAAACATTGTGCATCCCTGATCGTCTTATGATATAGTTCAGCACATTACCACCATAAAAAACTGAACAACTTAAAAGTTAAGTATTATAATATAGTATGTAGTATTATTTGCCCACCACAGCACAGTTTAAATATAAGTGTGTATGTGGGGGAGATTCCTTTGTTCAATTAAAAAAATCAAAAGACAAACAAAAAGAAGGAAAAGTACTGCAGTCAAAAAGGAGGTTGTGGTTGGAAGTCACCTGTTTATAATGAACTGGTAAATTCATTTGGGGTTTTTTGGTGGTGCAAATGTAGTCAAGTCATGCATCTGTTCATCAAATCATGCTCTGTCTGTCTGACTGTAACCCAAACTGACCTTGAATCATCAACCCTGCTCAATGTTTCTATCAAGCTCTAAACTAGCAGCTGATCTTCCACTTCTTCACAGCAATCTGCAGTAAAAAGGTAGAATATGGTTTTTACTATATTACAGAAAGACAGAACTTGCAGAAGTAGCTCATTAAATGTCTAACATGCTGCTGAGAGCCTGACAGACAGGAGAGATGAGTCTGCACATATACACAGATATTTAAAGCCGATGTCGACACAAGCAGCCACTTACACACACATACGGACAGAATATCTCATTTCCACTCTCAGCTGTGGGAACTCTGATGTGTTTCTTTGCTGAATTATCATTTAAATAACTGCCACTGCTTGTCAAGGTTCATTTTAAATTTCTGTGGTGAGAACAGGAGAGAGTCTACGTGGCTCTTGTTAGAGAGAAGCATTAAAATCGATTTCTCTCCATCACATTCAACAGTTTGTCTTTCTTTATCTGTCTTTGTGTCCTTCTCTCACACAGGTTCCTCTGAACTCTAAAGGCAACACATCAGTCCACGAGTCTGTCACCTCACTAAATCACTGATTAGACACAAACTGAGAGCCTGGACAACCTTCATGAACCCATGAAGAAGAGAGAGAGGACAAACAAAGGGAAGGAGGAGAAACAGGAGCAACAATTGACCAAAGTGTCCTCGCTCTCTCTGATGAGTCCTCTGCTCTATCACAGCGTTTCTTTAATCCACACCACTTCCTCACATAGATTATTTCTGACTGAATAAACCCTGTCCTCTGCACGTCTCTGTTTCTGCTTGTGTTGTCTTGTCTTTGAAACAGCCAGTGATGGTGTTTAATCCTCAATCTCCCTCTCAGACAGACTAACAAACTGAGTGGTGGGTTGAAAAAGATTTACTGACATATTTTACAAATGCTGACGAGATGTTGGGTCATTTCTTTGATACAGTGGACGATGATTTCTGTTGCGTCACATCTCAAATAAACTTGTATGAAAGATGTTGAGCGCAGAGAGACATCTTCAGCTCACATCTGGATGAGAAATGGTATCACCCAACAGGAGAACGCTGCATTATTTGTACAGATCATGGTGCATTTAGGGGCCGTTAGTTGTGCAGGAGTCTGTGAAGTCATTATTGTGTCCTGTTAGTTTAGTTTAAATATCCATCACATCAGTCTTTGAATATTGGCAGATTGGAAAATGAATCAACCTTTACATTTCAGATCTTGAAACATTTACTGGCAGTCTTCAGATCAGATTAGTCCAACAATGGTTCACTCAAAGCCACATGCTCACTGAGCCATGGAGGCTCAATGGACTGAGCTGAGACAACATTGATTTATAGTCACAGGTTTAACATCACGTTAGTGTGAGCAGAAAGACGGAGCTGTTAGCAAACAGACAGAGGCAGTAAAGCTGAGATTTGAATTAAGATTAGATGATTTAATTATCACCATTAACATGACTTCAACAACTAAGAACAACTAACGAGAATCATGCAAGTCAGTAAAAACTATGATGAGAGATTTAAACTCACAGACAGTTTGACACCTTCATACAGATGCAAAAATATAAAAGAAAAAAACGTCCATCATGGAGACTAAAAGTGAAAAGAGACAAATGTAACTGAGCTGAAGACGTGTGGAGATTGTTTCTATATTCCCTCTGTGCTCTCCTCACAAAGTGAAGACAGATCTTACAGACAGACTCAGTCTGACGTCAAACTAAGAACCTGTGAAACGTCTGCACAGTGAAAGGCAGAGCCAAAACTGTGCGACATTTTCACTTCAATATTGTTTTAGTGTGTGATTTACTCTCGCACTTCTTGTCTAAAAACTGCTGGAAACAGAGTGGATTTGGTGGAAGCTCATTATCAACATGACACCAGCTTTGCTTCAACTTTAAGAACAAATGATATAAACAGAACCCAACGAGGAAAAGTGATGAAAAAATATACAAATGACATCAGTGACAGAAATCACAAGAAGACAAACCCACCAAGTGAATTATGTCAGACTGTTTAAAAATCTCTTTTATGTGTAGACATTTGATAATATCGATGTCTCTGTGAACAAACCAGGTTAGAAAAGACAAATCTAAAATAGATTAGCCATATACAATAAATCGTTAATGCTGCCGGGCTTATTCTCAGCTTCAGGTCATGTTTTTTATCTTAGTTTTATTTCCTGGGGCATTATTCTCTGCCTGCTTCTTCCCTCAGGAAGGCAGGATAATATGGACGGCACAGCACTGCTCCTTAATTATGGAGCTAAAGGGAATATTCATGAGTGTTTGCTGTCGGTCATCTTCACAATCCTCACAACTAAAATGATACAGATGTTACAGATGTTTGTCACTTCCAGAGAACTAGTGAAATAACAACCAGATTAAAAAAAAAATGTCTACAGTCTGACACACTAGGCTTTGATTCTGCTCCTCTTTCTTCAGCTCTGCTGCACATCTTTGGAGATCCTGCCTCTTAAACGCCTGCCTGCTTTCTCTGAAATGTAATCCAAGCTGGAAGTGTGAAGCTGCTGCCTGCACAGTAGTTTAGGGGAAATTCTCCAGCTTCACACCACTTAGAGAGCTTGTTCTCAGCTCAATCTGCTCTGTGAGTCAAACTGCAATTCACTGTCAACTAAGAGAATATCTGCTCTCTGCTGGAAAGCTCTTTCAATATATGTACAATTCCACTAACTCAGCGTAAGACTTCATTTCTCCAGGTGTCACTGAACAGAAACCAGAGTCAGTGAGAATCTCAGGGTAAAATGCACCATCCTTCCTTAGAATGACCTCTCATCTGTTATTTTGTGACCATTGGAAGTAATCAATCTGATCGAGTGCTATGACATGTGGGGTTCCTCAGGGGTCAGTTCTTGGACCCCTTTTGTTCAGCCTATATATGTTGCCTTTGGGTCAAATTCTGCAGAATTCTAATGTCAACTATCATAGCATCATAGTGGAGCACAGAGTTCAAACCAGACACGTTGAAGCAGCATTTAGCAGTTATGCTGCTCACAACTGGAACAAACTACCAGCAGGACTGAAATCAGCCCCAACTCTTAGCCCTTTTAAATCCAGGTTAAAAACTTTTCTCTTTTCACGTGCTTAATTTTTTTCAAATGTGCTGTTTTAATGAGTTTATTTTTTCTGATGTTTTTAATAAATCTTCTTCTCTTTCTATTTTTTTTATTTCTATTGCTACTGCGTGTCTTAATGTGAAATGTTTTACATTGCCTCTGTAAAGCACTATGAATTGTCTTGTGTACGAATTGTGCTATACAAATAAACTTGCCTTGCCTTGTAGTTTATGTATTCACCATCAGCCGTCAGTCCCGACACACAGCTGCATCATTCGATAAGATGTTCATGTCATACATACATTTAATCCACATTATTTCAATATCAAAGTCTCCAACATCTCCATGAAATCAAACAAACTTTTGCAAATGAAGCTGTGTTATAGAAAAATACAAAAATGGAAGAATTTCCTTGACTGTGATGCCAACAAAACAGATGTCAGATGTTTTCAAAGAGTCTGAATACATTGACTCTTTATAGCTGTCGTACACACACACACACACACACACACACACACACACACACACAGTATAACAATCACCATCATGGTCAAGATTACAAAGCCAGGAGAAGCAGCTACAACTCCTGCACTGGCTTCAATATGTAAACATGTGTGTGCAACACACGTGTGTGTGTGTGTGTGTGTGTGTGTGTGTGTGTGTGTGTGTGTGTGTGTGTGTGTGGACTCTGGGCTCCAAAGCCACTGTAATCCATGTTGCATGGAGGGAAACCTAATAAGGAAAAAGAGGGATTCCCACAGACGATCACACACTGACTCAAACATACAACACAAGCAGCTAATGTAAGATCTCAGTGAAGCAAACAGACTCAGATAAATACATCGACCCTTTATAGCTGTCGCGCACACACACACACCAGGGCTGGATTAACATGGTCAGGGGCCCCTAGGCTACAAGCTGCTGTGGGCCCCAATATTATTTAAATATTCATTTTGCGTTAATGAATATGAAAGTTTTTGTTTCTTTTGACCAATTGGGGGCCCCCTGGGCGGCGAGGGCGTGATTTTGAGCTAATGAATATGATATATATTTTTTTCTTTTGACCAATCGGGGGCCCCCTCCGAGGCGAGGGGGCGTGAGGGCCCCTAGGCTTAAGCCTATGAAGCCTGTGCGATGATCCGGCCGTGACACACACACACACACACACACACACACACACACACACACACACACACACACACACACACACACACACACACACACACACACACACTAAGACAGTATAACAATCACCATCATGGTCAAGATTACAAAGCCAGGAGAAGCAGCTTCAGGGAGGAGGTACAGTGACATGTAGGAGGAGAGAAAGTCTGTGCAGTTCCATCAACCTCCCATCGATTTCCTCTGAGAACCAGTAAAACCAGCAGAGCTCTAAACTCTTTCTGATTGGACTGCATTTGAAGTAGCTTTGATGAAGACTGGTTGAAAAATCACATCCTGAGAGAAGAGAACAACGAGACGAGAGGGAACAATTTCTGTCATGTTAGAAAGAAGAAGAGAGAGAGAGTGAGAGCGAGGGAGTGATTCTCTAAAGCTCACAGGCCTCCATCTTTGTGCCTCCACGCTGTGTGAAGTCAGCCAGTGTGTCAGTGATAGAAATGTGAGAAAAACAAGTTCATCAAGTTAATTCAGTGATTTGTGTATGAAGAACAGGATCCTGTCGGCTGATGTCAGCTTTGAATTCTACATTAAACTTTGTTCAACAGGCTCCAGAGGAGACCAAACGATGATCCATGTCAACGTCTTTATTAAAGTTTCTAAAAAACATGATCATCAGTGTCAGACAGTGGACCACAGGGACTTTGTGCTCTTTGTTTTTGATTTCCAGTTCAAAAGTAGATCTCTAAATAAAATCCACACAGAAAGAGTTTTGCTGACAGAAAGTTTTAGTTTGCTGTTTGCTCAAATGAAACGAGCAGAAACTCAATTCAACAGCAACAAAAGACAAGCATCCACGTTACCACTTCCTTCAAGCTGGAAATACAGTCAGATATTTTTGATTCTGTTCTAACAGCTGTGTTGTATCAGCTCGAGCTTTCTGTTCCAATTTCAAAACTTGAAATTCATTTCTCGTGGTTTAATCATCAGAAAATGATTCAAGTCAAAACAATTAAGATTCAAAGTGCAGTGCACTGTTATCTCAGATATACTGAACATTCTCCAACTCACTGTTTAGTCTTTTAGCAGTGAAAATAGATGTTTTAAATACAGGACATACTCATGACGTGCGCACACAGTTGACCTTCTAGTAGACGAGAAGTATGACTCAGCGTTGCAAACACGCAGTAACACACGTTATTTAGGTGTGTATGATCTGCTGACCTGTGGAAGGTGGAAAAGACTGAAACACAGCGAGGAGGAAGCAGCAGCAGCTGATGAATGTGACCTCTGAACAGCTCTCTGTGTCTCTGCCTTCAGTCAGAGTGCTGAATGAGATCCAACTGGAAACAAACTGAATGAGCCACAGTCCTTCCTTTACTCAGACATCACGTATGCAGTCTGTTCATTATCAAAGTCTCTGAGTGAGCTGCTGCTACTGAATGTATATTACAATGAATCAGAGACCATGTGGAACTGGGAACCTGTGTTAAGATGTAGGAGATGTTTTCCATTGCACACTGACTTCTAAACATTTTCAGAATAAGAGTCGTCCTTGTGCTGAGTTACTTCACAACTAAACACAGAGACTGAGAGCCTCTTTATTTTCTCAGTGGTTGTATGAATTCATGATGCTATGATGCTGCAACTCCAGGAAATATTGTTTTCACAGTGTGAGCTATTACACGTCATGGGAATGTGTTTCAGCTCAGCATCTCTCCAGTTTTTATTTTTCTCTCGTGGTTTCTTTGCAGCAATTTCTCCAAATGACTGGTTTATTTTGAAGAGCTTCATCAACACACATTTTCTTTTATCCAAACCTCTCTTTCATCGCTTTGTTTTCCCGCCCAGTGTGTGTCTTGAGTATTTTCCACTTTCCTTTACTGTTGCATTTCTCTATTCCGACTGCTTCTGGTTCTGTCACCTCAACATATCAAAATAAATTGCTCAACTCAGAGCTATTCCTGTCTTTGACATCGTTCAGTTCCTCTGTGTTTCTCTGTCTTCTTATACACTGACCTCCTCTTGTTTTTATGTTGCTGCTCTGCAGCCTCTGTTACTGCTGTGTATTTATGAATGAAATGTACATATCAGTGTAAAGCTCACTTGCTCGTGCTCTCAGCCTCCTCACACAGTATATTTTACCTGGACCTTCATGTTGATCAGGCCTGTGGATCTAAATAATGCGCTGCCTTAACAGTGCAGTTTAGGAGAAGATTTCAGACTCTGGATCAGCACCACTGCCCTGTGGGTTCAGCTTTGATGTTGATAATGTTACACACATTTCTGCCTCTTCAGGACTGTGATAGGAACACTCAGAAGATGCTGAATGACTGAAAGGGTCCAGATCAGGCTGATACTGAAACCTAATCTGGACTGAAATCCCAAGTTGTTTACACAATGTGACCTGAGTATTTTTCACGCCTTGTACAAGAACTGTGTCTTGATTTTTCTTCAACACTGTTGTCACATGATCACATTAGGACTCTGTGATCAACTCATTCATTAAAGGAAGATTAAAATGTGAGAAACAAAAAAAATACTGAAGATAATGTGTCCTCATCATCTTTCTCTTCCTCAGTATCTCTCTCTCACACTGTGAAGGTAATGTGCAAAGCAGCTACTAATTAAAGTTACATTGTGTGATTTGTCCTCATTAAGTGTAGCCATCACTAGAGGGAGTCTCCGGTACCCTGATGAACAGACAAACATGAAGCTCAGAGCTTTGAAGCAGCTCTTTGAAGAGTAAACTTTCAGTTCAGTCACAAAAAGAGAGCTCCAGCTCGGGTTCAGCTGGAGGACAGAAACATATTTTAAAAAGGAGAAAAGGGACGTCACTGTGTTTAATAAAGCTGAGAGGGTCAATCTACTGACAGAAAAAGAAAACATGCACTCAGATGATTCAGAGGAACAGAGAGAGAATATTTCACGAAGAGACAAATCAAAATAGGACATTATAAATCATTGTGTTTCTATATTGAAGGTGATCATCTCTGAAAAATGATTAAATGAAGCACCACGTCCAGATTCACCTAGTGTCTCTAAGAGAAGAAAGTAAGCCTCCCTCAGTGACATCTTTATACTGCCAAAGGCCTTCAGAGGTTTAGCTGAATCCCTGACTGCTGAAAGATGTCTCTGACTCGCTGAAGCACAACCTGTACAGCACTTCACCGGTTTAAAGCTGCAGCCAGAGAACAGAAGACAAGGACACCTTGATCCTCCACACGGGGATGTAAAATGAAAACATGTCATTAAATAGCACTTAGTTCCTCACCTCAGAGGACCGTGGTGGTTAAAATACATGTTGAATCTGATCTCTGACACACACTGAAGCTTAGTTACCTCCTGTGTGTGTGTGTGTGTGTGTGTGTGTGTGTGTGTGTGTGTGTGTGTGTGTGTGTGTGTGTGTGTGTGTGTGCAAACAAACTGTCAGGTTCTCATCTATGAAATATGTAACAACCAGAAATGTAACAGAGTCAAAAGTATCTGATTAGGTTATTCCAGGAAACTGCTGGAGCTCCCATTAGCTCACATCACTGCAGCCACACACAGTGTGTAGGTGTGTGTTAGCTGTGCTGTGGAATGTGGAGAAGACAGAAGCAGCTGATGAATCTCCATCTATCATCCTCTCATCATCTTTGATGGATCTCTGTAATGAGACATCAGCAGACAGCACAGTTCACTGACTGTCATCATGTGACTGCAGAATTCACAGTATTACCAAGAAAAAAAAAAAAAAACAATCAACCCAAAGTCTCTGAGAAGAAATATTTCAGCAGCACCTTCAAGTTCAGGACAGGAAACAAACTTTTCATGAGCTGAATAAAAAGAAGACGCGTAGGCGAAGAAAGAAGAGAGAACAGAATAAAGAGAAGCACTAAGTCATCGTGAAGTCGAGACGATTTCTCACCATCTGCTCTGTGGCAAAACAATAGTGGCGTCACAATTAATCTCACGATGATGCATCCAGTCACTGCCTTCAGTCTGCGATTCATTAAACACTGTATGTTTGGCACAAAGCAGTGAAACACAGAGTAACTTATAGAACGTGGAACAACAGAGGAGCTCTGGAGAGCTTCACTTCCTGCTGATATCTAATTACAAATATAAAAGAAACAATTCACCTCGTCTGATTTCTCTACTTCTCCACTTTGGTCTGTCTCTCCATCATGTTTACTCTCTCATACCGTCTCCCACACTCTGGCTCTGTCTCCCTCTCTCTCCCCCTCCCCATCAGGTGCTTCACTCCATCCAGGCTGCCTGCCAGCATCAGAGCAGCGTTAAAGTGAATCCAATATGCCTGGTCAGAGTGTGCGCTGTTCTAGGTGCTGTGTTCCAGTGGGAGACAAAAGAAGCTAATTGAATAAACTCTCAGCTCCCTGGGATCAGCCAGATCAGCTCTATTAGTGCAGCCATGGTTCATGAAGAGAACAGATTCAGTCTAGACTAAATAAGGCTGCCAGCTACAGTATTGCTGCATGCATTTTAATACCAGGCCAACTTGCTGACACAAAAAGCCACAGAGAAATAATTGGATTCACAGTTATGTTCTCATCATAGCTTTACTCATCATTCATTCTTTATGACTCTATAAACTTGATCACTCTCCAAAACAAAGGAGGATTTCATAAAACAATATCTGACAAATCTCTCCAACATTTACATGCCAGCTCACATCTCCAACTCTCTGGATCAAATCAAAGATAATTTGCAAATTTGTCTCGAGTCATTTTTGAACATCTTGCTGATATTTATCATCCCCCAGTTAAACATTATGAAATAGCTTACATAATCAAACATTCATTAATGACTAACAAATGACTTGTAAGCCATAAATAATTAAAGTGGGTCTCTGTTGTTAAGCACTGTTTATCACTGTGTGAGAGAGTTTGGGGGGTTGTCGAGCAGCAGAGCAGCTTTCTCTGCTTCTTGTTCATGATCTCTGGGGCTCTGCTGCATTACAGACAACAGCATGGTTACAGTCAGCAGCAACATGGAAACTGTAAATATCACCTCTGCTATTGTCAGATGCGGGAAACACTTCATCACCACCAGGCTGACGCATCGTGTGATGGACAAAGGTATCTAAAGACTCACTGTGTGAGTGTTCATCAACTCATGACTATAGAACCAAACTGCCTGTCATATTTCTGAAAGTCACTGTCAGGATATGTGGCCGCACAAAACATTTCTGGATGTTTGTGAAAATGATCCCAGAGTTTTTCCCAGCACAAACACACAGGTGGAACTAATCACACTAACGATGGCAGTGAGGCAGCAAGCACAGCTCTGATTGGCTGATAGAAGTGAGACAGCATGCACAGCTCTGATTGGCTGATAGAAGTGAGACAGCACCATCAGCTGCACCATCGTTAAGGTTATTAACTACACCTGTGCTTCTCCTGACAGCACACGTCAAAGTGTGCGCTGTGAAAAAGGTCTGTTACAACAACAAGCACACATCTGATGAGGATCCACAACACAAAAAGCTTTGCTTCAAGTTCAAAATTAATCTGATTTATGTTTTTTATTTTAGAATTCAGATTAAAAAGCAGTTTCAGTTTTCAGATTAAAATGTATTAAGCCTCACATTATAGTTTGTATGACTCCACTTATGTTCTGTGACATTCCAGCATTAAAGAAAAGTAAAGAGGACTGCTGTGTAAGCGCACTGTGTGTGTGTGTGTGTGTGAATATTTATCTGCCACTTTGGAATAAGTACAACACTGATTATGTTTCAAGAGCAGATGTCTCCTCCTCCTCCTCCTCCTCCTCCTCCTCCTCCTGTCTGTCTCGTATAGCTCTGATAGATGTCTGACCATGAAAGCTTAAAGTGTAGATCTGAGGCTCCACAGCAGAAACCTTTTAACTTTATTAAACTGTCACACCACCGTTCTTCATGCAGCTCAGACGTCGAGGGTTTGAACATGGCGGCTTGAGGACTAAATCTCTCCGTCTCTTGGTTCACCTTATCTCCCTTCCTGTGTCATGTGATCTCTCTCTCTCTCGTGGACTATCAGCAGTTATTGCTGGTTTGAACCATGATGACATTAAATCTCATCTTCAATATAACTACTGGCAGTTAATACAGTTTAATACAAAAAATAAAAAATAAATACAGGTGAACTTTTTTTTTAAAACATGATTTTATTCATGTAAAGTGACAGAAACAGGTTGAAGAATTTAATTCAAAGTGCATTTCATTAAACATCAGACATATTTGTTTTGTTTGTCATTGAAGATATCTGTGAGCTGTGAAGGCTCATCACTCTGTCCTGTATGCTGTGATGTGGGTCTGTCAGGTTGGAGTCACTGAAGCCTGAACAGAAAAGAAATGTGGAGCAGAAGCTGACCTGCAGATTTGTAACCTTCCTGTTAGTGAGCAAACTGACACACTGATGATCCTCCTTCTGTTCCTCAGCTGTTTCTTTCACGTCTTTCCAAACAGTCACTGTTCAACCTTTTTAGAAAGTTTCCCTCCACCTCCACACTGGGTCAGTCTTGTCTTTCTCTCTCCTGCATCCAGCTCCTGGATTCTGCTGAATTTCCTGAGCTGACTGAACAGAAAGCAGAGACCTCAGCTGTTCTCCTGAGGATTCTCATGTTGAGTCTCTGCAGACTTGTTAGCTCGTTCACTTCCACATTTCCTGTCAGACCAAGTCCTCTCTCCAGATCAAGACCACTGACTGTGTTGGCCATGTCAGCCTGTGTTTCTGATGTGTAGCTTTTATCTGACAAACTGTCCAACACTGCCATCACCTCAACTTTCCTTTTTTATTCCAACATGGTGAATAGTCCTGGAGTCTGTCCACAGCATCCTCTTAAAATAACATTTGATGTGTGCAGGATTCGACCATGAGGTTATGGATGATGTGCAGTTGCAGGGTTTAGAAATGTGTATCCATTTAAACATGTAGAAGCCCTCCCATCACACAGCAGTGTTTCAGAGTAAGGCTGACTGAGGCTGGGTTAACATCAACATGTGTGACAGAAGCACACATCAGTCTTTTTCTATGAGATAACTCGTCCACTGCAGACTGCTCTGTATTCTGCATGAGCTCCACTGATGTGAAGAATTAAACAGGCTTCTTCACCAACATTTAAAAGTCACAGTGAGACCAAATGTGACCTCCTCTAATGAATAATGACAACCTGCATCTCCTTTGACTTTAGACCTACAGCAGGAACCACAGGACCCCACACACAGACCTTTTTAGCATTCTGAAAATGAGGTCTGGAGTGCAGCCGTAATTATGATCTTTGGATTTAGGCTGGGAGCAATTCTGCCACTAAAGCAGCTGAACTGGACAAATGCAATCATTTCTTCATTTCACTCATCCCTGTTACACTGGTAAAGCAAACTGAGGCATGATGTCATTTCAGAGGAGGATTTTATTTCCAAATACTCACAAGTGGATCATTATTGAGTGTCATAAACTCAGTGATAACAAATGAAGCTCTCTAAAAATGCCAACGCTGATAATGAAACAGGTTCTTCATGCTCAGTATAAAAGTTGAGTGGGTGTTTGTGAGTGTTGAAAGTTTTATTGCCTTGAAATGTCAGACATCCCGAAAAACACTTTTTCTGAGTGCAGAACTAAATCATCTCAAGGAGTCCATGAATTCAGTCAAACCTTCTTTTTATCAGCATGATGAAAGAAGGCTGACCTTTGGGATGCTTGGTTCAGTAAATTCACATCATGCATACAATCAATTCCAATAAAAAAACATTTAAAAAGTTCAAATACCTTAATATGGACACAGTCTGTTATCATCATGACCACGACCCAGCAGATGTTTTCTCAAATCTTTGTTCTGCTCGTCGTGTGAAAGCTTCACAAAGACAGAAAGCTTTAGTAGTTCTGCTCACAAACTGAGCTGCTGCTGCTTCCATGCTTAATGTAAATCTTCAGTGACTCATGATGTTCTCGTTTACGTGTGTGTGTGTGTGTGTGTGTGTGAGAGAGAGTGTTCATGAAAGTATACAGTCTTTATATAATATAAATCCGCTGTCCGTGAATGTGAGACGCACAAAACTGCCACTTAGATTCTAACAGTACTACTCATTACAACATTCATCCTTGGTCCAAACGTAGAGTTTCCACAAATAGTAAAATTTGGAGGGAGGGTGAAAGAGTTTGAATTCAATTAACTTTCCATTTTCTCACTTCTTCACAGGGTCTCATGGGCCATTGAGCCACAGTAACATCATAATCAAACATCATAATCATGGTCAGTGGCTATAAAAAGATCAGGGTGGACATAAAGCTTCGCCTTGTTCCATCTGCACTTCTATAATACAGATATTTTCTGTGTGAGGGGGAGTGAGGGGCCAAAGGCAGAAAAGGACTGCCCTTCCTGTCCTCAACCTGTCCTCATGTAGAAATCGGTGGAATGAGTTGTTTCATTGATCCATTTGGTCAGATTGGATTTGGAAAATCAAGAAGAGCAGTACTCTTAATCCCATTCCCAAGTTAGCAAGGGGTTAAACCAGAGTTTAGCCGGCACAGTATGAATTCATATAGATTTATAGCAGGAAGTCGTGTTTCTGGCTTCATGTGCCACTGATGAGCTTTTATAGAAATGAACGAAGGGCCTGCCTCCAACAGTCCGTCCAGTTCTCCTTCATAAATATATGGTTGTGAAGCTGATCGTGTATAAACAGTCAAAAGTTGATGAATAAATTTATCGTTTTCCTTCCTGCTGCTATCAAACCAACACATTAAAGATGTATACTAATCTTACAATCCATTTGATCGAATCTTGCATCATGTGTGATATAGTAAAGGGCAATAAAAATGTGTTGGACAGTGAAAATAAATATTGGACTGACCAGTGATGTGATTTGAAATGTCAGGTGTGAACAGAAATCTCTGGATCTCAGATGGGCTCCCATCTACAGAACGAGGTCTGCTATCTGAACACATCATGCGCTCCTTTGAAAATCTGCCTGGAGGGGAAAAATATCCCTCTGATATTCCATTTATTTGAAGAAATAATCAAACCCATCATGTCTTTGAGGATAATGTGTGTATTAATATTTATGTACTGTAGCAGCTGTGAGACAGAGTGGATACTAAAGCAGGATCATCAATGTGGAAATCACACTTATTATATGCAGCTTAATGTATTTTAGCAGACAATGTCTAAAAATGTAATTAGATCTATGTTAATAATACCACTGTGTGATATCTGGTCACAGTGATACTTCCCATTGTCATTGCTTCATAAAGATCTCATCCTATTCTGAATAATTTCACTATGATACAACATGTACTATAACATGATGAGTACATTTTGAGAGTCTGAAATATTTCCAAGCATCACTATATACTTACAATTAAAAAAGCAGTAGCAATAAGCAGCTCCTATGGGCGCTTTCAACAGCACCCAGCCTCTGTTCATTTTATTGTTTAATCGATTACAACACAGCACACAGAGAAGCCTGATATATCGTATTGGTTTGAAGCTCCAGAGAGTAACATATAAGATTATTAGATTATTATTATTTTTATTAGAAAGAGTAAGGCTGATGCAACGTTATTGTGTTATCATACATCATACAGTTCACATCTGACTTGAATTCTCTTCACCTTCATGTTCAGACACAGATTAGTTCATCTGCAGTTCTTAATGATTAAGTTTTTAATGTGAACATTTACTGACAAACTAACAAAGCTCATAACAGCTTTACTGAGTGGATCAGGTATCTGAAAGAATAGAGATCAGAGAGGACACAAAGGAAGTGACAGTGGACAGGGAGACATCCATCAGACGGAGACACTGAAGTATACTGAATATACTGACTTAAACTAAGAACCACAGAATTCCACTGCCCCCTCTCTCTTAGTGTTAGCATCTTTATTAGTATTGTCATCTGTCCACTCATACACCCTAAATAACCTGCATCTGTTTCACTCATCCTGAGTGAAGGTTTACCTTCCCAGAGCTCCCAGTAGGACGTCACTCTACAAGCACACTGTGCCCAGTTCACAGTCTGAGCAACTGATCTGTCCTGCTGGCAACAACCAGAATATAATAAATGTAAAAAGGCTGCACACTCATTGACATTTTTTTAAAGAAAATGTTCATAAATGTATAACCTTGATGTTCACTAAAACACCTGATCACTGAGTGTAGATGTGTGTGTCTTTTATCTGAATGCCATTTTAACTGCTGGCAGAAATGCACCGACCATATATTGAAATATGAATTTTAACCAAGAGATTTAAGGTTTTTATTTATTATATTAATCATGTAAAACTTGATAAAAATATGTACTAAACACATATTAAATACTAAATACTCACGGTCTAAAAAATGTGGTTTCATGTTTTGCTAAATGAGAAGAAGGAGAAGAGAGAGAGGATCATGATCTCTCTCCAAAATCTAACCTGCTCCAGTGCTTCAGTTGAAAATATTACCATATAATATTATTACCCAGCATCTACTGCAGCCTGCTAACAAACATACAAGGCCACCAGCTGCTCTGTGCTTCCTCTTGATCACCTTAACAGTGAGACAATGTGCTCGTCATTTCCTGCACTCCAATGTTCAGAAATAGTTGCATCAGACAGTGAAATCTTTCAACTTCATTTAGTTTACTAAACTTCCAACATTCATCCATTCTGCAAAGCTCTTAGCATTTTGCTCCATAAACAGTTGTTTATTTTACTGATGCAGAACACTTTGAAAGGAACTTCAGCCCACAAAGACATCACAGTGTCTGCTCAAGTGATGCCATGTGGGCGTTTTAACAACAATCATCCAGCAGACAAAGAAGAGAAAATATAAATATGAAACATATGCTGATCTGGTCACCTAGCGATGACACAAGTCAATAATTATTCTTAGATCAATGCTGCTCTAAATAATTTCATTCTTTTTTTAAGTTATCAAACAAAGCATGGCGGTCACAGTTCACAGTCCAGATGTTTAGTGATGCAGTGCACTCTCTTTCAGGTGATGATCCCACAAGTTTGTTGATTCAAGTTGTGCCTGGCTGAGCTACAGTGATCTCTGGACACTGTGGACAGATTCAAACATCCAGTTTATAAGATGGTATAAATAGAATATAACATGCTTAATGATGTTTTCATTAGTATATAATAAAAATCTTTTGTTTTCTTCTAATGGGTCTTTTATATTTACTACAAAAGAGCAGGTGAAACAATCAGCAACTACAGCGCATGATGACACTAAATCCTACATACTGGTCCTCAAGTCTCTCAACAATGGTGACCTGGAAGAATCAGCGTTTGCCTTACACTTCAGTATAATCATTCATCAATTATTATCAACAATCATTAACAAATCAGCTTGACATGATGACCAGTGACAGGTCATCAACTAAAATGGAGAGTCATTAGATAGGTTGAGGGTCTTTGTAGAATCACAAATATTATATTTTACAAAGTGTGCAGAATTTCAACCACTCACATTGATTCAAAGATTTTCATTGAACTCGAAATGAAAAAAGCGATTATAAGTTCAGACAACGAAAGGATCAAATGCAAAACAACTTTAAAGAGGAGGAGGAGTCTTCACATTTTGATGAAATACACCTGTTTGAAACAGATGTTTGACAGTTGTTACTTTGCCTCATATTGAATTTAAATATAGGTAATATATTATATATAAATACATTTAACTTTATTTTATCTTTATCTAACGTCAGGATTATGTAAGAAGATAAATTCAAAAATCACAAAGAGGAGATCCCAAGAATTGTGAGAATCGATAACAAGTGCAGCCTCTTAAGTAAATCTTGAAGCAGCAACTCTGAATCTGTTCCTTCCTCTCGAACTTTTGAAGCTAAATAAATGACTTTTAAACACGGCCTATTACTTCACACACCATGTTACATCTAAATATGTCTACAAAAATCTTGGTTCTTGTTTATTGTTGTGGTTTAAACAGCTGACAGTCATCCATCATACAAAACACAACATTACTATTTATTTAGTGCAAATTCAATTACTGCCATGATTTGTGAAGTGCAGTCAGTCTTGTGTGGTCTCTTTATTGAGGGTCTGTTTCATCTCCCTCTCTAATGCTGCCCCACAGGGCTCTGCTGGATTACATGTATTTAGAGCTGCTCAATAAGCATTTACATTTCAGTGTCACCAGGGAGGACAAGGCCTTGGACTTCATCACACATCCATTATTAAAACACACTACAGAAAACATTATTATGCTGCTAATGCAACAGCTGGAGGTGATGTTTATGAGGTAACATTAAAGTTATTCACTAAGAGGCAGAAAAACACAAAACACACTCAGAATCAGCCTTCACACACATCCAGTAGACACAGCAGTCACCTGATGAATACAAGTCAACCTTCACTGTCCACTGAACTCTGGTTTGGTTTATTAACTTAAATGTTGGATGCTGGACATGAAGCGTGTTGTTGTTGGAAACAGCTGCCGAGGACTCAGATGTGCATCTATGATTCATCATAAACTGGCTGTCATAGTTGACCTTTTTACTCTTACATACTCACATTTCCCTCCAAAACTAAACCAGATTTTTAATTTTTTTTTCAGAACAGCATCAAATTATTCAAATGTCATTAAATTCAAACGGCAAATATTCTCTGAGAATATGAGTGGGTGTGTGGAAAAATTGGATTGTTCTTACATTTGTTGCATTTTCTGATACCAATGAGCAAAATCTGTCAAAACAAGTCCCTTTCTTTTCTTTAAGGCTTAATAAATAAATAAATAAATAAATTGCTAAATAATTGCTCATCACATTTAACCAACAAGTGTGATTTTACATAGTTTTTAATAGTTACATGGTAGGGTGAAGCATATTGTAAAGCATATCCATATAAAACTTCATGATGAGGTAGCATACATTAGCAGAGTGCAGTGGGCTGTAGCTGTAGTCAGCTCCACAGTGCCAGGATGTCATGTTTAACCCTCCATCACTGCATGTGCCAGTCTTGTATCTCATCTCTGGGACAGATTATGGCTCTTTGCTCCCCCACTGTTCCCATCATGCTCTCTCCTGCTGTGACAGGCTGCTCCTTGTTCTTTGCCATGGCTAGAGGCTGCTAATGCCATTCACTTGCTTTAATGGCGGAAATCTTCATGCCAGCCAGCTGAGTAACCTCTGGCAACATGGAAGTGTGTAACTGTGTAGGTGTGTAACCTTGGCAGTAGATTGTGTTGTGTTTCTCTCTCCTGGTCTCCTGCCTGCTGTTTCTCTCTTCACATCTTTGAGGGTCACATCCAGTCATGGAGCCCCTCCTGACACTGTCAGCATGACACAGAACATTAAAACAACAGACCCTGATGCCAAACTACCTGTGGAGAGTGAACCTCAGGTGGAAAGCATAGTGTGTCTTCACCTGTCACTGTGTCGAGTCAGATTTTTGTTCTTAGCAACTCACTGCAGAGACAGCTGCAGAAATGTAATTTACCAACACAAAACACATAATGGATCATTGGAGACACATTGTTGAGCAATATAATCTGAATCTTGATCTGATGGGACGTAATTTCAAACAGTAAAAGCAGAAACAAAATGCAGAATATGAACGACAACTAAAATGAATGAATTTTCAGAACACTTTTTTGAGACAGCAAATGTAAAATCAGAAACCTTTATGTTTAAACTAGGGCTGTCAATCAATTAAAAAAAACAACTAATTAATCGCAAAAAAATCTGGATTAATCACAATTAATCGCGATTAATTACCCAATAAATTTATCAATAAATTAATTGCATTTTTCTGAGACTGAAGCTTATAATGAATATTTATTAATGGAAAATGTTCAAATTAATGTAGAATAAACACATAGAAAGTATATATAAAGTATATTTCATTTTATTGGCTTAAAGTGCACATATGCACAGTGCAAACAGAAAAAAGGAAATAGGAGGGAAGTATACTAATAAGGAAATATACTGACGAGTGCCACACACCTGTAGTGTTAACAGCTAATGGCTTTAGTGGAGACTCGGGCAGGGCCAGAGTGCGCTGACTCAGGTCACCATCACACACAAACTGTAAGTTATCTCTTTCTTTACCAACTTGTTTTCTCTTATCTGCTGACATGCACTAATTTAAAAAAAATGAGTTGAAACAAAACCAATATTCAAAGCAACTGCTTTGTTTTTTTCAGTGTTTTGCTGACGGTAGTACAATTATGGAATGTTTTTCCTCAATAATTGCATTACATGTTTTGCATACTGAAGGAAATGACAGTAACTAATTCAACATCAGCAAACACCAAACAAATGGTATGTACAGCTCTGTGTGATCACAGGGACATCAGGGTTCCTGGATTATTTTATTCATTCATTGAAACATATAGCAGTTTGATGCACTTTACCATGAATATGTATATAGATGTGAATGAACAGCAATAAGCAGTCAGCTTCATTTTTAAAAGCATTTGTGGTACAGCAGCCCTGAGTGCCGTGCTGTAACTTTAAATCAGCTCAATCATTCAGAGAGGTGCTGCACTTAAACATTTCACTTGCATAAATAGACCAATCACAGGGAAGCAGGTGGGAGTTTAAGGTGGGCTCCATCATCCATCATACCTCAGAGTGTATCTCTGAAGTATCTCGCTCGTAACCCTTCAACACTTTTCTGTTTGTTGAATCTGTCAATGAAATAATGACCCAATGACTCCTGGATAATCACATGGTACACCAAATCCTATGGTTGAGGTGTCTCAGTGTTCTCAGAGCCTCAAAGACCATTGTTTGTGTGACTGTGGGGCAGGAAACTCAAACTGACGGCGCACAAATTTAATATGAAGGTGTGATCCCCCTGTACACCCCCACCAATCCCTGGTCCGAACAAAGACAACAGATCACATGAAGGGCAAAGCAGTAAATGAACATGTCCAATGCACTGACTGAGGTCTGACCAGACAGGCCAAACAACAGTTCTCCTCACAATTATTGAGAGTGAAACTGATGGATGGATGGAGTTTATGGGTGTATATGGTGTAGCCATTTTTCAGAGACAGGAATAACCATATTCGTTCAAGAGGGTGGAGCTAGGGAGTGACGTACTGCAAGTAGGCTGCGCTTGGTTTTCAAACTACAACTAACATTACAAAAAATCATTACGAAATAATTACAAGAACGCAGACAAACTGGACAGTCTTCACACACCTTCTCAAGAAAATAGAGCCTTGTGGTTCAGGTAGAGGAATCTACTGAAGGTCCAAAAAAGGTTTCAAAACATCACCTACTGATTTATATTAAACAATCAGATGCATCAAAACCACAATTGATTCAGCACACACAATGAACTGGAGCTGGCCTTGAATCTATGATCATTTATGAACATGAATCAGTGTTGATTATTATTGAACTGAGGTCCAGTTGAGATCATTGACCGCTTCTGAAGACTGATCTAGTTGTTATTGACTCCAATAAATGAACGCAGACGAGTCAGCACCTTCCGTTAGCTCAGAAGCAGTTCATCTTTCTTTCCCTCTTTGTTGTGGTCAAAGGACTTTATTGAGCTGTTTTAAATCATCTGTCTGTTTAAAAAGCAGCAGAATCCTGGAGGAATGCACAAACCCAAAGACATCATAGTACCAATATAACCTAACCTGAGCAAATATAATTATCTGCTCAGGTGTCAATGATTAAGTATGAGCTGACGATTGACCTGCCTTTAGGTACTGTGGGTCAAACTGCCATCCTGTCTGTCTGTCTGACATTTCTCTACAACTTCCACTATCAAAGTTGTAAATGATATCGTGATGAATGCCACTGAAGCTGAATGCTGCCTGAGAAGCGTATGTGAGCAGAGTGGCAGCAGTTTTGCTCTCCACTCTAAATAATCATTGCTGCTATCGGCTCAGAGTTTCAATTTGCTACTTTTTTAAGTTGAAAAAGTTTCAACTTCAGCCAAAAACAAACAAAAAAAGCTTCATGTTACATCTAAGAGCTGTGAATGTTGATAGGCTCGTGACAACTTTGAAAAGAGAAACTGTAATTGTTGTGAAATATTTGTTACCGTGTTCAGTGGTTTCCAGATTTACAGGTTACAGGTTGCCTCAGATATATTGGAGCAGCTCTCTTTATGTTAGAAACTCTTTAAACCAATCATCTTAAAAATCACAGGGTGCTTCTTCTGCTTCTTTAGACCAGGAAATACAGAAATGTCGAGTCACTGACCTCTGCAGCATTTCAGGAGTCGACCAAACATGAAATAAAGCACTCATAGATTAAATCCTGACCTACTGGTCAGTGTGGAGTACAAATCATCATGAGTGTACGTATTCAGTTATAAATATGTGTGAATACATGTTTTTACCATTCGTGCTTTTAGCCGACTGCTTCTCAGGGTGTGCTAGAGTAAATTAGGTCTCAGAGGTCATCTATGCTCCCTATTCATCTGGAATCTATGGAACAACAAAACAGCCTCTCCATGAACAGATTTAATAAATATCTGAGACATGTCTTATATTGGAAGAGCTCTTGACAACTATTGACTGGATTTTATATTTCCTTCTCTGATCACCCCTGCTCAGTTCAAGGCGTGCCTGCTCTAATAGCCAACAGCTCAGGTTGCATCATGTGGAGAAACTAAACATATTTTCTTTTCTCTAATCTCAATACGCACACACAACAAGATTTGAAAACAGGAGTGTATCACACACTGCAGGATATATTTAAGACGATTGTAGAGGGACCAATGAACCACCTTGGATGATCTCATGTAGGAGCAGATGTAAACAACATTGTGACCAACGTTGTGCAACAAGATGCTGTCATAAGGCTTTGCAGTGAGAAAGATCTAAAGCAGATTGCTAAATAAGTCTAGATGAGAATGGTTTGAAGAGATGGTGAACATGGCTTTTCTATTCTTCATCGAGAACTTCAAGTGAGATTTTACTTGTCAGTTTTGATATCTGTCAACTGCAGAATGCTAGCTAATGTTAGCCTTAACAGAAAGAGAGCTTACCATTGCTTTGCAACACATCAGCTACTCTGTGTCCATGGACTTTTCTCTCTTGATATTATCAGTGCAGTGGAGAACAGATTTTCAAGATACGTCAAACTCCTGTACACTGAGCCTGATCTAAGGGGTTCACACACCACAACACACATTTATTTGTGATATGAGCTAAGTAAACAATGGCAAGTACACCTAATTCTTCTCATATCTCTAGAACCTTTAGAAAAGGGTGGTCCTCAGAAGTGATGACCACAGAGTTGGTCCGCATTTCAAATGGAAACCAGAAAGTGTGTGTTAAAACTAGGAATTCACAGTTATTGTTTAGTAAAATATATGAAATGAAATATCTTGAAACTCTCCCAATCAGAATAGAAGCCCTGAATGTGATTACATAATTGATGTGTTTTATTGCAGATCTCATCTTCAGTGAAATGGGCTGAATGTCAGAGGTTGAATAAAGTTTAGCACAAAGGAACAGCTTAGTCCCACCTTACTGAGAGCAGACAGACCTGACATATGGATAAGACATGATCTTAAAATGTGGAAGATTCTGCAACATTGATATTAATAATGGAGTATTTTAGGGGCCGTGTGAGCTCCACAAGACAAGGAAGGCATGCAATACATCCATATTTCATGAGGATACTACGGACCTGAAGATACAACTGCTTCCCAGGGACAATATTAAAACAGCAGCGGTCTCAATTAAGGGGCAACACTTTACATTCTTAGTGAATGTCAGAACATTAATCCTCATAAGAGGCTAAATGTGATTCTAGAGCACTAATAATTTAGCTTACAGTACAGACCTACACTGCTTCACATTTCCTGATCATCATATCAGGCTTTTAGTCATTTTTATCATTTGAATTATCCAAATATGAACTGCTGGGAGGAACTGTTTTTTGTTGTGAATCTGTGTTTGCATTAATGTGAGAGAACACACGTGCAAGAGAACGACCAAAGTACAAAGAACGATGGCCTAGAGCAGCAGAACAGATGATGACGTCAAGCAATCATCAGTATCACGCAATGTTGGGCGGTCAAACCCTTGATGAGTTGTCTGTTCTCTCAACTGCAGTTTTGCAGATATGAGTTGTGGTTTCCATCATCATCATTCATGCTGTCTGCATTGTCATCATGAATATTGTGGGTGTATTACTGTTTCAGTGAATGGCCTCTCTGTGGGGTCTTTATAATACTCAAAGTAATCAATCAACAAGAGTCATGTGGGAGTCAATGGCAGAGCACATATTGTAAGTCTGTAAATTGTTCTTTATTAATGGAAGCACAATGGCTTTATACTAGAGTATTTTCAGCAACATGCGTAAACTGTCATCCAGTTGTGTTGTTTTGTTGATTAAAATACTCTGAGAAACTACTTTTGACATCCTTTTAGACATATTTGTAAAAATATGCCAGTGTTCATGCAATGAAGTCAATTCCACATCTTTGTTTTGTGCCATTTGCTTCACTTCAAAGATTATCTGCCAGAGGTGCAACTAAATAGCCCAAAAATAACTCAGAACTCCTTGATGCATGTTGTTTGCTCGACTTGATGCATGTTGTTTGCTCGACTTGATTGAAGACACTGTGATGCGCAGCAAGAATACATTTCAATCTAAATATGGCAATAATTCTGAAAAGACGACTTGCTGATGCTTTTATCTCTCTTCAAAATGCTTCACTTTCAGTTGACTGACTCTTTAAAGACTTCTAAAAGTTAAATGTGAGGGAAGTTATATTATACATACTTTAAGTGTAGCAGTACAACTACTTAAAGATCCAAAGTGTGTGATTTGATTGAACACTGTGATTCAACAAACCTCACATGTTTGTACCCTTGTGCACAGGGCTCTTCTGCAGGTTCATGTTTTAGGTTTCTGTCTTTTCATCCTTTGCTCAGATACACTTATCAGCCATGTTTGGATAATGAGCCTCCTGTCAGTTGGCTCCAGAGGTACCTCTCAATAAATCAGCCTGTACTCACGGTATGGGGAAATCTTGTGAGAGCATGGCTCTGCTTGCCAGGCCTGTAGTCCCTGTGCACTCGTCCTCCTCAGCAACCAACTGTCTGTCCAGCTGTCATCATTCTTGATGATCACACAGTCTGTTCCTGCTTAATACTGAACATTTAGTTATTAAAAGATATATATATATATATATATATATATATATATATATATATATATATATATATATATATATATATATATATATATATCTTTGAGGTTTTCTCCAACATTAATCAGTAAAGTTCAACCTGCAGGGATTAGTGCGTGTGTGTGTGCATGTGTGTGTAGTAGATGTGTTGAAAGCCTGGAGGACGATCCATCTAATATCTCCACCACACTTCGTTAGTCCTGATAATTAACACTTAATCTGCAGACTTAAAGGACTTCAGAACCACATGCAACATTTCGATTGGTTCATTTAAAAGCTAATGCCTGTTACTAAGACAGGGACTTTACTACTCTGACTTTACTACTCTACTGTTTGTTTGTCATCAGTCCTGACAGCAGCGAGGGACAAACTTTTACTTTTCTTTTTCTTCCTCACTTCATTTCTTCTTCTAAAAAAAGCTTTGTTCCTTTGAATCAGCCTTGTTGTGTTTGTTTAAGTTATTTTTTTTAATCTGAAATGTTTGTTGTCCTTCCAGCCAAACACTTACTCATAATCAGTTTTAAACTGATGCACCCTGGGTACTTCAACCGTCACATTTTGAAATTAATCTCAACTATTGGGTGACAGAAAGTAGATGAGCATCAGTCACCAATCGATGTCTGCATGTTTATTCTCCATATTTACACTGGATGACTTCACGAAGGTCTCTCAAAGAGACTGGTACGTTACATGATGTTACATCATCTGACATCGATCTTATTTTATTCCTGGGAAACATGTCTAAATATGTTTTCTTTATTTTCTTCTCTACTTGGCTCTGACATTTTATTTCCTGCTCGTCCTCTTCAAACAAATGACCAGGACTGAGTCTCATTTTTCTTTTGCCTTTAACCAAAGTTTACTTATAAAAAAACAATCTGAATGCAACATAATGGATGTGACAAATGAGACGGAACTTTAGCAAGACTTAAGAAAGTAATGAAGCCTGGATGCATTTATCTATCACTGCAGAGGGAAGGAGACAGAGAGAGAGAGAAATAAATAAACTAAGACTGAGGACAGTACTCCATCCAACTTTCCAAAAAGAGTGAACATTCATATTGTCTGAATTTACATAAATAAAGGTACTGAATCTCTTTCACTTTTAGAAAAACACAGCTTCATTATCTTTGTCTTGTTTTGTTCTGAGTGGTTTGGTTGGGTTCTTTAGACTCTTTAGAATTTATTTGAGAGGGAATCAATTTTCCACTTTATCCACATTATCTGTATAAAAAAAGGGAAACTATCAAATCAGTCTGACTCCAAGATCAGTTGCACTATCACTGCATTTCAAGTCCAAACATAGTGCACTAGAATTAATACCCACATACCTGCCTCTCTCTCTTTTCTTCCCATCTTGCTTCTATACTTGATGTCTCTATCTGTCTGTCTGTGTTGTCTCCAGTTTCAACACAAAGTTACATCCTCAGACTGAAAACTCTTCTGGTGTCACAAACATTCATTGAAACTATTTTACCACAGTGGGAAGCCCCACTGAGACCTCAGCTCTGCTTTCAGGGATTTGTGGATATTAACTGGAATTCTTTGAATCAAGTCTTGGGTCATTTTATCTGTGTTGCATTATTTTCCATTATGTATCTAAATCTATGATTATTTGTTTGGCGATAAATTATGATCATCTTCCACCTGCTGATTTTGATACTGGAGATCCCCCACCATCACACTAACCCCAAATATCTACAACATAAAGTATTTCATGAGCTTGTTGTGGGATACAGCCGGACAAAGAGCAGGAGTTTGCACTTCTGGATTCAGTCCATCAATCTGTTCATTCTCTAAACCACTGGTTCAGGGTTACAGAGAGCTGCAGCCTCTCCCAGCACACGCTGGACACAGAAACCATGGTACAAACTGGGCATGTTGACTGTCTGATAGTTCGGCGTGAAAAAGTTCCTTCATGTGAAAGAATGATGTAACTCCAATGTTTTGTTTCTAACCAGCTTTGAAATGACACAACTGCAGAAAAATACACCTGCTGGTTTCAAACCAAGAACTTCAGTCAGTGACTCTATAAATAGTGGCTGGTGAGAAACTGTGAGAAAGCCTGATTATTAAAGCAAACTGGGTTACATACAATGAGCCCTGGATCGTGGCTTGATTCTTGATAAGTGATCAGTCCTGAAATACCAGAAGAAAGACTGGTGACAGACTGCTATATGACCAGACTGATGAATACCCAGGATGTTTCTCTACCTGCTGATGTGTCTCTCTTTATGTCTCTCTATGTCACTCCCTTCAACCTTCACTATTCTTTGAGCACTGTTTTCTCAGTGACAGAGCACAATACCACAGCCAAGAGTAACAGCTAAGCATTTCACTCAACACATCACAGAGGAAAAGAGAAAGCAGAAAATGCAGGGCAGTGCAACGTACTGTACACACATGCATGATCACACTACTGAAAGGAAATCACAAAATACAACAAGAACTCGTCTCACTAAAATAACCAACATAACAAGCGAGCTGCAGACTAGAAACCAGCACTAAAGAAAACTGAATTCATCCCAAACCATTCTGGCAATTTGACTTTTCTCTTCCCCAGATCTATTATCTTTTCATTACATCCCTTCCTCATTCTTCAGCCTTTATTACCAGATGAACGTCTTTGTGTGAAGAAGCAGAGCAGTTCAGTCTTTGCTGATTTCTGAAATGTCACAGTGGGTTAGTGGGAATACTGTCAAAATAAAAGCATCTAATGTGCTCATTAATCTCAGATTGTTTGGAGAGTCTCAGTTATGAGCAGGACAGAAATGTCAGACCAACCAGGTCACAGGAGACACATCATTCACTTCAGATTCTCAGACATTGTCAATACGAGCTGCTCTCAGTTTACATCTGTAGTCTAACATACTTTTCAGCACAGAGAATATGAGACTTAATGGCCCTCTGAACTGTCCTCCATCAAATCAAAGGGTCACCAAAGACTGTGCAAGTGGAGCTGCACAGAACAAGAGACTTCTTTTTCTTTTTGACCTTGGAAAACAAGTAGGAGCAAATAAAAAGGCTGCTTTCACAGTGAGTTTAGCCTTTTGTTTGTCTGGGATCTCTGTGTGCCGAGCTCCCTGACATCACAGAGAACAACTACGACCTGCATTAAAAGAGAAACTTGTGTTCAAATGCTACTTTCATTTCATAACTTCAATAAATAACAGTCATTAGCCTTTACATTAATCACCAGATTGTATATTTTGATTCTTTAATAATCCTACAGCATGAAGCTAAACAAAGCAGAGAGATGGTCTTTGTCCAGTTTGCTCTTTATTCCAAATGTTGATCCTGTGTTTGTTGGAGCTGTTAATGTCCTCACCAGAATGATAATTTTGTAAATACACGATAAGCAAATGTTACCTCCCTAAACCTCTGTCATTCTACCAAGATCCAAAACTTAAACTTCCTGTTTAGTCAATATTGACTCTCTATTGTGATTTCCAATTATACCACATAATTAACATGTATTCATCCAGACAGGGATGCAGTTCACATGGTGAATAATTAAATATAAATCAATATCATTAGCAGGAGAGGAAAGAAAGACTTTAAATCTAGACCTGGACCAAAAACCTAGACAGTGGTAGGTCTGTGCTTTGGAAAAACAAGTTTTAGTTTTAGTTTTAGTTGGCTGTATGGAAGTGGAGGAGCTGGGCTGAACCTCCAGAGGGTTTTCTATCCACCCACAGTGTGTTAACCATCTGCTGTAGCTGAACACCAGCAGCAGGGAAATCATAATAAGGAATGTATAAACAAAGAACCACACCATGATGGGGACGACATTTTATCACACAGAATGATTTTTTCTCAAACGACACGTGTGGAAGATTTTAACTACATGCTACATGCTGCTGTTAATGGCCGCCATCGATAGCTGTTAATGTCCTCGAGGCTGAAAATGAATCATGTTGTGGTCAGAGTGGTCAGCCATGCTAATAATGCTGACAGCAGGGGACACATTAAAGATGAAGAGTTGGTTGGAGCTTTGGAGCCATGAGGCTGTACAGGCTGGATGAAGTGTGTAATATCAATTTATTACGCTAATTTAGCTGCTGTATTCACACAGCTAAAGTCCAAGTGAGGGGGTGTGATGTGAAATGTTTGTGTTGAATTGGTTTTGAAACATGTTCATGCAGAAGTGTTATTTAAAATGTGATATTTTATGACAGAGAGCAGCACATCTCAGCCATCCTAATGCCGGACAGTTATATTTCCAATGAGCATCTTTATTAAGTAACAATGCAGAAATATGATTTTTTTTTTTTTATTGATGTTTTTTTTGTTGTTGTTGTTGATGCTCCAACTCAACAGATCGCTGAAGATTCTGAACAACTCCCCCAAAAAACCCTGGAGAGGTAGATTGTTGCTGTCACTCATTTTCTATGTATTAGACAGCTGGATCCCCTCATGGATGAAAGTGTGTGAGAGCATCAACAGCATGGAGGTTGCAGAAATGTTCAGATGAAAGACAGACAGCTTGTAGAAAGACCTGTCCAAGAAAAGACTGTGTTGACCTACTGAGCTTGACCTGAACGTGAACTCATGGACCAGACCAGCTGATGAGCCACAGTCACAGTGAACAGCAGAAACATGTTTGTCATTCAGCTGATATTGAAAAGTTGTTCTGTTCATTATGTGTCGCAGTGAATCCATTAATGTGAAACAACAACATCACTGGAATTAGCAGCCATACATCATGTTAGCAGAGAGCTGCTTTGACCGTCACTGACTTTGCTCTAATATTACACTGATGATTTTCACAACACATTAGATAAACTGTGATGGATGTGTCACTGCTGACAGACAGTCATCAGTGTGGTGCTTTGGTTCAGAAAACAAAACCACAGTAATAATCAATGTTTGACCCTGTGACAGTTAGTTTCTCAATAAAGTGTTTGATAATTTGTTATCAGTTAATGTTCACCCTGTGAGGAGGAAATAAATACACGGCAGAGAAATGTGTTTGAATGGAACTGGAGCATTTAGAGCAACACAAGGTTACACAGTTGTGTTTGACTGATGATGCTCTGCTCTCTGTGACTCTGGAAATGAGTCAGAGCATCAAGTGAAAGAAGCTGCAGAGTCGATAACTCTCAGAACAGAGCTCACATATATCACAGAGAGATGACATAAACATAATACACACAGCGAGGGACGCCATCGCAAGTACAATCACTAATAAACCAGAATCTGAGGAGGACTGTGTGGTCGAGAAGCTGCAGAAAAAATCAGGTAGGAAGATGGAAAAACACATCAAATCACAACAAGTGTCAGCTGATGAAAGCTGTGTACTCATCTGTCCTAAAACCACACACACACACACACACACACACACACACACACACACACATACACACACACACACACACACACACAGTGCTGCTAAACATGTAAATGAACTTATATTGTAATCTTGATGATTTGTTTATATTGAAGGAATCTGGCATTCTAATAGTGAAACACATCAGGTTACTGAACTTTAATTTATTCTTAATTAACTTAGTTTATAGTTTCATATAAAAAGTCAGGTCACAACACTGATCTGATACCACGATGACTGGGGGAAAGCGTTCAAGGTTTTCAAAATAAAGTTGCAGTTCAAACCTCAAATATTTGATGACACAGCAGTTCACGTGCTGCAGCAGCACCGAGTGTCATTAAATAGGAAAAGAGAAAGTTCTGATGGAACAAGTTCTTGGACTTGATGACCGCCTGCAGCGGATAAATGTAACAAAAGTGACCTGATGTAATAATCATCATAAGCTCAGTCATGTCTGACCGTGGATGTTCAGAGCTGAAAAATCAATGAAGTAAAAATATGCTGTTATTTGGTTACAGGACTGTAAATCTCCAGAGCCTGAAATACGACTGCTCTGTGGAGAATATGTGACTGTATTAAACACTCAGCCGTTTCATTCATTATAAATGAGTTTGGGATGTTTCTATTGCTTTAGATTAAATAGAAACTAAAGTGAGGCCCAGACTGGCTTCATACTGTAAAAACATACAGGTGGAGTAAGAAGAGAGAAGATGGGTCACTGCTCCAACACCATGTTTATCTGTCCAGTGGCAAAAGCTCTTTGGCTTCAGATAAACTCCTGTCACAGTTTCTTCCATGACTTCAACGCCAGCTTTTGTTTTTGTAACATGTAGTAACCGTTTGTTGTTTTACTGTCTGTCATCACTTATGATGGTAATAATAAATGTAAGTCTCCCCTCACAGATGAGAGTAATAACAAGACATGTCAGCGTCCAATGTGAAGGTGTTTATCCACATGGTGTCCACCTGCTCAGAACTTGCCATGTCTCGAGCTAATGTGATGCTTTAGTGCTGAAACAGTCTGTCACTGCCAACACATGAATACACACTGAGCCGAGGTTACATACAGTATGACCTGATCACCATGATGGCAGTCCCACAGTGACGACGTCACAGACAGAATATGAAAGAGGCTGAAACCACTGAGTCGACCAGCAGATGAAGATTCTGTCAGATACAGCAGCATGTAAGAACCGTAGCACATGTATGAACTGACTGTTCCCTCACAGCCACTAACAGCATCAAGATGTCTGTCTGTCCATGTGACCATCAGTCCCTGCAGTGAAAGCTAAAAGACACTAAACCAGGCCAGACTCGCTCATTCTCTCTGTTAAACTGAGTGTCAGTGCTTTGGAGCAGCACAATGCAGAGAGATGGACTGCAGACACCAACAACACAGAACATCAGGGAACCACAACAATGTCATGTCAGACTAAAGAGACAGAGGTTCTGAGAGAAAAGAGCATTACCATTACTGTACAGCAGCCTCCCACCACTGTCTAATTAGAGAGCAATCAGTGGACCTCTAATCTACTTCTAAAGACTCTTTCCAGTCGAGCTGCATTAGGAGGTAGATGTGACGGTGGATGATGGAAACCCACGACCAAAGAGACAGAGGAAAGAAAATGCAGTGAGAGAGAGATTCTCTAAACCTCAGGCCTCCATCTTTGTGTGGAGAGCAGGAATCAGGATTTTCTCATTTTTTACACACATCAGCACATTGAGCAGCTTAAACTGAAGCAAAGTGCCTGATTGTAGCTCTGAACAGAGCAGAAATGATACGACTGCAGCACTCAGCTATTCAAAGCAGCCAGACAGCAAGTGAGAGATTACAGAGCTACATGTGACACACTCCTGTCACTCAGCTCTGGACTGTAGACAGAAATGATGGAGGTCAGCTCTCAGTGATCTGACTCCACACACAGAACAGTCTTCAACAAGGCTCTGACACTGACACTGATTCTGAATGGAGAGTCTTACTGTCTCTGTTGAAGCCCAGTGTGAAGGTCAGGAGATGGAGTCCTCAGTGATGCAAATCACACACAGACACACACACAGACACACACACACAGACACACACACACACACACACACACACACACACACGGTCAAACTGGTCACGCTTACCTGAAAGACAGAAAAAGAGGAGAGCAGACTGTTAATGAAGGTTTCACTTTGAGCTTTCACGTGTTCTTTTGCTTCAGATAATGTTTCCCATAAAGATCCAGCTCACATCATGTCTGTCGCTCTTTAATACTGTCAATGGCAGCACGTCACATTCAGCTGAACTGCGTCTTTACGGCGACTCCAGAAGGAACAAACGACACAAACTGATTTGCAATTGGCTGATCTGGATGAAACACCGTTTAACACACACTGCTGTGCATTTCTGACTCTGTCTGGATTCACTGTATCGTTCACTGAACAAATATTTAAAGCTACAAAGACAGAGAGAGATGTTTGTCCTCTCAGAGGAGTCCTTGTGAACAGCCATGTGAACACAAGACTGAAAGATGTCTCAACAAATGAGACCTTTAAAGCAAAAGCAGCCAAGTGTTCCTCTTCTCTGCTGGATTCATGGATGCATTTCACTCGATAATAACTTCTCACTGTGGACTCGCTGAGTGTCTCCTTATCAAATCCTTCATGTCACAGGAGATGTGCAGAGAGGACGGGAGGAAGAGAGGAAGCAAGTCAACTAAATGACCTGGAAATGATTAAAGCACCACACTGATGAGCTGCCCGCACAGAGCTTCTTCTCTGTCATATTTATTGTAAAGCTCAGGTTTTACAGTGTTAACACACTAACCCCAACTGGAACATTAATATTTAATATCCCATTGAAACAGTAACGTGTAATAAACTAGTTCTGCTAAATATTTAGGAGCGTGTTTGTGCATTAATGTCAAACTTCTCCTGATTATGACGATATTTTGTCAGTTATTTGGTATCTCATGAACGCTGATCTGAAGTTTATTTGCTCTGCTGTTAAATATTATGGATCTATGAGAGGAAACAGACACAGACTGTTAAAAGGCTTTATGACAGACAGCAGTATCTCTCCATGTGAAATAACAGAATCTTTAACACTCCTAATGAGTGAGGACAGAATGATGGGAAATAAAATGCAGTTTGCTCAAACTGATGTCATCACATTTCTTCACCTCATCGTGTCAAATCACAGCTGTGACTGAGCTCAGTGGTGACGTGCTGGTGTTGTCGTGTTAGGGCGTCACGGTTCCATCAATAATATGAGAAACAGCTTCTGTATGGATATGAAGCTGGAAGCAGAGAACTATAATCTGCAAACATCGCTCACAGTGACTCCACACAGTGATGAGCAGCCTCCTGTGGTGACTGTGACTTCCACCTGGCAGGAATCATGAAACATTTCACCTCTTAAACATGCTCATCTACAGGCAGGGAGAGAATTCAGATATGAAGCCGATTTACCACAGAGATTAAAGGAACAAAATGGGATGCATGTAATAATCTCTTCTTATTAAAGGCTGGTTCATTCATAAATACTGTCAATAGCAGCTGGAACTGCAGCAGACGTGATGTAAACACACTGAACACATCAAATTACAAACTATGAACCTCGGAGACAAAGAAAGCAGTAATTATTCATGGCAGCAGAAATTATAGAGCTGATGCAAACTCTAATTAAATGCTTGGAAAATGTTTGGATTTAAAAGGAGGAAAACATCCTGGAAAACTTTGACTCTACAGCTACACAGGTGTATGAAGCAGAGGTCAGTCCCTGCTTTTCAGGAAATCCTCCCTGAGGCTGTGTGGCTGCACAGACTTGTTGATGCCTTCAGGCTCCTCTGTTGAATTTCAGCTGCTGGTTTTCAGGAGGAAACGAGAGACGAGACAACAGAGCGTCAGTCTGCTGTCTAACTCTGTTCATCCCTCCTCAATCCTCTGTTATTTCACAACTGCTTCAGGAATATGTGGGATGTTAAACCCTCCAACCAACCAGGCCAGGAGACAACAAACCCTGCAGACTCTGGCTGAGACAAAGACATTGTTCCCCTCTCCCTCTGTGGGTGGAGACAGCATCACATGAGGCTGTTCGCCCCGGCTGAGCTGCAGCGTTCAAACCAAATGAATCACAGAATAAACCTGATGTTTTGTTCAGAGGCTGCGATGAAGATCGGCTGCTCACCAAACCCACACACTCAGAGCTCATTAGTCAGAGAGAATTACTGAACTGGCAGCGAGTAAAAACTGGTCAAACTTGACATGATTTACTGTCCCTGCTAGAAATCATGTATTTGTTATTTTTTGAATTTATTTGTGGTGAGGGGGCAAAGAAAAGCAGGTCAGGAGAGGCTAAAGAGCTTCAGACTGTCAGTGAGTGATTAAAAAGACATCAGGTGTGCTGCCGTACACACTGTTCTCTAATTCTAATGCAGTCCACTGAAGCTCTCAGATGCTTTTTAGATGCTTTAGCTGCACTGTGCATCAAACAGAACGACATCTACTAATTATAAAGTAGAAGCAGAAGGTTGAGTCTCATGTTAATATCCTGATGATGTGTCAAATATCTTCTATGTAATATCACTGAGCAATGTTCCAGAGACAACATTGTTTCTCTGTTATGTCCAAGAACAGAAACTATGAAATATTCTGGATTTTTCTGCAACACCTGTCCATCTGACAGACTGTCCTGTGGCAGCCTGAGACATCCAGAACACATCACTGCTTAGAGAAAAATACAGATTGTTGAAGTCAAACAGTCAGTGTGAGTCTCGTGTCTGATTGTACAATCAGAGCGTGCTGAATAAAGGATTTTATTCCTCAGTGGTCTGGACTTCAGCTCGCTGGCTGCCATCAATACAACAAAACAGCACAACACAACACGAGCTTTCATTGAAGCCTTTAAAGGCAGATAATGAACTCCAAGATACAACACACGTGTCCAACACACACACACAGAGTATCTGCGAGAAACTCCATGTTTGTGTGACATTTAATAAGCAGAGTGTGAAGTGAGAGTAAAAACATGGAACACATGCCTCCACACACACTTTCACTCCCACACACAGTTTGTAACAAAGCTCTCTGTATCCACCGCCTTCAGTCAGACAGTCCATTGAGATCCGACTGTAAACAGACTGAAAGAGTGAACACACAACCATTCGTCTCATCAGTCTCTATTCATGAGCTTAATGCTGGAGGACGATGTCCACACTACAGCGGATGAATCTAGAAACACTGTTTCCATGTGAAACTGATGAAGCAACACATCAGTTTCTACATAATGTGACTGAAACACGACTGATGTCCTGTTCTGACTTCCATCAGTGTGAAATCAGTCTCTGCTTTGGAGGTCCAGAGCAGACTTTACACTGGGAGTTAAAGATTGTGACTGACTGCAGGAAAGAACAAACACCTCCAGCACTTTGTGTGTGTGTTCCCTGCTCAGACCATGACTTGACATTTCAAACTAAAACTCACTGCTGACATCAGGACAGGATCGAGGCTGGCTGATTTGATCTGAGAGAATATGTTGATGATTCACTAAAAGATTTAGTTATTTCCCCCAATGACATGATGGAGGTCTGTCACATTCAAATCACACACCTTCAACTTCATCCACACTTTTCAACAGATGCACTCTTTCACTCTGCCCCTCCTTCTATCCCATAGAAAAGCGTGTGTGCGTGTGTGTGTGTGTGTGTGTGTGTGTGGAGGTCCTCAGACTCTGGACTGACTCTGATCTGGTCCTGGAGATCCAGACTGAGCTCTGTCATACGGCCGGCAGTATCCTCCAAACAAAATCTAATCTGGCATGTTTGCAGACTTGTTGGTTTGATCGCTGCAGTGAGTTCAGGCTGTCCGGCTGAATATGCCGCCTCGTTCACAATCATGCGACTAATTGATGAGGATTCCTCCTTCATGAGCTGCTGGACATTATTAAATGAACAGACCTCCAGTTATTAGAGTGCCACATATTCAATAACAGATCAACAGACTGGAAACATGCTGCTGGCTTCAGTCCTCTGCTCTCTTTTGTAACATTTGAATCCACTGATCAGCCAAAAAAATGACCTGAAATGAAATGTGAATCCAGCAGCATGACGCAGTATCGGAGGTGTTTTCTTCAACAGGATTACCTGTTTGAATGAAGGATTCATAGAAACAGGATGAAGACAAGCAGAAAGCTTTAATCCTGTAATCCTAGAACACTCTGACCTCTGCTTTGTATTGACTCTGTAGCATTGAACAAATAAATGACTGGATGTTTGTTTCTGGATTTCAAAGAGTTAGCACTCTGCTATTTGCTGCTGATGCCATGTTAATAAATAAAATGTCTTTTTCTGCTGGACTGAATTTATTTTGGAGCCAAGAGTCATTGATTATCCGCCACGTGTGCTCCGTGAAATCTCATGATTTTATTCATTATCTCTTTCTTCTTAATCTTCACGTTGAAATATTCACCACCAGTCGATGCAGTAAAACTGAGAACTTATTTCCTTTGTTGTTGTTTTCATTTGTGCTACATGCAGCATGAAGCTTCAGTTTGATGAGCTCTTTAGCAACTGATGTGTTCATCCCAGGCAGCAGGTTCTTGTTAGAAGCTCCTGACAACAATCACAGCTGAAGAGAGGACGTCACTCCTTCTGTTGTCAGTCTAACTGTCACGTGTAATGGCAGAATTCATTCACTGCACCACAGTCTGTTTACATCCTCAGTTATTACGGCGTTTCACCATAACTTGTTTCTGTTATGTCACAGCATGCTCCTCTTTTATTTACAATGTTACAAAGGAGTACTGTTGAGAGTGCAGATAAGTAGTGATGAGCAGTACCAGGACCAATACTGCTGTCAGTAAAACCCTGAACTCACATCTGTGTAACACAATCCAGCTGCTCAAGTCAACTGGGTGTAAAACTACATGTATTCATCCTGAGCCGTTCAGTGCTGCTCCTCTGCATATGATGCTGCCATCTCTTCGTCTAACAGAGGTCTAACAGACAGCAGCTTGGATCACACAATGTGAAGAGCAGATTTGAAATCTCTTTAGTTCTTTTGGATCGTCTGGGATTCACAACCCACCAAGGCTGAATCACTCAAAGATGTCAGAACCACTGAAGCACAACTTTTAGTGATTGAACGGTTTGAAGCTGCAGTTGGGGAGGAAGACAAAGAAAAACACTTGCTGATCTCACTGATCATCGTCTAGTTTACTCAGAAAAAAAGGTTGTTTCTCTTTTTGTAATATTTCATTAAACAGTGATAAATGATCTGTTCCCAAGAATCATTACAAATCATGAAAACCTTGCAGGTTTCATCTCCATTTCAAAATGAGAGTAGAAGACAACGTCTGACAGAGACATGCCAAGTAATGAATGACTTCTTCATTCATCATCTTTATTAAGTAGAAATATTAATAGAACCCTGCAGTATATTGTTTCTATGTTTTTTTTTAATTTTCCATTCATTTGTTCAACTTAGTGGAAAGAAATGTATGATGTGGAAATAAACGACCATTCACAGCTGGGCAGGTTTGCCTTGTGAGAGGAGTTGGATCAGTGATCTACACGTGTGATTTAAAGTGATTCATGTAACTAAGACAAGTAGTTTAGCTGATTGCCTATATTCATAAAGCTTAAAAAAAAGATCACATCAAATATCAGATCAGTGTTTCCAACACACTCGCACTCGTTCATCCTGTCCAAGTATATCAATGCTGACTTTATCCATCATTGTATCCTCGGTCTCTCTCTCCTGCTCGTTGGCAGCACTTTGAAAATCAAGCCACAGACGGGGGTCAACATCCAAATCAAGTGAAGTCAGAGCAGACGACAAGTTTAAAGAAGCTCTGCAGTGAGATGGGCATCACCGCTCCCCTCAGAGGAAACAATGGCTCAGACACAGCTGAGCGATTTTACTGTCAGTCATGCGCAGCTTTGGGAAAATGATGCCAGGAGAGAAATAAACAAAGAACAGAAAAATCACAAGAGCCATAAAATAAGAGGTGATGGAGGACGAGGCAACGTAAAGAAAGTAATGAGAGTCTAGTGAGAAGTGGGAGATGGAGAGGGAGGTTTACTGTATGTGTGAACTAATGAGAGGAAAGTTAGAGGGCAGTGAAAAGACTTCAACAAGTCACTGAGAGAGGATTTAGTGCGAGAGGTAGGGATGGGAATCTTAACTATGGATCTTTTATTCAGCTCCGTTCAATAAAACAAATCCACACACTTGTTGAGTTTGAACTTATTATTCTACAAAGGTGACGGACGTTTGTGAATGAGCTGACGAACATCTGATGAAAGAAAAAGACTTCCAGCACAGACTTTGAACAGTTTTCAATCGTCACTCCTTCTGAATGCAACAAGTGTCCACGCACAGAGTCAGGCTTTGATTCAAATCAGCACTTCTGGAGATTTTATGTGAAGTTGTTGTGATGCCAAAATGAAGCAGTGCAGTGAACGACAGTGATGGAAATGTTTCTGGGTTTTTAAAGGGAAAACAGTTTGAGTATCAAATATTTATTTCATGTTTTTATGTCTTTTAGATTGAATACTGTTTGTTAAAGTTCCTCTTTCATATAAAAGTGTCTGTGATGATCTTACAGTTACATCAGAGTCCAACAATGACATGTTTCCATGGTAAAAGAGGTCAACATGAAGTGAAATGTCTCAAACTGCTCCTGCAACTTTTCACCTGGACACCTCCAAGCTCAGTATGTTCCATTCATGTGATCAAACATGGCAGCTTTGAAGGATGCCACATCATGGAGCATGACATGTGGTTAAAACAGAACAGTTAGAACATACTGGGCATGCAGATGGACAGCGACTAAGACGATGATGCTGCAGTATCACCATAGTAACACTTTTCTTCCTCTCAGTCAGTTTCAATGGATTTCAGACACCTTCCAAGCCAAACGGGTGGAGTGTTTGATTTTGAAAACTTTACTCATTATGTCTGAAAATAAAAAGACTGCTCTAATATTCAAAGCAGACAACAACTTCTGTGGCCACACAAACACAAACAAACAAACCGAGCACCCAGCCTGAGGAAACTTCATGAACCCAATGAGCGTGATGGAAATCCAACCATGTGGATTATTTGGAGATGGATTCAAGGGAAAGTCTCAGCTCTGTGTTTGAGTGTGCGTCACTGACACTGACACTGTTTTCTCACCCAGACTGATTTCCTCATCAAGTCAAACTGAGCAGCTGATCGATCACTTTACCAAACACTCACAGTTCATTTCAGAGCTGCTGTACTTACAGTGTGGAGAGCATCATCGCTTCCTGCTGACACTTCATTACAAAAGCAGACGAGAGAGAAGACATGAAAACTAAATCTCTCTCCTCCTCCATCACCCCTTCTTCTCTTCATCCACCTCACACACACTCCACGCTAACAAGACTCCTCGTCAGCATGAGAGCAGCAGCAAAGAGAATCCGATGAGACCGACTGATCCCATCTTCATCATGGGTCAAAGTCACAAGATGTTTTTGAAGATATTTAAGTATTTCAGGCCGGCTTCGAACCAAAACTGAGAGAGAAATTCACTGATTTGAACATTTACACCAACTAACTGAACCACACACACACACACACACACACACACACACACACACACACACACACACACACACACACACTCAGTGTAAGAGTGGAGCTGACAGCTGAACAGCCTCCACATGTTGGTGCACTCCTCTCCTCTCTACTGAAGCTGTCAGCTGCACCATCAGCCTCTGAGGCTGCTCTCTTCTGTGTCACACACTGCTGCTGTACATGCAGACTGATGTCACATCAGCTCAGCTCCTCTCATCATTCACTTGATTTGGAGCAAACACAGCTCTGCAGCACAAAGTCTCAGGCTTCTCCATGAGGAGGTCTCTGTGCCATGTCAGCTGTTTCCAGGAAGGGAAGTCACTTCACATACCTGCAGAACTCGAGTCAGCAGCAGACGGACAGAAGCACAATAAACATCCACGGTAGCTGTCATTTCCCTCTCAACTCCGGTGTTTCCTAGTGGGAAACGTCAGGACATGAAATGAAAAGAATGAAACGATCCCTTGCCTTGAAATCCAAAGAGGAAAGCGACGCCGGGGATCCACACGGTGTGTATCCAGAAGTAAAGCATGGTGTCCTTTAATCAGCTGCAAAAGCTCCGCGCTCTTCCCGACGAAGCTCCGTTTCCAGCGGTTAATTTCCAGAAGAGAAAGCGCTGCAAGTGAAGCCGAGCGGAGGAAGAAATCCCAGTGTGAACGGTGCTGATGAACACAAGAGCTGGAGACTCTGTCACTGCTCGATCTGCTGCTTTCACACGGACAGTAGCGCCCCCTACCGACACTGATCCACAGAGAGAGAGAGAGAGAGAGAGAGAGAGAGAGAGAGAGAGAGAGAGAGAGAGAGAGAGAGAGAGAGAGAGAGAGAGAGAGAGAGAGAGAGAGAGAGAGAGAGAGGTGTGTGTGTGTGTGTGTGTGTGTGTGTGTGTGTGTGTGTGTGTGTGTGTGTGTGTGTGTGTGTGTGTGTGTGTGTGTGTGTGTGGTCAGTATGTTTCTACTGAAGCAGAGTTTCATGGCTCCGCACTGACAGCAGGACTAATCAGAACAAATCCAACATTTCATTCAGCAGCACAGCCGTGATGTTTCACATGGAGGCTCTCACTCTTTGTGCCTCTCAGCAGGTTTACTGCTGGACAGAGAAGCCAGTGAAGAGGAGGGGAGACGCAGCAAACAACATGAAGCAGTCACAAAGTGTGTCTGCCTTCGACACGAGAAGAACATGAGCCGAGGACAAAAAGGTGAAGACGACAGCTCACGTGGAATATTTGCACATGAGGAGAAGTTTTGGGATTTTTTCTGTGGATAATGTCAGTGTCCACATTTTGTGCAATTACAACATGAAAAAGTCCTTCCAGTGTTTCTATAGGAGCTGCTGAGTCCTGCATGTACCGATATCTGTTAGAGTTCAAAGTGAAGACGGTCTAGTTGGTCTCACTGGAGAGAGCCAGTTATCTGTGTGCAAACACATGTGCTGTTTCACCCCAAAGAAATCCTGACAGTAGATTTCTTACAGTTCTCACAGAGCCGCTGAAGCTGTGTTTTAGTTTTTAGATTTAACTCCAGCTGCAGTGAGAGTATCTACAGAAGACCAAACGTGTTCTATAGAAATATACTCCCACTCAGAGCTGATGGTGAGATTTCAGCGTAAAGCTTTAATAAGAATCACATTCAGAAATATCCTCACATGTTAATGTTAAAGCAGACGTCTCTACTGTAGATATATACACGACGTCTCCAAACCTCAGACCACACTCAGGTTATCTGGATGCAAAGATAACAGCAGCCGTGGCCATGTGGGTACAGTGCAAACAGCTGCTCAGTGTTATCTGTACACCACGATATGGTGAGACTGAATTATAGGCTCAAATGACGGATGTCACATGAAGAAGATCATGGTTCATGAATCAGTGCTCAGTCAGAACATCTGGCTGTGTCAGCAGCTCTGCTCAGTGAACAGCAGTCAGCTGCAGTTCGGATTCGTTCTGTGGACGACTTTCATGATTTGACTCTTCTGTTCAGTCAAAGCTGCACAGTTGATACTCGGGAAGATGAACTGATGATTTCATTTGACTAATGATGCAAGTTTGTCTCCAGATATTTTCTGTCGTGTCACTACATGAAGTGAGCTTTTACTTTTTGGATCTCTGCCCTCACACAGAGGGAACAAGCTGCTCGGAGCTTCATTTTCTATTCTATTTGTATTTCGTGCATTTGTGTTCTGGCTTTTGTTTCCTTTTAGTTTCCATCTGTGTTCAGCTTCCACCCACGAGACCTCATGGCACAAGTCACTGTTTGGAGGGTTTATTTACATTCCCCACCTGTTTCCATCACACTGTTCATTTGTATTTTAGACACAGAGGAGAAGAATGCTGTTTTCATTATAACACGCCAGCAGCAAGAGAAACAAAGCAAAGGTGAGATTGAATCCCATCAAACCAATCTGATGAAAAACAGAGTTTGCTGTCAGAGTCAGAGAAGTGACTTGATTCTCAGAGAAGTCTTGTTTCATGTTGAAGTCTTCAGCCAGGTGGATGAAATGTAAACGCTGTCTGCATACACACTGCATGCTGTCAGACATTATTCATGACCACATGATCTGTGTGTGCGTCGTCAGATAGGATTCATAGCTGTCTTTACATTTTTAGGGTTTTTCACACTCAAACAAGTCGAGTCAAATTTATTTCTGACACATATGAAACAACATGGCACGCTTTACAAACACAGGCAGAAGAAAACAGGTCGACAGAGCGGGCAACAAAATCAGACATATCCTGAGGCAGAGAGCCAGATCAATCCAATGAGTTCTGCAAAGAAACTAATGAAGTAACCATCATAACAGGACAATTAGTCGAAGCTATTTAAGCATGTTCAAAAGCCAAAGAAGACTGAACAGGAGGCAGAAAGAAAACAAAATGTGTTTGAATGATGCTCCATGCAACAAACTGCATGAATATGCAAAGCTTCCAGCAGACGACTGTTTGTGATGAGTCATTGTTTGTGGGCAGATGGGAGGAAATGATTTCACATTAGCTCGTGTCATTAATTTATTTGCAGAATGTTAAAATATTTCCAGAGTTGGAAGGAGACATTAACATCGCACGATGCAAGAAATGAGGCAAATGTATCAGTTTCTTTCAGTCGGTCATGTCAGACAGTTTGTGCACTCAGAGACAAACCACTGCAGGTGAAGACACGTCCTCCTCGTTACATTCCCTCATTAGAGAGAAACTCCTGATTCATCTTACAGAGTGCAGTCCTCTCATGTCTTATCATACTGAACACTGAGTCCAAAGCTCCTGACCTCTGCGTGTCTTGATTCATTATTCCTTTCCAGCCCACAGTGTTTCTGTCCTCCAGCAGACCTTTGGATGTCAGTGTGAACGCCTCCAGCTCATGTTGGTGAATGTGGGGCTTCACGGACTGTGAGGAGCAGCTATGACATCACTCTGAACAGGAAATATGGAAACATGGGAGCGACATGAGAAAACCCCGTATGTTCACCAATCAGGAGACTCTCTCAGGTCATGTGACATGCTGGAAATGTAAAGCAGGCTCTACTTTTCAATCAGTTTTCTCTTTCTCTTGTTTCCAGCCTGTTTCACCTCTGACCACAACCAGCATCACTGATAGGTGTGGTTGGGTGTGGTCACAAGTGTTGCTCTGTTGAATCTAACCACACCCAACAGTGATGTCAGCGGGTCCTTGAATCCACCTGGACTTTACTGCAACATGGTGAGAAGTTCAGCCACTGGAGGTCAGCAAAGACAAGATTTTCAGAAGGAGTTCAGTTACTCTTCAAACATCAGCATCAAACTGGAGTCCAGTGAGTTGATCTGTCCTCGCAGTCAGCCCCATGGACAGAGACGGAGCAGCAGCAGAGCACAGAGCTTGGTTCACTGTGGAGACGGAGCTCTGCAGAGAAGACTGCTGCTCTCACTACATTCATGAACTAATATCAATATCTCTGTTGCTGTGGTTCATTTCCTTCAGTACTACTTTGAAAATGTGGTTATGATTCATCCTTTGAGTGTGGATAAATATGCACCAACATGCAGAAATACATTGGTCAGACTTTTCATTGACCAAAGTGTCTGTTTATTCACAGCAGGCCAGACTCTTGCCAGTTACTATCAGATGTAATAAGTCTGAAAGTGGAAGTTTACTACTCGACTTTCTGTCCATCAAGTATCAGGATACAGCTCAGGTCACATCTGTATTGATCAAACTTCTAAATGTGACACCACATTACACAGCACTCTGTCCACGCTGAGCTGTGACCTCCAGAAGTGGATCATTTACAGTAAAGTTGCAGATACTCTGTGGTACTTGTACTCTGATGCTAATGACTCTTGGAGCTCTAGTTTCATCTGCTGTTGTTCTCTGTCCTGAATAAAGAGCTCCTCTGTCTATTTCTAGTGACTCCATCCCAGCGGTTTCCATCACACCGGACCCCCAGCTGATTACCTGAGACTCTGCAGAGAGCGTTGATTTATGACTGTTTGGCTCGAGCTCTCTGCTCCAACACTGCAGCTCTCAGCCGGCGTCCAAACGTGTGAAATCCTCCCTAAAGACTTTGGTTTGATAACAGTTTGCCTCTGACAGAGAGCCACATGTTTGTAGAGCAGAGCTTCACTTTCTGTTCAGGTCCAGTTTAAAGTGTGTTGGTCTCATTACTAACAGAAGAAACACTCCAGCAGGCAGAAGAAGTGAGACCATATCCACAAAAATAGAATTAACTAAGAGTTAATAGAAAAACAGTAATTAAAAAGATTATATTTCCACTTCACTGCCTCTCCATTGCTGTAGTTCATTTAATGTAAACAGAGGTTGTGAATCAGTTTAAAGCTGCAGTCAGGAATAAAAGTAGTTACATTAAAACAAATGTGTCAAAATCACTGTTACTGCACTGTCAACGTGTTCAGTGACGCTGAAGTTAAACACGTTTCTGACACTGACTTTCTGTGTCAGACTGTGTTTGCATACGACATGCATGTGGTCTTTGATGAAGCCTGTGGATGAACTGTATGTGGATGTTTGGATCAGCCACATTTCCTGAACTGGCTGCAGAGAAAAGCAGAGACCTCAGCTGTTCTTCCGACGACTCTCTGCTTGAGTCTCTGCACACTCGTGAGCTCGTTCACTTCCACATCTCCTGTCAGACTGAATCGTCTCAGCATCACCGACCGTGTCTAAATATGTTTTTTGATGTGTAATGTTCTGACTTCATGCAGTATATACACATTATATGTGGCAGAACACATTGTGTCGGACTGAAGTTATGGAAACGCATCACTGGCATCCAGTGATGTTCACAAGTCATTTTTTCCAAGTCCAAGTCAAGTCTCAAGTCTCTGTAGTCAAGTCCAAGTCAAGTCTCAAGTCTCTGTAGTCAAGTCCAAGTCTTTTGTCCCAAATCAAGTCTCAAATGACCGAAATAAACGTTATCATTATGGTACCATGTAAGGAAAGCACTGTATAAATGCAGTCCATTTACAATAACCTATTAATTATTATTATTATTATTATTATTATTATTATTATTATTATATCAAAATGGGTCAGAGCATGTTCACTTAGCATCATATCACTGTGGGACTAGTGTTGCCATGATCTACCATCGGTCGACTGACGTCTGTTCCTTCGCTGCGGCACGCATGGGTAGTGAGTGAATGGAGGGAAATATTCAGGCTGCCTCCGGTTTTCATTGTCAAATATGACCTTGCAAACATTTACGTTTAATTAAATGAATAAGCTACTTATAATGAAATAAAATTAAAAATTATTCACAAGTCACACACGAGTCACAACAGACAAGTCCAAGTCAAGTCTCGAGTCATTGGGAGCAAGTCTAAGTCAAGTCGGAAGTCTTTGTTTGCGCGACGTAAGTCCGACTCGAGTCCAAGTCGCTAACTCGAGTCCCCATCACTGCTGGCATCCGTGAGCTACATGCGGAGAGCTGTAACCATAGAAACATGCAGCTGCAGTAGCATCTGTGTGCTACGCAGCAAACATGAACAAGAAAAGAAAGATGAGCAGATTATTGATTTTTTTATTATTTTGAAATGAGGTCTTTGTCTGCAGTCTGTGTTAAAACCTTTGTCTTCTGTTAGCGAGACATTAACAATGAACAATAAAACTGACTGCATTGGTTCAAATAACACAAATGAGTTGCAGCTGGTTAAACTCAACACGATCCCATATACTGGGAGGCTGGAAGAAGAAGCTGGGAAAGGTTGGAACAGAAGCACAGACTGAATTTAAAGTGTACATTCAGACATACAATAGTCGAGTTGGAGAAGGGCTGATGTTTGCAGCACATTGTTGTAAAAGTGTTACAGTCTGAAAGCTCGGGGAGGAGAAACTAGGCCTCCCTCCAAAGCCACTAACCCAAAACACATTTAATGAGTGCACGGACAGAGTGTGCACAGGCAGGCAGGTAGCTAATCCAATCATTCCATATGGGCCAAATGAAACGAATGAACGATTGGATAAGCTTATTACAGGCTTACAACAGACACAGATACAAATATAAGAAGAAAAATGCTGCTGCTATAAATGACTTCTCTCTCTTTAAGTGCAGCAGCTGAAGAGTCGCTCTCAGCACATTGTGGAAGCAGAGAAGGAGGTAAAAGAGGCGCTGGTGATCACCTGTTTTCTTGTTACAGCAGCAGCCACACATTGACTCCATGCTAATTACAAACTAATTGTTTTCTCACTTAACTGAACTAATTGCCTCACATCATTTTCATTAATGTCACTGACTCTCAGTAACCAACAGAGCTGACTAACAGAACAGTTTATCCCCCGTGTACTGCATCACAGGCTGCTGGCCAGGTTTGATCAATCAAACTTTACTGTGGCCTGTCGGTAAATGACATCACAAATTCAGTCGTTGTTCACGGTTTGTTAGCATCGCTAAATTGTTTGAACTGGCAGGAAAGTGTGTGTGTGCGTGTGTGTGTGTGTGTGTGTGCGTGCGTGTGCAGCAGGTGTCCTTATCCAACATTTCCTAATAATGATTTCAGACCTCAGAGAGTTTTCCAGTAAATGTCCAAATAACAACTCCATCAGCATCGAGTCACAGTATCCAAAGTACTGTGGAGTCATCTTTCCTGATCCATCCTGTCCGTCTCGTTCACATCCTGTAAGAACTTCTGCTTGTCAATAACTCGACCATCATAAATGATTCTCTCTCCTCTGAGCATCAGGAGCAGAGCTGCAGTGAGGCGGAGGAGTTTGCAAACGATGCAACTTTGTCAAACAAACACCATGAACTGAATCCACTTAGAACCACAACAGTGAAGCTGGATTACAAAGTCAAAAACTATGAGAGTACTATCAGAAATATGAGAGTAGTATCAAATATGGATGAAGGGACAAAGGTGGTTGACTTCAGTCCAGCCAATCCAGCTGCTGAAAACAGAACACTTCTATTCCAGATCAAATCCATTAAGAGGAACAACAAGAGTGAATTGTGTAGGTGGGAAAATGCAGAATATTATAGACCAACAGAGAGAAGCCGAATGCTTCACAGTCAGAGACAAAGAGGCTAAAGAGAGAGAGAGTGGGAGGACAGAGAGAAGAGAGCAGATTTTATACAAACCTCTCTGGTGACTCAGCGCTGACAAAGAAAATCTCTTGAAACCTTTGAGGACAGGGAGTAAGAACTGAGAGAGAGCAATGTAGAAGAGAAGCGTTCAAATCCAACAGGATGGATCAGCATGATCACTTCAAACTCTCTGTATCCAGACTTCCACCTCCTGTATTATAAAGGAAATCTTGTCTTTCACTAACTGAACACTCGAGACAAGAATCAAACTGTGAAAGTGAAGGTGATTCTTTATTGTGCTACATTCATCACATTTAGATGATGAGGTAACTCTTCTGGACAGTTTGATAATTCATCTGAAAAACGTCTTTGAGTTATGAAGTGACTGCAACAACTTCAAAACAACTATACTTCATGAGCTCTCACCCAGAAGTCATGAAGATAAATAGATTATAAACTGCAGTATTTGGATGAATACATTTCAATGCTGGATGAAAGTTTGTACGACATAATGGAAATATTAATATTCTCAGTACATTTAATCTGTGATGTCCATGATGTCTCTGCCTCAGCATGTCTTTCTTCCTGTTGCAAACCCAGCAGTGTGAGAATATATTTACGATGTCATGTAGTCAATCCAGGGTGACTGAACTCTCAACTCATCTTTTGTCCATCAAACAAATAACAAGTTGAACTCCGTCCTGTTCTTCCCACACATCCTTCTTCAAACACTGTGGGCGACTCTCAAGAGATTTATGACACGACCAGTTCAGTCTGAGCTGAATCCAGTTCAAACAGTCAACAGAAGACAAAACCCAGAGTGTCTCCTCCTCCTCCTTTTGTCTTCCTCAGGTCTCTCAGCTTTTCAGTCGATGGATTGGGTGTTTGCTCACGAGTGGAACTGAAGTTATTGAACTGTCTCAACAAAATCTGGTTTCCAGCACCACTAATTGACTAACAATGAATGAGCATCTAACTCTGATGAACTGATCTCAGACCTGCTACAGGATTCTTTGTGGAGACAGTTCTGCCTTACCCAAACCTGAAGTGTCTGTTTTCTGAGATGATGTTCTCAAACTGCTTCACCAGCACAGAGGACTAAACACCATCATTAATAATCCATCATAATTCATTCAACAATATCACTTTGATGTTTTTGTTGTTTAACCAGCAACGTTAAAGACTACTTCTTTCACTGTTCCTCATATATCACAGGATTCTGACGCCTGCAGACGTCTCAGTAGAAAATGAATTATTCTGTCACATCAGCAGACCGTGTAGGTGTTAGCATGCAGAGGGAACTCGACATATGCTGAAAATAAAAGAGTTCAAACTTGTGATTTTCTTAAAATGCGGAAATGAATGAAAACATCAAACTGTTCAGTGAGAGGGGAAGAAGAGTTAATAAAGGAGCAGGTGGTGGAAGAAAAGAATAAATGGGAGGAAACGGAGGATGGTGAGATAAAGATGACAAAATACTCTTTATCAATAAAAGCTGAGAAATGATCATTTCCTAGAAAAGCACCACCTGCACACACCCTTTCTGAAAATCATCAGATGATGTTTCACGTGATGATCTTCACACCTGGAGGCATTAAATAAATGTAATAATCAATGTCAGATCTGAATGTTTCAGTCAAATATGAACAAACTGCTCTGCTGGATCCTTTTCAAAGCTCTCTGCATCAGTCAGAGCAGACAGCAGGACAGTGACAACGCCACGACTGAAGAAGACGTGAAGTTTTATCCGGGTTTCAAGGACAGAAGATGGAGGTCGCTCTGTCTGTGGAGTCTGGTGGAGAAGAGACAGAAAGAGCTGAAGTCCAACCACTGACAGGACACAAGAGAGCAGCTCCAGGCCTCTGGCTCTGACAGAAGACAGGCTGGGAGGGAGGACAGCTGTCCAGCTTTGGATCAGCTAGAGAAGAACATGGAAAGATATGAGGGGACGGGACCAAGGACTGGACACTTCATCCCTCTGGCTGACCAAGAGAACACACACTGACTTCACAGTGTCACAAAGTTCACATCATGGGAGGATGTGGTCTTCATTTAGACTGAGGACTGCAGGGTCCTGGCCCACATAAGACTCATTTACATAGAAGTGCTTTGTGTTATTAGAAGGAATTAAGTCAAAACTTCAAACACCTCAGTGTGATCACACACACAGACTCTCTGCGTTCTCCTCGTATAGAGGAAAAGCCAATCTCATTTCTATTATCAGGTGATGTAATGTTCATTTTCTCCATCATGGACGGTCATCATTTCACCATCTGCTGGGCTACAGTGTTGATCAGCTCAGCAGACGTGTTGTGATCTAATAGGATCAGACAGGTGTGAGACACACAGGATAAAAACAGCTCTGCTCCAGTGAAGGGAGCTGAACTGGAAACAGTTCATATAGATACCTGCTGTCTGGATGTCATGAACTCTATCAGACAGAGACATGTGCAGACATGTAAACATTTGAGTTCATTCTTGATCACATAAACACACACACACACACACACACACCCTCCTACAGACTGTCCACTGCTGCTTTCTGTCTCTGTGAAATCACTCAACGTCACTTTATTCCTCCAAATATAACTGTGATAGTTTATTCCGTAAAGCAAGCGCACACACACGCAAGCGCACACACACGCAAGAGCACACACCAAACTGTGTGTTAGTGTCTCAGTGAAACATCCAGTGTTAGAATGTGTAGGAGGCTGGTGTTGTTTGTACAATCACAGATGTTAGATTGACAACATAAAAAAACTGGATTGGGCTGGTGTGTGTGTGTTTGGGTAGGCTCGTGTAAATACAGTGTTTATTTGTGATGCTTCATTGGATCTGCTGTCCTGACAAAACAAATGTTTTAAAAATGGACTGAAGTACTTTTAGTTTTGTGAGTTAAAATACCAGACTGTCTTTTCTTACTGCACAGTCTGCAAAATGTAAACCAAAAAAAAAAAAAAAAAAAATCACCCTCAGGAGTCAGCAGACAGAATCCTGGTGGACACTGACTGTTCTGTCTTGTGCCATGTAGATTGATTTCTGCTTTAATTAAACACTTGGCTCATCATGTCTGTGTGCAGGCTCTACAGATCTGCCAGGAGATTTTGAGGTTGGCTCTGACTGAATCTCCTCCAGGTCTGAAATGCAGTGCATGATGGGAGAGTGGAGACTCATACTCACAGACACATTGCATCTCTAACTAAAGATCAAACCTCATATTTCCTGTTGATAAAGACCTCAGAGTAGCAGATGTCTGCAGTCACAAACACACACAGACAAAACAAACAGTCTTAGTTGTATCAGCTGAGTAAGGACAGCAGCAACCTCATCTTAGATTTCTCTGATCTGAGCTCAGACATACCCAGCACTCAGTGAATTTGGATCATAAACAGAGGAGAAAGGCAAACTGTCCTCCAACAACAACACAGATGCTCCTCAGCACTGAAGGAGTTGGTAGGACGGGTGAAAGGAAACAGCAGAGACTGTAGCAGAAGACTCATGAGAGCATCTCCTCACGTAGCTGCTGCCACTCGATTCCACTCAGACTTAAAGAAATGCAACAAGCCACTCCAGACTTGTTTATGCTTTGCAGCTTAGGGGCCGAGTGACTGACTCACTCTGCTGGTTGAGCTACTCTAAGAGCAGACAGTTAGCATCCTGTCATATAGTGCAGTTATGTATTCATCTCAGACATGGAGGCCTGGTGTTACTCCTGCCACTGTACAGAGGAAAGCCCTGTAAGGCTGAATGGACTCGTCATGGCTGAGCATTAGCATGCAGATTGTAGTGAGCTAAGCTGACAGGATGAGTGGAAGAGACAATAAAGCCATGTTTAAAGTGAAGGCTGTGTGGAAACAGCTACAATATTTTCTTGTCAGTGTCACCATACACGCTGCTCTTAATAACTCGGCAGCGTTATAATTGGGTGTCAAACAACACAACTTAAATAAGAGAAGACAAAATGATTAATGTGCTCACACATGCGGACACACATTTTAATGTGAGACTGTCAAACTGAACGTGCGTGTGAGGGAGAGGCTGTGAACATGTTCATGGAAATGGAGGCTAATCCAGGCCATGTTACACACACACATCCAACTCTTCCTGTCTCTGCCATCAATAGATCCTTCATGACATGAACACGGCACAATCAGCATTACTCAGCAAAATGACCACACAGTGCATTATGGGACGCTTTTCATGAACTTCAGCTAAAGAGAGCTGCATTTCTGATCTGCATCTGGAAAAGGAAACTTTCAAACGGCACAAGTCCCAGCAGGAACACAGCAGCTGTAATTAATGACACTAACGATGGCTGCATGCCACTCGTTAGTGTTATTAGTGACACCTGTGTGTGTTTGTTATATGACAGTCAGAATGTGACTCTGCTCACTTCAGCACCAACTCCTAAAGGAACAATTCAGTGATTCTTCTTCTGTCTTTCTCTGTGTCCCTCTGTTCATCGTTGTCTTTGCACTCCTTCACTCTGACCAGTCCCTGCAGCTCCGTCCTCCTTCATGCTGGCTCACACAGAGCTCACAGAGCTCCAGCAGTACAGGATGTCATCATGCAGCATCAGGACCCAGTTCACACTCAGACCAGCAGATCTGTCAGAGCTGGAAGCTACAAACTCTGATCACATTCAGCTCAGCATGATCTCAGAGATGAACAGCACTGCTGCTTCAGTATCACTGATGGACACAGATGAGGAGGAGATGGTGAAGACAACACAATGACTGTTTGAGGTGGTTCAATAAAATGTGAGGACATGATGTATGTGTTTTGTTTGGTTACTGTGAAGACTGATGGTGTTGTTGATGGTTGTCCAACAGGAGCTCCGCAGATGGAATGTTTTGTTTGTTTTTTCTTGTTCAAAGTTTAAAATCTGTCTAAAATATATTTCATAAACATGAATTCAACATATTGGACACACTGACCTATTCATAAAACAACAAATAAAAAAACAAACAAATGCAAAACAATGAGGTGTAGGCTACTGTAAATAGTGTTTATTTGTGATCCTTTATTGGATCTTCTTATATAAAATATGAAACAGTGAGACATTTCTTGTTTCACACTAAAAGATAATGATAACTTAGTTATGCTATACTAGCAATGCTAGACTGTATTGTACGTTGTGATGCCCTATGTGGCATCCTGAGTGTGTTCCTTCCTCCTCCTCTCCTGGGTGTGGTCTATTTCTTTCTCCTCCTCTTCTCTGGGTGTGGTTTCTGTTTGCAGGTGTTTTCCATTAATCACTTTGGGTATTTATACCATGGCAGGCTGGTGCTCATGCTCGTCTTTGATCTCTTTGGCTGGGCCCTGTTCTGGGCTCTTCTGTCCTTAGTCAGGTTTGCTTTAGGAGCCTTTTTTGTTTTTTGCTGTGCCATTCAGGAACTAAGTGTCACTGTTTGATGCACTCTCTGAAGAGAATTCCTCCAGTAGGTTGTAGGGGCACTTCCCTCTAGGGGTTGTGTTCGTTTGTTTTTTTTGTGTGTAGTGTGGTGAGAACGTGGAAAGAGCAGTTGTCTCGGGAGCACATCCGCTGCTGCAGGTGAGTCGCCAGTTTATGGTTGCTTTACCGGGCTGTGCCATTGTCTGCGTGGAGACAATGCAGTGCATAAATACCCACCACAAGTATCACACGAAGACTAGGGTTGAGTGTTAGCCAGTTTTTGGTCAGGCAGTCAGTGGGGATATTCCCTGTTAAGAGGCCCGCCATTGCTTCTAGGCAGGCTGAGAGTCAACAGTACTTTTTACATTACATTGCATTTAGCAGACGCTTTTATCCAAAGCGACTTACAGAGGAGGACATAAGCTGAAAAGGTGTAAAGGAGCACAGAGTAGTTTGTTTGTGTTAGTTTTGTTAGGCAGGGAAGCATTCTCGAAACAGGTTTTTAGAAGTTTTTTAAAGGTAGAAAGGGATGTTGCAGTTCTTGCAGCCGTTGGTAGGTCATTCCACCATTTGGGGACGACCACGGAGAAGAGTTTAGAGTGACCTCGCTTTGCGAGAGGCGATGGTACAACTAGACGGTTTGTAAGAGCGGAGCGTAACGCCCTGGCCGGGACGTGAGCCTTGATTAAGACGCTGAGATAGGCAGGGGCAGATCCTGAGATGGTTTTGTAGACTAGCGTCAGAGCTTTGTGTTTAACTCTGGCAGCTACAGGCAGCCAGTGCAGGTCGCTAAAGAGGGGGGTGACATGTGACCTTTTAGGTTGATTGAAAACCAGTCGCGCTGCGGCATTCTGGACCATTTGCAAAGGTTTGATCGCGCAAGCAGGTAGGCCAGCTAAGAGCGTGTTGCAGTAATAAAGGCGGGAGATGACTGTATCAGGAGCTGAGCGGCATATTGGGTCAGGTACGGTCTGATTTTTCTAATATTGTACAGAGCATAGCGACATGACCTCGCTACGGAGGAAATGTGCTCAGAGAGAGAAAGACGATCTAGTAGCACGCCCAGGTTTTTTGCAGCATGCTTAGGGGTGATGGTGCCAATTTTCAGGTTGAAGTCATGGCAGAGTGACTCATGGGCAGGGATGACCAGGAGTTCGGTTTTTGACAGATTAAGCTGGAGATGGTGGTCTTTCATCCAGGTTGACAGATCAGAGAGACAGGCGGAGATGCGAGAGAGTTATACTTCACACTTGTCATCAAACTCAAAGTGACAGTTTTATTGCCCCTAAGCCCCGCCCCCTGACAGCTGTCACTGTACCGGAAGGAAGTCCCCCCCCCCCCCCCCCCCCCCCCCCCCCCTAGCCCTTCCCCTTCAGGAAAGGAGCTCCCCCCTCTAAGTTTTTTAAAAAAAAAAGAATAAGTAACTCTGCTCAGCTAGTTTTTTTCTACGGGTACAACATCAGTGGCTAAAAAAAGTAAATCAAGCAGCAAACAAAGACTCAAACTCCTCAGATGTGATGTCTTTTTCCCCCTCCTTTTCTCACAGGCTCCTGTGCGTGAATAACTATCAGTGCTGCATTTCTTATCATTCGCTCTGTGTTAGTATATGTAATTACTGTGTTTCCTCTCTGTTTTATTTCAGTATACTCATCTCCTAAATTACAACAGCAGAAGGCACATTGTCGCTCTCTACAGTCTTAAAAATGTCCTTCTGCATCCTTAGTCTATGTTTCAGATCCCAAAACTTAACTTTCTAAACCATCGACTGCTGCTGTAATCAAAGAGTTGATGCAGACATTGAGGTGTGAGGCTAACCCTTCAAATGGTTGATCTGAAAAGGCGGGAAAGGCGTGGCTCAGAGCCTGTTGAATCAGACGGCAGAGTCAGTTGAAACACGAGGACATGATGGAGCGCGGTATGGGAAAACTTTAACTACTTTTTCAAATTTCGCATTCTACGAAAACAGACAAAACAGAAGAAGTAAACTAAAGTACTAAATGTATTTTTAGAAAATAACATTTCATCGGTGGTTCAGCCTACTTCTATTCCTTCTGACGAGGAATTTACCAATTATCCCGGTAAGTTTTTTAACATCTTTTAATTTATTTTACTACTATTTTTTGTTGTTTGTTTTCAACAATGAATATCCTTTTTCATTCTTCAAGTGATTCCTCTTGAATTTGAGGACATCAGGCTCACGCAGACGGATTTTGGTAGGTTTAACATTTGCTCTTTACTTTCTTTACCTTTTTCAGTAAATTGATAAGATTTAACATTCTTATTTTCTCCCAAACTTTCATCTATAGATCTTATAGATGGAGCGTCGCTGCTAGACAGTGCTAGATCGCCTGTACAACGTCGCACATATCGTCTAGGATCAGGACGAGCCAGACCTCAAAGTCGTAGGGAAAACCCTACAGTTGAGCCCCTAACCAGAGAATCTGACGGAAGCACGAGTGGAGCATCGGGTAAGTCACAAAACTTTCTGGAAAAAAGTACTTTCTAAGAAAAAAAAAGAGAGAAAGAAATTGAATTTCTATGATATTTTAAACAGAACCCGGGCCTTCGGTTTCTCCTCTCGGGAGGTCTGTGACGGAGCCGCCTAGGCCTAAAAAACGCTGCGTCAGTCAGCAAGGTAGGCAAATGTTTTCAAAATATAAACTGAGCTTTGAAAGAATTGTTGTGTGAAATGTAAATATAACATTCTTTTATTTTTTTGCCGCAGTTGTAGAACAAAGGAGCATCGGCACGCAGACCGAAGCGCAACCGAAGCGAGAGGAACCCGCAGCCAGAGAGGCAGAGGATACCGCAGCGGGGGCGGAGTGCGGGCAAAGGAGCGTCGGCACGCAGACCGAAGCGCAACCGAAGCGAGAGGAACCCGCAGCCAGAGAGGCTGAGGATACCCAAACAGGAATACAGACTAATCAAAACCAACCCGGTGCCGAAGCAGAGTTTAATCAAAATCAACCCGGTGCCGAAGACGGAGCCACAAACATAACGGATCTCCCAACGCCTCCTACGGGCTTTGGCGTCCTCGACGAGCTGGACAGGTTGGCGCATTTACAGCTACTTTTAAACTGTTTGGTGTCTTTCTGTAGAAGGCTGTGATATTAAGCTGTGTGACGGTTAACTGAAATTAAGTAAAAAATGGATGAACGAATGTTTTTAGAGTCTGTGGATCTGTCTGATTTAATGCAAGCGGTTGAGCAACTGAACCAACTCACCCCACCTCCTCCGGTAGATGTAGCCGTTGCTAACGTAGATGATCCGACAGCATCGGTGGTCGATAACTTTTTTCAATCCTTAGAAGATGCTCTTTTGCATCTAAATCAAAACCCGTCTTCAACCGATTCTGAGAATTATTTTCAGCCTTTAGAACTGGCTCTCCTGCAGGTTAACAAGACTCCTCCCTCCACCCCATCCACCTCCACCAACTCTTCCTCACTGTCAGATGAAAACCAATTGCCAAACACCTCAAATTATTCGGGTTCAACACCAAATTTAGCTGAAGTCGCTAGAAATGTCCAGCATGGTGGCGGGATTGTGAGCGGTCAGCCTGATTCACCCCCCAGACCATCCACCTCCTCCAACTCGTCCAACACGACGACCGTGTCCCGCGAGCGGTTCAACAATGTGGAGTTGAGACGCGTGTTTGCCGTTCCCCCTGCCAGAAACATACCAGATCTTGCACAGTTTTATGATGATGTGATGTTGATCCTCAAAGAAATGGCTGATGAGGTCAGAGGTCGGGTTAGGCGTAATGATGTGATACAGCTCGAATTGATTGGCGAGAATGTTCAAAATCATGTCTCTGTGGCTGTTGAGGATGAGGATGGCGATGCTATCCTGCCTGCTTTTGAGGGTTTGCTGGAACGGCTGGTGCAATCTAACGCTGAGATAGCGTCAGATGCAAGGTTGGAATTAGTGGTTCAGGTTGTGCATGATCCTAGAGGTGGTGTGAAGCGTAAGATGGAAAAAACGCTGGACTGTGAGATATTACGCATCAAAAAGCGTCATCTGTACGTAGTAAACAACGTGGATGATCAGCTCTGCTTTGCTGTCAACTTGGCCCATGTGATCGATCCTCTAGCCGCGGATAATCAGGCTTTGGAGCGAGGGAGAAGGCTGCAGAGCCTTGCCGGTCTGAGCGATCAAACCCCAGTCACCTTTACCGACGTGTGCAAATTTGAGCAAATTATAAAACGCAAAATTGTAATTTTTTACAGAAACCCTGATCAGCAGCCGCTCTCTCATTTTGAGACGGCTTTCACCGATAGATCTAATCCTCTGTTTCTATTTTTATTCCAAAACCATTATTACGGCATAAAAAATCTGAAAGCCTTTCTCGGTGCTCCATACGTCTGTCAATACTGTTACAAAACCTACACGAAGCCCTACGCACATCAATGCAAAGGTCACTGCTCTGTTTGCAACGACCCCGAATGCACTAAGCAGGCGCTCAAACCTGTTGTGTGCAACGATTGCAACAGGACGTGTCGTACGGCTCAGTGTCTTGTTAGGCATAAGGAGCCTCGAGAAAGACTACCGCGTAAAACAAATAGCGGTACTACCACTAGCAGTAGTATATGCGAAACCATCAAGAAATGTAATAAATGTAAAAATAATTATTACGCGTCTCAAAGTAAAGATCACAAATGCATGCGGCCTAAATGCACCATCTGCGGAGAGAAATTAGTCTCAGACGCCACTGATCACCACCACTGTTTCATGCAACCTTTGCCTGCTACTGCGACTCATGCGCAGAAACTGATTTTCTATGACTTTGAAACATTTGTTGTTCAGCAAGATGTGCACAAGCCTTTTCTTGTCTGCACCAAAACGTTGAAGGGTGTGCGCTGGTCGTCTTACGGTCTGAATTGTGTCAGGGACTTTCTCCTGCATTTCAGGAGGCCCATGTACCGAGACAGCGTGTTTGTGGCTCACAACGCTAAAGGCTTTGACAGCTATTTGGTCATAAACACCATGATAGAGATGGGGCTACAGCCTTCTCTCATCATGCAGGGCAGTAAAATTCTCTGTTTCCAGGACCCTGATTACAATCTAAAATTCATCGACTCGCTGTCTTTCCTCACCATGCGTCTCAGTGCTATGCCTAAAGCGTTAGGTTTCTCTGACCAGACCAAAGGGCATTTCCCTCACATTTTCAGTTCAGAGAGGCATTTGCAATACATCGGAGCTTACCCTCCGCCGTCTGATTACGGTGTGGAGCGCATGGCTCCTGCTCAGCAGCGTGAGTTTTACGACTGGTACAGAGAGGCGAGTCAGGATGTGTTTGACTTCAAGAAGGAAGCTCTGCGGTACTGCGAAAATGATGTTGACATTCTTGCCAAGGGTTGTATCATGTTCAGAAACCAGTTCCTCGCTGACACGGGTGTAGACCCTTTCGGATGCATCACCATTGCCTCAGCATGCATGAAGGTCTTTCTCACAAATTTCCTTCCTCCTAAAACCCTGGCCATACCTTCACCAGACAACTACAGGCGCCAGACCAAGAGCTACTCTCACGCCTCCATCCAGTGGTTGGAGTGGGTAGCGCGCAGCAACAATGTGTTCATTCAGCACGCGTTAAACATGGGGGAGAAGCAGGTGGGGCCGTACTTTGTCGACGGTTATGCCGAGATAGACGGTGTTGCGCATGCCTGGGAGTTTCTGGGGTGCTTTTATCACGGTTGCCCATCTTGTTTTAACCCGCTTGACACTTGCCCTCTGAGGCGCATCCCCTTTGAGGAGGTTTTCGCGGCGAATGAGAAAAAAATTGATGCTTTGAAATCTGTTCATGGTGTTCGTACGGTTGTGATGTGGGAGCATGAATGGCTGTCTATGAAAAATGTGCACGTGGGTGTGAAAGCTTTTCTCAGAAGCTTCCTCCCTCCCGAACCCCTGTGCCCCCGCGACGCTCTCTTTGGCGGCAGAACAAGCGCTGTGAGGCTGAGGTACACAGCAGGGCCTAACGAGACTGTGCACTACGTAGACGTCACTTCTTTGTATCCGTATGTGAACTGTAGCTTCTCCTACCCTCTAGGTCACCCCACCATCATCCACAAAGACTTTGATGCCCCACAAAACTACTTTGGGTTTATCAAAGCCACCATTCACCCTCCTAGAGGTCTGCGGTTCCCTGTGTTACCTTACAAAACATCTAACGGGAAATTGGTGTTCACCCTCTGTCGTACCTGCGCTGAAATCAACAATCAGACGGGTCCGTGTAGTCATGACGAGCGGGGTAGAGCATTGACGGGGGTGTGGGTCAGCGTTGAAGTGACTAAAGCTCTCGAACTCGGTTACAGAGTAGGCGAGATCATTGAAGTGTGGCACTTTGACCAACGTAGCGACTCCATTTTTGTCGGCTACATGCATACCTTCCTAAAAGGTAAGCAGGAGGCTTCAGGCTACCCGCCAGAGGCCACTGATCAAGAAAGCCGGGAAAAGTACATCAGAGACTATAAGCTGCATCAGGGTGTGCAGCTGGAGGCTGACAAGATTGAGGTGAACCCCGCAAAGAGACAGGTGGCCAAATTATGCCTCAACAGCTTCTGGGGAAAGTTTGCGCAGAGAAGCAATCTGCCCCAGACCACCCTGGTCAGTGATCCTGATGAATTTCTCAAATTCATGTTTTCTGGTCAGTACAAAGTGAAGTACTTTAATTTTCTGAACGACAAGACCGCTATGATTCAGTGGAATTATCAGAAGCAGTGCGTCGTGCCTCCAGGTAGAGCCAATAATGTGTTTATCGCTGCATTCACTACCGCTTATGCCCGTCTTAAACTCTACGGCTATCTAGAGCAGGTGGAGGAAAATGTTCTGTACATGGATACCGACAGTCTGATATATGTGGTGAAAGAAGGGCAAACTCCTCTAAAACTGGGTAACTATCTGGGGGATTTGACCGACGAGCTGGACGGTGACACCATTCAGGAATTTGCAGCCGCTGGTCCCAAAAGCTATGCCTACCAGACTAAACACAGGAAAAAAGTAGTACTGCGCGTCAAAGGCATCACTCAGACGAGAGAGTGCGCTGAAAAGGTCAACTTTGACAGTGTCAGGGAGTTGGTGGAAGGTTACCTTGAGGGCTCTCGCGGGGGCGTTATTGAGACACCGCAGCACACCATCAGACGTGATAAAAAGAACTTCGTCTTGAAAAACTCCACATTTCAGAAAAAGTTTCGAGTGGTGTATGACAAGAGGCGTCTCTTTAGCGACGGCACAACTCTACCTTTTGGCTATTGAAACAGGAGGAGAGCAATAAATCAGACAGACCCGAAAAAAAAAGTCACACCTTCCTAGCATGGAGGAAGTTGAGTTTGATCCCAGACTTGTAGCACCATTTTCATGCATGATTGTGGGACCGAGTGGGTGTGGGAAAACTTATTTTGTAAAAAGTGTTATTGAAAAGTGTGAAAATGTAATAAATGTTGTACCTGAAAATATTGTTTGGATTTATACTTCTTTTCAACCAATGTATGCCGAGTTACAGAAATCGAATAAAAAGATTAAGTTTGTTGAAGGACTTCCTGATTCTTTTGATGACCCAGAGCTGTTTCCTCCTGATCAGAACCATTTGATCATTTTGGACGATATTTTTCAAGCCTCCGACCATCCTGAAGTGGTCAAAATTTTTACTCAGTACAGACATCATAGAAATATGAGTGTGTTTATGTTGACGCAGAATGTATTTCATCGGGGTAAACACAGTCGTACCATGAGTTTGAACAGTAATTATCTTGTATTGTTTAAAAACCCCAGGGACAAATTACAGATGAATATATTGGCACATCAGATCTTCCCATCTCAAAAAGCTTTCTTTTTAGAGAGTTTCGAAGACGCCACCAAAGACCCCCGCGGGTATTTATTAGTCGATCTCACACCTTCCTGTCCAGAACCGTACAGGCTGAGGACGGGTGTAGTGCCTCCACAGTGGCCGACCGTATATGTTCCTAGAACAAAGTAAGTCTCTGTCATCGTCATCAGCAGCAGGAGCAGCATGTCGGCGCGTATAAGAAGAAATGCACCCTTACTTAAAGCTCTGTACCACGCCACGCCTCGTAAACGTAAAGACATTCTTGCCCACTCTTCCCCGGACTTTCTGCAAGCTCTGTGTGAGATTGCTTTGAATCTTTTAAAAGGGAACATTCCTCTGTCTTCTCCTCAATACAAAAAACTGAAAAGCCGACGAAAAGTTATCAGACTGCTTGCTGATAAAAAGACGGGTTTAAATCAGAAACGTCGAACCTTGATGAAACAGTCGGGGGGCTTTATTTTGCCTCTGCTTTCAGCTGCGGTACCCATCCTCGGTAATCTTATAGGAGGACTTGTTAATAGAAGATAAAAAGACATGGCTCTGAAAACGTCGCAGAAAATGTTTCTCGTCGCACCTCATCAGTTAAACCGCCTGAATCAACCTGAATCCTCCATCAGACAAACGGCCGAAAATGATTTAGACGCAAAAATGAAAGAGGTATTAAATGAGCCGGGGCTGAGTTCTTATGAAAAAATTAAAAAATACGACGCCTTGCTGCAGAAATATCTCAAGCTGATGAAACAAGGTCAAAAAGAGGAGCGTAGGGTAACTTTGACTTTACAACACGACCCGAGAGAAGAGCCGTCGGATTTTACACCTAGCCATCTTGCTGACACAGAGAGGTTTGATTCGGATGACACACTGAACGAGGTCATAAAAAGCCTTCCCCCGCGCGACCGCAAGAATGCCGAGTACATTATGAAGAAATTATCCAGAAGCGACGCTGGATGGAATTCAAAGGGTGAATTTATTTATAAAGGACAAACCGTGAAAGGGTCTCATATGATTGATTTATTTAAAAACATCTCCCTCCCTTATAAAAAAACCCAGACCACGCCGCCTAGAGGCTGGATGAGTTTCTTAAATACTCTGTCAGACCTCAACATTCCCTTATCCTCTGTGAATAACCCTCGAGCTCGCGAGCAATATCGTCGCCTCAAAATGGATGAAACCCGGGGCGGTCTTGAAAAGCGGAAAATAATACTGTCCCCACGCTGGAGCAGACCAGAGGGTCAAGATAACGAAGAAGAAGAAAACACATTAGCTCCTCCAGCGATCAAACGAGTGTCCAGAAGGAAGGTAACCCTCTCCCCACAGTGGATTACTCCGAAAGAAGAAGAAGAAGAAGAAGAAGAAAACACATTAGCTCCTCCAGAAATCCCAAAAAGAGCGACCAGAAGGAAGGTAACCCCCTCCCCGCAGTGGATTACTCCAATAGAAACCCCAAAAGGACGTGGTCGTAGACGGGGTAAAAAGAATAAATCTCCCTGGATCCCCTTTTCTCTTTAAATGAATGTAAACGTACAAAAATTGTTTTTCTCAATAAAGACTTTATTGATCACATTCTGTCTACAGAGAGTTATTTTTCATAATAATAGGTCATTCATAGGTTGTAACACTGATTAAACATTTGCAAAGAACAAGATCCGTGGTTAAAACATCTGGAGCTTCGATTTCTAATACAGCGTTGATATTTCTCCACAAAATGTGATACAGTATGATCATTTTTTATCACATCGTCGTCATACAGAGACAACAGTCGATCAAAGGACACTCCGCATGCCCTATGGCAGAGATAATAAACGCAATGTTGACCACATACGGTGGACAGGGTGTGTTGAAGCTGACGATCGTGGTACAATATCCGATCAGAACGCTGCTCCAAAAACTGTAAGATGGTTGAGGGGTAATGAGTAAAGTCCGGAGGAAAACCAAAAGAGTCAAAAAAGGTGGCTACGCCGTCCTCTTCCAGAGTCAGAGAGAGCCAGTGCTCACCGGGCTGGTCTGCAGGGTGTGTGTTGACTATAAAGTAGACTGGGGTGTCAAAGGAACGTGTCAGTAACGGCAACTGATCAGAAGCCCACACACCGCAGAATTCATCTCCTAGGAGACGATGCAAAAGGTTTTCCAGTTCATGATTATTCATGTTTTGTTTGGTTTTTTTTTGTTTGTTTTTTTTAATAATAATCCACCAGCACCTGTCTTTTAGAGTTAATTTCCAGAATGGAATCGTAACAGGCGTAGACGATCAGGGTGGTGGTGTGTGGTAAGGCTACTCTGAATCTCATCTCCAATCTTAAATTCCCATTGGAAACAGGGGACAGAGCATCGCTGTCATCAGTCGGGTTGAGATTAAACACAAACAGAGAGTATCCGTGGTTAAATTCGTCACGGCTGATGCTCAGAGGTAGATCTTTCAGGTGTCTTCCTGTGGCGATAAACATGTTGTAAAACTCTCTGACCGAGCTGCCTTGATTAAACTGGGGCTGGAAAGCCTTAGCCGGAACCTGTCTGCCGTCCTTACAGAGGGCCATATATTCTACGCTGTTGTGGATAAAATTGAAAGGCGACAGGTCTCTTCGTCCTGTGAAAGCTTCATGGTGTACCATACCCAGCACCACGTATTTGGGCATAGCACCCAGAAAGAGGTTCTCCTGGTTACAAATCCTGGAATTCGCGGGTATGGAGTAGGTTTTTACATTGACGCGTGACAGGGGGTACAGCGCGTTACCCCTCTGCAGAGCGGCTGCGTGACCCAGACGTATAGCGGGGGAGACTGTCACTTTTTTAACAAACAGCGAGGCGTCTAGTATTCTCAGACGGAAAGCAGAATCGCGAGCTCCCATCAGGCAAAAAGCGTCACTGGCTCTGGTCAACTTGATTCTCATATCCACCGAATTCAGAAGGAGTCTCTCACAGAAAAATACATCCCCATGGAGGGGACCAAACAGGTGTACTTCCCGGGAATTGGCTGAGAAGGCTGCTCGTGAGTTAAGCCCGCGATTAGGACCGTTGTTGGTCACAATAGACACACAAGAGTTCACTGCTCCGGCCGTGTCTTTGTAAAAAAGACCCGCGCTGAATTGACTCTTGAGCGTATCTTCAGAGTAATTGAGTAGGGTTTCAATCATGGCTCTGTACGGATGCGTAGCACTAGATTGTGAAATTAATCTATCCCCCAGAATAACGTCGCACTGACTGAAAATTGTATTCAGAGGGTAGTTGATCAGGCCCACAGCGGCGTCATTCGCCAGGTCTGTACCGTCTGCGTTGGTGATTTTCACGCGGAGATGCAGCAAGGTGTCGTTCAAATCCAAATACTTTTCACCATCTCCGGGAATAAAGAACTCAATGTGGCCCCCGTCGGTGATGGCCGATAGAGGAAGAATTTCAGTGTAGACCTTATCTTCGATAGACAGCTGCGTCATGGGGGCTGAAAATAAATCCAGCTCCGCCAGTGTGCACTCGGGTGATTTTTGGTGTAAAAGAGCCATATTGCTTTTTTTTAAATTTCCGTCTTCTTGTTGTATTAATTAGGTCTAAAAGATGTCGCTGCTTCTGGCAGACTTCCTCCCCTTCGGCTTGCTTCTCCCTACTGATTTTTTCCTTTTGTGACTCGCACGTTTATTAGGGAGCGAAAAAACACGATCCCCCGGCGGCCTCCTCCTTTGTCTACGCGATAAAACCATAATCCCTCCAGACCCCTCCTGATTCTGTAGGTTGGTCATACTCCCCACCGCAGTTTTTATCACATCAGAGGCGATGTTGCTAGCGGCCGATTTAAGGTGTGGCTTGGCGAGGGCAAAGCCTCTTTTCACTAGAGGAGAGACAAAACGAAACAATCTCGAGAAGATGGAGCCTATACCACGACCGTACATGACCGGTGCTCCGTAAAAACCGGGTAAAGCACCTCCCACTTGACTTTCATAATAGTTTATGAAGCGATGAGGATCTTCTCTCAGACGCACATGGGCCATGTTTTTTATTTATTTTAATACAGGATGCTGAGTCGCGGCTGGTTTAAAGTGAAGTTTCAAAATAACCTTCCCGTAGACAAAGTCCACACAACGGTTGCGATCCGTTTTAACCTCGATATGAATAGTTTTAATGTAACTTTTAGACACGCGCACGTAATGCACCGTATTGTACCTGAGACTCACCACGTCTCCAAAAGCACCTTTAACATTCACCACGCTCAGCAGCGGTGAATAGCTGTCACCGATCGGTTGATACTGAATGATGTCTGTGTAAATAAAGAGGTTATAAATACCTCTTTTGAGATCGCACGGATAGGTAGCCGAACGGGGAGAGAGGTTCCACCACTCACCCGGTTTAAGACCCAACATGTAGGCCAAGGGGGCTTGCGCTCGGATTTTATACTGACCGGTGCCTCTGAAATCAATGCACTTGGTCACGTTGTTGTAAACAGCATCGGCTGCGGGGTCATATTTTTTGAGTTTCGGTACAAATTGTTCCAGGAGGTCTCTCGGTTTCTCATAATATCCTCCCCGACCGAACGTTTGAATGATGAGCGTTCCAGGCTGTGTACCATCATATTCTTCTTCTTTCCCCGCTGGAATTACAGATTCATCCGGGTTTTTCATAAGCTCGATATAAGCGTTCTCCTGAGGTAAAGTATACCACGTGTGAGGATAAATGATTTCGCACAGACCCACCTCCCATTCTCCGTTCAGCTCGATAGCCTTGGCTAAGTCTACCGTGTAATTTGAGCTGGTGTTATTTTTAAACACGTCTTTACTAGCGTTGGAAGGTAAGGTGACGTAAAATCCTACGTCTGTCGCCATATCCGACGGTATGATCGGTCCGCGTCGTTGAGCGCGGCTTTTATATATTTTTCAGATCCGAGGCCTTGACCCAGCTATTGAATTTATCAGGCCAGTTTTTCCAGCGCACAAAAACCTGTTTTTCACCCTTGACGGTACGTCGTTTCAATATTTCTTCAACGTGATACGTCCTGTCTTTAGGCATTTTTACTTTTTGCAACTCTGCCTCGTAAAAGGAGCCCTCGATAGGCTCGCCGTCATAATCTCGGAGTTTGTACACAGGGGGTGTACGAGGAATGCAGCCCTCCACCGTAAACACTTCGTCCGTAAAACTCTGTTCATATTTTTTATCAAACGCACCTCTGACCTTGGATAATCTGACAAGATCACCCTTTTTAAATTTCATCTGCACCGCCTGACGGTGTCGCGTAGGAAACGTACCGTACAGATTTTGAAACACTTGAGAGGCATTCTCGGAGGTCACCTGCATAGGCGCCATTTTTATACTTTTATGAAAGCTGTGATTGTAGCTTTTCACCAAATCCTGTAAAACGTCGAGGTATCGCCTTGTGTTGTTAGCCGTAAAATATCTCCACATTCTAGTTTTTAACGTACGGTTAAACCTCTCAATAACAGAGGCCTTCAGATCACTCGCTGTAGCAAAGTGTACAATGTCATGCTTCTTCATCAGAGCGTCAAAACTCTTGTTGAAAAACTCCTTACCGGCATCAGTTTGTAACTTTTCAGGGATCTGACTGTCTTTGAAGATTGAAACAAAGGCCTTCACCACCTCGTCTGCGTTTTTTCTCTTTAAAACACGCACGTATGCTTTTTTTGAAAATACATCTATGACCGTTAGTAAATATTTAAACCCGTCGTTGTGTTCCACCAAGGCCTGCATGTCACAGAGATCTGCTTGAAATTGATTTAAAGGCCTAGGGACAAAAACTCTGTTTCTGGTGAAATGTATTCTGGCTGGTTTATGCAGAGTGTAGGTATCTTGCTCTTGTAAAAAATCTTTAACATTTTCCACACTGACTCTCTTCCCCATTTCATCCTGCACACCCCTATGCAGTCTGTCTACACCTCCAAAACTAGCCGGGTGCGCCGGGTTGTAATACACTCTTTTCATGATCCGTCTCACCGCCATTCTGCCTGCACCAAACTCTCAGGGTTTAATGAAAAACACACCACTTCGGATCGCTTCTTTATCTCTTTTAATGATTGTATTGTAATAGGATACAACAATGGTTAAGATACATAAAGGATAAAACACACGCACACACACACACACAAAGCGTAATACTGTTACATATTATTATTTACATAAAAGGAGACAACCCCGATGGTCATCCTCCCTTCTACATAGGTTACAAGTTTTCTACAATAATTACCCATTTAAAAAAAAAATACTCAAAATAACTCTTCTTTCAACAGTGTCAGTTCTCTTATTCCGACTATGTTCCGGTCAATCAGCTCGTCGTACACGCTGTTGATGTAATCCAGCATGTTTCTCGCGGATCTGAGCTCATGTAATATGGTCAGCGCCACGGTTCTGACTCTCCCGTCGTCCTCTCGGATGTTGCGTGCGGTCAGGAGGCGCTGGACGGAGGGAATGAAGTGAGGGTGAGTGAAAAGCATCTTCGTTATCCCCTGAAAGTTGATCCGGTAGTACTCATCATCCACAGGGTCCAGACACGGATGATGTCTCTGGCTAGGGTGGTTGGTCTGACAACCATAGCACTGCTTGGTTCGATACTTTTGAACAGTGATGTTGAGCAGATGCATGACGGCTGCCTTTACACCGGTGAAGAAGGATGATGACAGCACCCCGTCGATCTCGTCTACAGGAGACGGTGTAGCGGGTGAAGAGGGTGGCGTAGGGGGACACGGAGACTCCGTGTCCACCTCCATGTCTGCGGCAGTGTGGTCGTCGAGGATCGGAGGTGCAGAGGCCAAGCTCTGCACATGGTCCGGAGAAGGGGATGGGAGGGTCGCGGAGGCCTGAGCAGAAACTTCACACCAGGGTGCAGGCTCCTGAGGCAGGGGGGTCCATGCGGTGGTGACCCGTCTCTGGTTGTAGCGTCGGTTGAAATTTTCCATGTCTTTCAGTCAGGAATGAACCAGTCCGTGAGATGTGTCTCCTTTTTATGCATCGCACGGATGAGGGAAGGCGTGGTTTCAGAAGGACAGATTTTTTTTTACCGCCAGAATGTCATTCCATTTCCGGCAGCAGGCAAACAGAGATGTAATTTTTTCTCCAATTTCAGCCATCTTGTCCCTCCACGCAGCTCCCGGCAGATCTATCAGGGTCTGGAATACACCACACTCTGAATTAAAACACTCCAAGAGGAAGCGCTCCGCAGATCCGTTCTCTCCAGAAGGCCTGAGAGTGCCACGTAAGAACCAGCGACCGGAGGGGCAGGATCTTGATTGCCAGACCGCGTTGAAAGTAGTCTCAGTCTCGGCCTCCAATCTGGGCTGTTTAGCGGTTACAGCGCCTTCCTGATCCTCGGGGTCCTCGGACTGGGTGAGTAGGGCAGAGCGATTTGACATCACCAGTCTCAGCACTGCCCAGTCGTTGGAACTCAGCATTCCCACAGCAGACAGAGGCCCCGCTGTCTCACCCTCACTCCTCTGATACAGCCAGAGTTCACCCGTCGAGTACTTGAACACATACCCCCAATAGCCTTGCACTCCGTACGGATCCAGAGACCACTCCTCACGCAGAGATTCGCACGCGGGTGCTTGCAGTCTGCATAGATAGACTACGCTCTTCTTCGGAGCATCAACAGTCGAATTTGATGCCTGAAAAATTGTAACCGGGGTCTCGCATATCATGGATGCGACGACGCCATTCCGCTGTGCATTCTGCCCTGCATTCTGCATGTCTTCGTTGCTGTCTCTGACGGGACTAGATCTTTTCAGCGGCATGATGATGATGAGTGTCTTCGTTTTTCAGCAAGATGGTTTTTGAGCTGCACGCAGTCGCTTTATAGGAATCGTACAGTGATTTCCACACCTCCTTTCTCCCTTTGGTTGTTTCTCTTTGTTATCCTAACTGACGCAGCAGACAACAGCAGGTCGCAGAAAGGCGTGAAACATGTCATAACATGCCTCACCTCTGTTTTCCCACAAGACACAGGAAGGTTGCCGGGGGTCAGCGGACAACTGGCTGCAGGAAAGTGTGACTCTCACAAACTCTCTATCAAGAGATCGGGGCATCATCAAAGTGTGTTCAATAACTCTATTAAGACATCAGGAGCTAACAAAAACATGTGAAACATGTCATAACATGCCTCACCTCTGTTTTCCCACAAGACACAGGAAGGTCACCACGGGTCAGCGGACAACTGGCGGGACAGGAGAGGGGGGCCGACAAAGTGTGACTCTCTATCAAGACATCAAGGAGTAGTAAAAACGTGTGAAACATAGCATCCTCACAGCTGTTGCCCCAACAACTGTTGCCATCTCCCTTCTACTATATTCCCTTCTAAAATATTACCTTCTAAAACATTACCTTCTATTATATGTGTGTGTGTGTGTGTGTGTGTTTGTTATTGACCCCCAGCGGGGTGGGTTATTCACACCTACGGCTTGGGGAGCTCCCTTCCGGAAGGGGGGAGGGCTAGGGGGGACTTCCTTCCGGTAGCATTGACAGCTGTCAGGGGGCAGGGACTTAGAGGGGGGAGCTCCCTTCCGGAAGGGGAAGGGCTAGGGGGGGGGACTTCCTTCCGGTACAGTGACAGCTGTCAGGGGGCAGGGACTTAGAGGGGGGAGCTCCCTTCCGGAAGGGGAAGGGCTAGGGGGGGGGGGGGGGGGGGGACTTCCTTCCGGTACAGTGACAGCTGTCAGGGGGCGGGGCTTAGGGGCAATAAAACTGTCACTTTGAGTTTGATGACAAGTGTGAAGTATAACTCTCTGATGCGTGCGGAGACCGTGGTGTCGTCCGGCTGGAACGACAGGTATAGCTGTGTGTCGTCGGCGTAGCAGTGGTAGGAGAAGCTGTGAGAGCGGATAACATGGGACAGCGAGGTGGTGTAGATGGCAAACAGGAGGGGACCCAGCACCGACCCCTGCGGCACCCCCGTGGAGAGGGTATGAGTCGATGACAGACGACCTTGCCAAGACACATTAAAGGAGCATCCAGCCAGGTAGGACTCGAGCCAGGAGTGGACAGAGCCTGTAATGCCCATGTTAGCAAGTGTGGTTAAGAGTATGTCGTGATTGATCGTATCGAAGGCAGCCGATAAGTCGAGAAGGATGAGTACAGATGATTGCCCTCGTGTTCTGGCTGTTTTTAGGGCTTCTGTGACAGATAGTAGAGCTGTCTCAGTGGAGTGGCCACTTCTGAAACCCGATTGTTTTGGGTCAAGTAGGTGGTGATGGGTGAGGAAGTCAGTGATTTGTTTAGATACCGCCCTCTCAATGGTTTGAGAGGAAGGGGAGCAGTGACACCGGCCGATAGTTTTCAACCAGGGCGGGGTTAAGCGTAGACTTTTTCAGTAATGGCGTATCTCTGGCTTGTTTGAAGGCTGCTGGAAATACGCCCGAGGACAATGAGGCATTAATCACGGATGTGATCGGTGGGACTACCGTAGGAGCGATATCTTGTAGGAGTTTAGAGGGGATGGGGTCCAGCGGGCAGGTGGTGGGTCGGTTGTTAATCAGTTTGGAAACCTCGTACTTTCTGTATTTGTTGTTGATTATGGCTTCTTTAAGTGAATTTGTTAAAGCACCGACAGTTTCATTTGTGACTAGGTGTAAAAAGGATCAGTTGGTGTCGATAGCCAGCCATTATGATATTGATGTCCCTGAAAAGTGCCATAAAGAGGAGCTTAAAGTTAGTTTTGTCATATTTGTTTGATCAAGGGGTGCTGCATAAGAGTGACCCTGAAATAGAACTTGCACCTCAGTCAGAGTCTGTACCAGCAGTTATGAACGTTGCTGGTTTGACATTTGAACAGCGCAAAGAGCTTTTGTTGTTACAACATGAACAGGAGCTTGAGTTGTGGCCTGATTCAGATAGGGTGCTTACTGGGAGAGCCCAGGAGGCAGCAGTTTGTGGTGAGGACCCCGATTATGACACAGTGAAAGCAGTTGTGTTGAAGGCATATGAGTTGGTCCCAGAAGCCTATCGCCAGAGGTTTCGAAGCTGGAGCAAAGGTGATAAGCAGACACACGTGGAGTTTATTCGTGAGCTGACTATTCATTTTCAACACTGGTGTTCAGCCAGTAAAATTAACTCTTGATGAGCTCTCCAATTTGATTATTCTATAGCAGTTTAAAAATTCTATCCCTGAGAGTGTTGCTACATATGACCGAACTGAAACAGGCTTGTGTAGGACCCAAATGCAGCACAACAGCAAGGGATACTTAGTAATGTTCTTTATTGAGGAACTCACAGCAGGTGATATGGCAGGTGAGAGAGAGAGGGAATAAGTCCTGAGTTCAATCGGAGAGTCTGTGGCAACGAACTGGAGCAGGGGGACAGACACCAGAAACACTGAGGCAGAACTCGTGGTCGGGGACGAAAAGCTGAGGTGATTACCGGGGCAGAGACAGACGAGCAGGTCAAAGGCAGGCAGGGTCGGCAACGGGAGATCAGTCCGGACCAAAGTGCTGGAAAGACTTGCATGACGCGAAGAACAATCTGGCAAAGAGTGTCTGGAGGTTGGTGCTTAAATACAGGGTTGATTACTGATGAGGAGCAGGTGTGGGAGGCGGGAGAAACCATGGTGACTGATAAGGAGGCGGGGCTGACAGGTGAGTGGAAAGTTACTGGGTAGTGATGGCAGCGCGACACTGAAGCTTCGATACGTGCTTCAAACCCTGGACTACAATTCCATAGAAGCACTGCTTCGGAGCTTGCTTTGGTGCGTAAAAAAACACGTGACATATGACGTCCGAAGCAGAAACTGCTTCGTTGCCAGAATGAATCACCTGACTGGTTCGCGGTCCAATCAGGTGAATGAATGGCACTGCCTCGTCTCCGCTCTGACAGGTGATAGATCAAGATAGTTTTAAATTTGAGTGCCTTCAACACTTTATAACAATTTTTATGCGCACCCGCCTCATCAGTTCCTTGTGAACGAGTGTTTTCAAAATGTGGAGAAATTGTCAGCATAAAAAGAAACCGACTCAATCCAAAAAGTGTTGAAAAAATAATGTATCTCAATAAAAATCTTTGACTGCCCCCCCATCCTACATAATCACCCTCTCTTTATTTGTGAATAGGACAATCAGTGTGCGAGTGTAATTTAAAAACTTCCTGTCCACCAACTAACCTAATTTGACTGCAGCCTGGCACTTCGCCAGGAGAGGGCGCCATAACTGAAGCTTCGAGTAATGAACCCATTTTCGAAACAATTGGCTCAAGTGGTTCGGTGCTTCATAAAAGCTTCATTTACCCATCACTATTACTGGGTGCAGGTAAGAGGGAAAAGCAGGCAGGGGACCGGAGTGGATTGTGACACGAACAGAAGCCCATTCGCATAGTGAAAGCAGCAGAGTTGGCCGACGATTTTTTTGCTTACACATAAGGTTGGCTGGGTAACACGTTCTGGGGGGGATGTCAAAGGAGTCAATATTGGCAGTGTACCCTTGTGTGGCAGTCCTAAGGTGGTGAGGCCTGGTTTCCCCCGTAAGCCTCTATCTCCAGGGCGGCAACAGGGTACCATCGAGTGTCACTATTGTCATGGTGAGGAGTTGTCTTCTTTAGCTACAGCCACCACATCCTGCCACACCAGGATCCATAGAGCTGCAGCCAGCACATCCTGGCACATCCATAGAGCTACAGGCAGCACATCCTGCCACACCAGTATCTATAAAACTGAGACCAAGTCCAGGAGGGAATAAGGTTGGTGACAAAAGTGAAGTGTCAATAAACGATGTGCATTGTCCAATAGTGAGAATAGAGAAAAGTGTCAGAGGGTCATTCCATCAGGGGAGTTCTGTGTTAAAGAACCCTGGTGTTCAGTGCATGGCTGTATCGTTAGTCAGCTTAGCAAAACACTGTGCGTAGTGTGTTTCAGTGGGAGACGACAGATTTGGACAGGGTTTTGTTTTTAGGTGATTTGTATTCGTATTTGCACACTAATAACATGATCCGTTGACTTGTTGTGTGTCAGTGTATTGCCTCTGCAGTCAGTCATTGATGGACAGACCTTTGCTTTTAAATATCCTGCATGGGTAACAGGAGTGGTTGGCATGGATCAGGGAGAGCTTTTTGATGCAGGTGTAGCTGTGTCACTAAGAGGAGGGCTAGAATGCGTGCTTGGCGAATACAGCACGTTTTCTTACAATGGCAGGCAGTACATGTGCTGTTATTCGTGAGCATGGTCGCTATGCAGTAGTTGATTCACATGCATGTGGAATGGTCGATGCAAATGGAAAAAGTGTTGTACATTTGCCAACACCTGAAGATGTTGGCAACTATGTACGTCAGTTGTCTGTTTCACTTGGTGCTGTAGGTAAATCTTTTGAGATTAGTCCTGTTTCTGTGACAATTCCTGTCGCAGATGATCCCAGTTCAGAGTGTTTGTCTGAGCATGTGGTGTGTGCTGAAATGACTGTTACTAGCAGTGACTCTGAATTCGTTTCAATCATAGAAAGCAGTAGTTGTAAACGTAAGAGGCCCAATGTAAACTTGGCATTAAAAAGAAGGAAAAGTTCTGCTGTCACTGCTGTGAATTCAGATGTAGAATTTACTTGTGATGTGTCCTCTAAGGGGCTGCAGTTTGATCCTGTTGATTAAAAAAAGTTACACAAGCTTTGTGCAAACAGTTAAATGTGGAATGTGAGAAGCAGGATAGGCAGATGCGTTCATCAGTTGGCATGTTGGGAACTCCTTGCATGGATGACAACATTGTGGCAGATAGTAACTGTTTCTTTCGAGCAGTATCTTAAGCTGTGTCTGGTACCAAAAAAAAAAAAAAAAAAAAAAAAAAAAATCACATTAAATTAAGATGTGCTGTTGTCAAACATGTAGAAAAGAATGATGTGCGGTATACAAGTTTTTTAAGATCCCAGTATTGTTCTGTGGATCAGTATCTTAATGCATCAAGAATGAGGTATGCCGGTAGTTGGGCCACTGAGTTCGAGATTCAAGCTACTGCAGATTTGTTAGGCGTGAGTGCTTATACTTATTACAACAATCGCTGGCTGAAGTATTCGTGTACAAACAAAGCCATGTCTAAGCAAGGGATCTACTTACAGCATGTTAATGGCTGTCATTATGAAGTCGTCGTTTGCGTCAATCAGCCTCAGCTGCAGAACTGTTACGGTCTCTGCAAAGGTATCCATGAACCCTACAGTAGTAAACGTCAGCGTGCAGTAAGAAGTGTACGTCAAAGCCCAAAGAGAAGCAGAACTAGTGATTGTCGCGTGGATGGTGTGTGCATTGATAATGACATACCTCAGTATGAAGTTATTGATGTCGATGCAACTAAAAGCACATGTAAATACCATCCCTTATATAATAAAATGTCACAGCAACTATGCCAGCAGTTAAATATTGATTTGGTGAAGCCGTGTGTAAATGAAGCTAGTGTTCATGGGTCTGCGGGCGGTCTTTGTTAAACAGAGCAAATTGTTGATAGTAATGGTTTCTTTAGAGCTGTGTGTCATGTCATTAGTGGATCACAAAAAGCTCATCGCAAGTTGCGCCTCTGTGTGGTGAAACGTATGAATGTGCACAGTGATATTTATATGAAATTGATAGGGAAAGAATATCTTACAGTATCAGAGTATGTTAAAGAAGTAAAGATGAACTATGTTGGCAGCTGTATTTGAGAGATACAAATCCAGGCAACAGCCAATGCTTTGGGTAAAGAGATTTATATTTAGTGGTGGGTTGTAGCTATGTTATTTTCCAATGACTACAAATCAGACGGATGAAGCAATTTCTGTCCAAATGTGCCAGCAACTATTTTGAGGCTGTAACTTGTGTTCAGGATAGTGATAGAAATGTGTGCTTTGAGTTGTGTAAAGATGGTCAGTCATTCGACACTCGATATATGGCCACAAGAACTTGTAAACAGGGTATGAGTACAGTTAGCTTAAAATCTAGTGGAAATTATTATTTTTCTAAGTACTTAACAGCAAAGTCGTATGCCCAATTAAAATATCAAAGCGATGAGCAAAGCAAGTTGTTTAAAGAAGAAAAGGGATATTATTAAAGACAGTCGTAAGTTGAAATACAACAAGAATAATGTGCATAGAGAAAAGAAGAAAACTGTGAATACAATGATACCAAAAACGATGACGATTTGTATAGGCAAAACATTAAAATAAACTCAAATAGAAAATACAAAAAAGATGCTTTGTATAGGGAGGAATTGATAAACCGTTCTAAGAAAAAAATACAGAGTGATGCGTATAGGAATACAGTTAAACACATTTTTACAAAGAGATACCATGAAAATGCTTTGTTTCGCGAGAGTCAAAATAGTGTATAAACTAAAGTATCACAAAGATTTACCGTATCAAAAGAAAGCCAAAGAACGTAGCAAAATCAAATATAGGTGTAATCCCACGCATAGACAGAGTATTAAAGCTAGGAGTGCAAAGACTTATCGTGGAAGTGCTGAGTTTAGGAAGCGGCTTAGTGGAGGTGTAAGAAATAAAAGGCAGCAGGTGAAAGTACAGTCTGAAGATTTTGATTTTGTTATGGAGCGCTTTTTAGACAAGGTTAAAGATGGTCCAGATTTTGTGTGTTGTGTGTGCCATAGGTTGTTGTTTAGACACCAGGTGTTACAGTGCAGGAGAGATTATTATAGGGAGAAAGCGCGAGTTTGTTTGATGGCAGAAAAATGCATTACTGAGAATTATCTACATTTGTGCAGTAGAAGATGTGAAAGCCTGTGTCGTTGGGTAAACGCACCTAGAAGTGAGCTTTGAATCTGCTATACATGCCATTATAAAATTAATAAGGGGGAAGTGCCAGCTGAAAGCGGCAAAAACTATTTGGCACTTGACCCCATTCCACCAGAACTGGCATGCTTAAATAAGCTAGAGCAGCATTTGATAGCCTTGCATATTCCCTTTATGAAGATGTTAGCCTTGCCTAAAGGTGGGCAAATGGAGTCCATGGACCCGTTACGTGTGTTCCAGCAAACATTGTTGAAACGACCAATTTGCTTCCACGCACTTCCATGGAGGGTTCTTTATTGCCTGTCAAGCGCAAACTTACTTATAAGGAGCATTATGAATACGAGTATGTTGATACAGTACACATTGAGCAGGCGCTACAATATTTAAAAGAAAATGATGTTCATTATAAAGAGGTGCACTTTAATGCAGAGTGGTCCAATGAATTTTGTAAACCCGATGAAGATGTTCAAAATGGCGGCGAGCGTGACATTGATAGTGTTGAGCAGTCAGCTGTGCAAGATGATAAATTATTGCACGACAGGCAGCAGCACTGTATGTTCCAGGACACCTGCCTGATGCCTGTTGATATTGGTCAGGAGGCACTTGACCAGTATTTTGATGATATATTGAATTTGGCTCCAGCAGAAGGCAACAGTCCTGTCAGGTTTCTGACTGATCATAGTAATGAAGCTCGATGTTTCCCACTGTCGTTTCCCAAAGTTAGCCCTACATACCACGATGATAGACAGCATCGTTTGACATTGTCGCGGTATTTCAATAACAGAATTTTACATGCAGATGGATGCTTTGCACAAAATGTTGACTTTTTTTTGCCCAATATGTCTTAAAGTTCTGGAAATGGCTGACTATCACCCAAAATTTTACCTTCAAATGCTTTTTTTTTGTTAAATGTCATCTCTGTTGCCTCTTTTCTGGGTATAAAAGCCATACCTTAGAGCTGGTTAAAGTCAGAGTCCGTGAACGCACAAAGGTTGACAGAATGGACCACCGTGGGATGGGAAAACTTTAACTACTTCTTTAACTTTTTACCAAAAAAGTGAACTATAGTCTTCATTTTAGAAGATAACATTTCATCCGAGGTTCAGCCTCCTACTTTTCCTTCTGACCAACAAGTCCTATTTCCCGGTAAGTGATTTAACCTTTTTTAATTCTGTTTTGCAACAATCGTCTTCTTTTCATGAAGTGACTTCTGATGAGTTTGAGTAACTTTTGAAAGATACGAGTTCATTGCTGCACTACTATATTATTGCTATTAATATAGCGTTCTGCAAATAGCTTTCTTCAAACCGATATTTTACTACCGCTAAGAGTTTACACACATTTTAGAAACGAGCCAGTAATGTTACCATGTTTTTCTGTGTTATAAGACATTTTTGGTGCTTTTGGGTTGTTGTATCCAGGATTTTCTTTTGTTTTCTACACTGAATGTCTTTTTCATTTCATGAAGTGACTTCTGACGAGTTTGAGGGCATCGATCTTACGCAATCAGATCCCGGTGAGTCTATTATTTGCTCTTTATTTTCTCTGTAAACTGATGATGTAACTTTTTAAATTTTCCTTGTCTCCAAACTTTCATATATAGATTTTCTGGGGGGGGGGGGCGACTCAGCTCCAGAGTGTTAGAACACCTGTATCTAGCGATCCTCCCCGTACACCCTGTCTACGATTAGGATGACGCAGCCACCCAGGAAACGCAGGAAATTCGGCCGACACTATATGTGGAGGGTAAGTCGCAAAAACTTTCAAAAAGAAAGTGTGTGTATATATATATATATATATATATATATATATATATAAATAAAATAAATCTGACGATGGAAAGAGTGACGTTTTGGATTTCAATTATGTTTTATACAGGCCCAGGCCTTCAGTTTCTTCTCTCGGGAGTCTTGTGTCAGGGCTACCTAGACCAAAAAAACCTACGTCTGTCATCAAGGTAGGCATTGTTTTCTAAATATAAAATCTTTTTGTTTTGTCTCTTAATTGTCTTGTGAATTAAAATTTTTTTTTGTCCCCAGTTGTGGAACAAAACAGCTGTGTGCCTGGAACCAGTGCAGCCTCACGGCGGGGACACAGTGCGGGAAGCCTGGCGCCGTGAGACTGGATCCACAGACCCTGAAGCACGATCCTTGGAGCCAGAAGTGCAGCCTGACGGCGGGGACACAGTGAGGGAAGGAGTTGACTCACACCCACTGACTGCGGACGAACGTGACTGCGGAGGAACCAGGAATGATTACCTCTGCTTTGCCATCAACTTGCCCCATGTAAATTATCCTCTAATCACTGATAATCAGGCCTTAGAACAAGGGAGAGAGTTTCAGAGACTCGGTCTGACAGCTCAGACCCGTCACCTTTACTGACGTGTGCAAATTTGAAAAAAATTCTGAACCGCAAAATTGTTTTTTACAGAAGTCCAGATCAGCAGCCGCTCTCTCAATTTAAGACTGCTTTCTCCGATGGATCAAATCCTCTGTTTCTCTTTTTGTTCCAGAACCATTATTACGGTATAAAAAAAAATCTGAAAGCCTTTCTTGGGGTTCCGTACGTCTGTCATTACTGCTACAAAAGCTACACGAAGCCCTACGCACACCAATGCAAAGGTCACTGCTCTGTGTGTAACAACCCTGAGTGCACTGAGCAGGAGCTCAAACCCGTAGCATGCAGTGACTGCAACAGGACGTGTCGTACGCCTCTGTTTTGACAGGCACAAGGAGCCTAGAGAAAGACCTTTGGGTGCAACACATAGCAGTATATGCAACACAATCAAAAGATGTCAAGAGTTGCCAAAAAATGACCACATCTCATAATCACAAATGCCAGCGGCCTAAATGCAACATCTGCGGAGAGAAATTAGACTCTTGACGCCGGTGATCACCTCTGCTTCATTCAGCCTTTGTCTCCGACTAGAGATCATACAGAAATTGATTTTTTTAATGACTGAAACATTTGTTGTTCAACAGAACGTGCACAAACCTTTTCATGTCTGCACCAAAACACTGAGTGGCGTGCGGTGGGCGTTTTATGGTTTGAACTGTGTCAGGGACTTTCTCTTGCATTTCAGGAGGCCCGCGAACAGTGTTTGTAGCTCACAATGCTAAAGGTTTTGACAGCTATCTGATCCTCAACACCATGATAGAGATGGGAATGCAACCTTCTCTCATCATGCAGGGCAGTAAAATTCTGTTTCCAAGACCCTGATTTTAATCTAAAATTCATCGACTGTCTTTCCTCACCATGCGTCTCGGCGCCTAAGGCGTTGGGTTTCTCTGATCAGACCAAGGGTCATTTCCCTCACTGTTTCAGTTCAGAGAAGAATTTGCAGTATATCATAGCTTATCCTCTGCTGCATGATTCAGCGAGGAATGTATCACTCATGCTCAGCAGCAAGAGTTTTACGGCTGGTACGGAGGTGAGTCAGGGTACGTTTGACTTTGAGAAGGAAGCTCTGCTGTACTGTGAAAATGATGTTGACATTCTTGCCAAGGGCTGCGTCCTGTTCAGAAATCAGTTCCTCACTGACACAGGCGTAAATCCTTTTAGCTGTATCACCATCGCCTCCGCATGCATGAAGGAGTTTCTCACAAAATTTCCTTCCACCCAAAACCCTGGCTATACCTTCGCCGGATATCTACAGGTGCCAAACCAAAAGCTACTCCCACACCTCCATTCAGTGGTTGGAGTGGGTAGCACGCAGCAATAGTGTCTTTAATCCAGCATGCGTTAAACAAGGGGGAGAAACGGGTAGGACCGTACTTTGTTGACGGTTTTGCCAAAATAGAGGGTGTTGCTTATGCTTGGGAGTTTCTGGGGTGCTTTTACCACGGTTGCCCGTCTTGTTTTAACACCCACGACACTTGCCCTCTGAGGAGAGTCCCTTTTGAGGAGCTGCATGTGGCTAGTGTGGAGAAAATGCAGGCTTTGAAAATCTGTTTAGACGGTTGTCCTGTGGGAGCATGGAAGTTATAAACTGGGACGTTGCCTTTACTAAACAGAAATAATGATTCACATCGTGTTGCAGGTTGTGCCAAATGTGCCACGCTTGAACACAAACTAAAACTGCAATCAGAAGTAATAAAGAGACTGAACGAAGGTATGACTCTTTACTGTGGTTTCATCTTTATGGATTTTATTGCAGATGATTAGAAAACATGCTGCAATATTCAGAAATTGAAGACGTACCAATACTTTGTCATTTCACTCATCCAACAGTTATCTTAGTAATGATTACATGTGGGAGTAAGCGGGCGCTGCCCCACGTTGGCTTAGCTACAGTTACATTTGGTGGTCTGATCAGTTAAAATGTATTTTGGTATTCTACAAATCACTTTTATATTTGTGTGAGTAATGATATCCCCGCCCCCCCCAGAACTTTGGAAGTACAGGACAGGAGTGCTGATATTAATTATTTTTATTGTAAATAGTTTTAATACTAAAGTTAGTTTTTAATTTTACAATAAAGAATAATGTTTAATAAATGAAGATGCGGTATGTGTGTATAATTTGCTTCTTCCTCTGAAAGGCTTAACAATGGTCTCAGACGATCTTGGAGGTGAACATGCTGGATGTGGAGGTCCTGGGCTGGTGTGGTTAGACGTGGTCTGTGTTTGTGAGGCCGGTTGGATGTACTGCCAAATTCTCTGAAATTTGGAGTTGGCTTATGGTAGAGAAATGAATTTTCTATTCCCGGGCAAAAGCTCCGGTGGCCATTCCTGCTGTCAGCATGACAATTGCACACTCCCTCCAAACTTGCGACATCTGTGGCATTGTGCTGCATGTTTCAGAGTGGCCTTTTATTGTGACCAGCCTAAGGCACACCTGTGCAACAATCATGTCTAATCAGCATCTTCATATGCCACACCTGTGAGGTGGGATGGATTATCTCGGCAAAGGAGAAGTGCTCACTATCACAGATTTACACAGATTTGTGAACAATATTTGAGAAATGGTTATTTTGTGTATATAGAAAATGTTTTAGATCTAAGTTCAACTCATGAAAAATGGGAGCAAAAACAAAAGTGTTGCATTTATATTTTTGTTCAGTGTAGTACAACCAATACTAACCCTATCTCTTTCAGTTGCTTTAGCCTGATGGTTTCTGTATAAAATATGACCATCCATTAACAACAACAAAGAATCAACAAGTTAAACAAGATATTCAAAAAGTCCTTTCACTTTCTCCCCATGAGGATTCTCATGCATGGATCGACAAAAACTGTCACACCAGAGGTCAAGCTGGGTTTTTGTTATGTCTTGTCATTTCCTGTTTTATTTTGAAAGATAACTCCTCTTGTTTCAGGTCACTTGCCCTTCCTCGTGTGTCACCGGTCTGATTGTCTTCCCCGCCCTGATCGTTTCCACCTGTTCCCCATTACCTTGTGTATATATTGTCTGCGTCTCCCTTTGTCCCGTGCCAAAGTGTTTCGTCCTCCATAGCGTACACCAAAGCCTTTTTTCCACAGTCCATAGCCACAGCTCCTTAGCTCAAGTATTCTTTTGTTTTCTTCCTCAAATGAGTGATTTTCTGTTGTACTTCCTAGTCTAGCTTTTTGTTACTTTGTATCTAGTGTGTTTTCAGCCTCGTTTTTGAGCGCCTTAAGTTGATGTTTCATAGCCTTTTTGTTTTTCCTCTTTATGAGTGATTTTGATTTCGTTAATCTTTAATACGAGTAGTCTTAGCTTTATTGTTCCTCGTTGAGAGTGATTTTGATTTTGTTATTTAGAGTAGTTCAGTGTTTTTTTTTTTTTTTTTTCCTCCTTGGAGTGATTTTTGTTTTCTTTAGTTTAGGGCCTTTTCATAGCCTCACTCAGTCGAGGATTTTCGCCGTCCTGAATAAAACAGCTTACTGCCTAACTCTGCATCTGAGTCCTCATTTGAGTCCCGGCCTGACAAAAACGAGTCATTTCTCTTTCTCTCTGCAGAAGTCAGAGGTTATATCTTAAACTACGAGAGATAACCGTGAAGAAGTACTTCAGGATTTAATGTGTCGATAGAGAAAAGTAAACTTGACTCCCAAAGTGAAATAAAAACTTGTCTTCACATCATTACAGCTGCATCCCCTTCAGGTAAGTCAGGTCCTGGGCCCTGCTACAGTGCTGACTCAAGCCTAAAATACACTGCATGTGGAACGGCTCTGCCACGGTGACAGAGTCGATACGTTTCAATCATTCATGACACCTCACATCATTCAAGGACACCAGAAAAGAGATGTGGCGTGGAATGCCATTGCAGGAGCCAAAGAGACTACAGCCAGCAATATCGCACGATTACGTGTGAATTCGCAAGATCTCGAGCGTTCTCGCGATACCTGGTAGCCGGCGGAGACGCACCTGAGCGCATCACAAACGGATTATGTGTATGTTAGCAGTCGTTCTGCACTGCGTATGTTAGGGGTCGGTAGAACTCGGTAGAACTGAGTCATCGTTAACTAAATGAGTTCCACCTGTGATTTTCTGCTCTGACACAAGAGCGTCTGCTGTGATAACTAAACCATGGACACACTGATTTGTTCATGGAGGCTGTTATTGGGAGATATAAGCTGAGACCTTTACTGTTTGTATAATTCACTTTGAAATAATTATACAAAGAAGAGTGCAGCCTGATCAATATTAGATACACACAGCTAATTGGAAAGCATGCAAGACTGGCAGCAATTCCCACAACAGGGAGTGAGCTGGCATTCAGAGAAGCACGCCAGGTGTCCAGCAGCACTGTGAGCACACAGCAGGGAGGTGGACATGTCTCAATGCATGAACAAGTCCAGTGGTGGTCTACATTTCTCTGCTGTGCAGTCATCACTGTGATGATCATGATGCTCAACACAGCTGTCTAAGAGCAACCTGTGCATGGCAGAGAGAGGGGAGAGGAGGACAGGGACAACGTTTGTTCAGTTCATATCTCAGTTTATACACAGACACACTTACATGGAAACAGCAGACAACAAAAAGGATTCAACCGAGCTGACATTAAATATCCATTCACCGCTCACTCATCCACCAAAAGCCAAACACACAAATATAGTCTTTCCTGCATGAAAAAACACAAAAGAAGCTGGTCAAAAGCCGAGAGGAAAAACAAGATTTTCAGCTTTCTATTAAATGAGGTCCACGCTGGAGCACATCTGAGGTCATCTGAAAGCTGTTCCACACACTGGAGCATTAAACATAGAAGAAGCTGATTTCATTTAAATCCTTGAAACAGGCCTGTGTGTGATGACCTGAGAGACCTGTTTGACTCATGAGCACTGAACACATGGGAAATCCTGAAAGACAGTGCAGCACACTGTGAGACACTTGCTCTGCAAAAGTTCAGCAGCAGGACAGATCAGGACCAAAAGGATGAAAACAGATTTACAGACAGATTACTGCCAGACTGACTGCCTCTTTAGTATCTTAGTGTTGAACCAACAATCAAATCACAGTCACTCTCACCTGCCCTCAGGACAATATTACCTCTAGAAAAGAAACATCAAGTTATCAGATGAAATATTTTAAGATCCACAGTTTTATTGCAGAAGAAGAAATAGTTACACCTTTTATGTGCAGAGTGCTGAGAGTCTCCTCTGTGCTGGGAAAGACAATAACCTGATACATAATCCACTTCTCTGTGACTCTTTAGAAACAATGTCACAGTCCCTCTCTCCTCCACACAGACTCTGACAAAAATATTTAGAGGGAGCGCTTACTACAGCTCCAAAAATGGCAGAAGAAGAGGTGTTCAATGTTTTGATGCTTTTTAAAATGACCTCAAACTGCTGGTGGCTGAGAAACTCATTATGAAGCTTTGCAGTATGGAAAGCCGTTTGAGCATTTATTCAATATCCTTGATATCGGACTTAAGGTCCATGTACTAGTAAGCTTTTTGTCCTCACTAGTAAGACGATATTTCGCACTAGTAGAACTACTAGAGCACACTAGTAGAACGACTGTGTCTTACTAGTAACGTTTTTTACACTACTAGTGCCACTTTTGGCCTACTAGTTCGCAATCAAACCCTACTTGTAAACTACTGTGCTGCACTAGTAACACTACTACGCCCTACTAGTAGGCATGTGTCATGCACTAGTAGTCTCCTGGACCCTACTAGTAGCACCAAAATGCCCACTAGTAGTACTAGTGAGGCATTTTTGACCTCACTAGTACTACTAGTACGTACAAAAATGTCCACTTGTAGTACTAGTGAGGTATATTTTCCCTTACTAGTAACAGCAAGAATGCCTACTAGTGAGAGCCAAAATGTCCACTAGTAGCACTAGTAAGATGTTTTTGACATTACTAGTACTACTAGTGAGGGCCAAAATGTCTACTAGTAATACTAGTATGTCTCTTTCGACATTACTAGTACTACTAGTGGACATTGTGGCTCTCACTAGTACTACTAGTGGGCATTCTTATTGTTACTAGTAGTACTAGTAAGGCCCAAATTGTCCACTAGTACTACTAGTAAGAGCCACAGCAACCACTAGTTGCACTAGTTGGGTTATTTTGTTCCTTACTAGTAGTCCTAGAAAGGGCAAAAGTGTCCACTAGTAGTACTAGTAAGGTGTTTTTGGCCTACTAGTAGTACTAGTGAGGGTCTAAATGTTCACTAGTAGAACTAGTGGAATAAAATGCTAATTGGGAGGTGGGGACAGCACATGCATTGAGGTTTCCTATTGGCTCTTCTGAAAGGATTCCACCCAGCAAAAACTTAACCCCATGAAGCCTGATGAGCTTTTACTGTTGTTGATGGCAATAAGAAGAACAATAATTATGTTATAATGTATGGGGTGCCATTTGTAAAGCGTGATATCACGGATATCAGTGATATCAGGGATATCACTGATATCCTTGATATCAGTGATATCCGTGATATCAGTGCAAAGTGGCTACTAGTAGTACTAGTAAGGGCCAAGATGCAGACTAGTAGCACTAGTAAGTGGCAAAATATCCACTAGTAGCACTAGTGGGACTTTTGCACCTTACTAGTAGTACTAGTGACATCAAAAATGCTCACTAGTGTTACTAGTGACATATATTTTTTTTCTTACTAGTATAACTAGTAGAACAAAGTTTGTCTTACTAGTGAGCCTCCGGACCTAACATGTAAGGAGTTTGGTTGTACTAGTATGACACAATACACTACTAGTGCGCAACTAGCGCTCTACTAGTGCGCAATTGCACACTACTGGTGTGCAACTTCATTCAACTAGTAAGACATTTCTGTAACATGTAAGACATTTCTGCACACTAGTAGGACAACTTTGGCGTACTAGTAGGACAACTACATCTTACTAGTGAAGCAAAACTGTGCACTAGTTGACATCTGCACACTACTAGTACTACTAGTGAGGCGGTAGATGTTAACTAGTAGAATTTTATTGTGTCACTAGTAGTACTAGTAGCGCACAGTTGCCAACTAGTGCACAGTTTTGCTTCACTAGTAAGATGTAGTTGTCCTACTAGTATGCCAAAGTTGTCCTACTAGTGTGCAGAAATGTCTTACATGTTACAGAAATGTCTTACTAGTTGAATGAAGTTTCACACCAGTAGTGTGCAATTGCGCACTAGTAGCGGGCTAGTTGCGCACTAGTAGTGTATTGTGTCATACTAGTGCAGCCAAACTCCTTACATGTTGGGTTCGGAGGCTCACTAGTAAGAAAAAAATATCTGTCACTAGTGAGCATTTTTGATGTTACTAGTACTACTAGTGGGCATTCTTACTGTTACTATTAGTACTAATAAGGTAAAATATACGTTACTAGTACTACTAGTGGGCATTTTTGTACTTACTAGTACTACTAGTGGGCATTTTGGTGCTACTAGTAGGGTCCAGGAGGCTACTAGTGCATGACACATGCCTACTAGTAGGGCGTAGTAGTGTTACTAGTGCAGCACAGTAGTTTACAAGTAGGGTTTGATTGCGAACTAGTAGGCCAAAAGTGGCACTAGTAGTGTAAAAAACGTTACTAGTAAGACACAGTCGTTCTACTAGTGTGCTCTAGTAGTTCTACTAGTGCGAAATATCGTCTTACTAGTGAGGACAAAAAGCTTACTAGTACATGGACCTTAAGTCCGATATCAAGGATATTGAATAAATCCTCAAATGGCTTTCCATATTGCAGCCAACAGCTATGCTACTTCACAAAAGTGGATGAGCCACTCTTCAAACAGCAGGAGATAATCAACTACAAATGAGTCAAATCACAAGATTAATGACTTAAAACCTGCAGGTTGATTCATTGTTTAGGTAAACTACCATTGATTTTACACACAGCACCACAAAAGACTGTAGTTTTCTTTGTACAAAGCATTACTGCTACATGATTATGCAGGATGTTTTCCAGTCAGTTGTTTAAATAGTGGATATGTGATGAAGTCCAGAGGTCTTGTTGTTCTTGAAGTGTAAAGGCTCATTGAGCAGCTCTAAATACGTGTAATCCAGCAGAACCCCGGGGTGGCAGCATTAGAGAGATGAAACAGAGCCGAATGAAGAGTTGGACAAGACTGACTGCACTGAATGAAACACTAATGTGTGCACAGACAATGAATCTATTCCTTATTCAGACTGAAGAGACCAGATGACTGTGGGCTGTTAGTACTGGCCTGCACTGAGCAGAGTTAGTGTTTATCAGTAACTTGTATAATTATTTTCTCTCTAGATTTTTGTTGTCAGTGTGTAATAATTTATTTTATTCTCATTCTGTGCAGTGAAAGCTTCAATGCTGCAAAGCTGTTCAGGCACATTTCTGTGCTAACTGGTAATCACTGTATATGACCTGACAGGGAAACTGGCAGCAGGTTATATTCTGTGTGCACATTATTTGAATTTATATGAGCTGAAAAAAGGTTAACTGCACCTGAATGTTGAACAGTTCGTCTGCAGCAGGAGGTGACAGATGAATTGTGGTGCCAGAATAAAAAATGAAAATGTCTGTTCCCTGTCATGACTTGAATGAAACATTTCAGTTTTTCAACTTTTTTTTTTTTTTTACCTTTTCTGTTTCTTTTATTTTCCTCACTTTGATCTCATTCTGTATTTCTCTCTCTATCCATCCTGTCTCCTGCCAGCCTTTTTTTTTTTTTTTGATCAAGTATAAACCATTTCCACCACAATATTTATGCTAATGAGCATTTTCTCCTTCAAAGCTTTTGTTCAACAAACATTTTGTTCAAATCAATTTTCAGTTTGACTGGTTCTTGTTTTTGTTCTCCCGTTCATTCACTTGTTTTCTTCCTCCTACGTTTAGTCTTTTCTGCTCGGGGCGATAAGGAAGGTCGATTCAGCTGCTTTCAGAAGGTTGGAGAGAGAACACAGTCTGTGTGACAGACACTGTGGTGAACGTGATGAGTATCTGAAAGAGAGAAATGTTGCTGTTGTATCTGACTCTGGACTGAAAAACGCTGAGGCTGTGACTCTTTTGCTTTAATGCACAAACAGCAAATCCTCACACCTCTCAGATCGTCTGAAATCTCAAGGTCCATTCAGAATCATTTCCAAGGAGTCCAGCGTGCAGATCCTCATGGGATATGAATAAACTGCTATTTTACTGCAGTATGTACAAATGTTGTCATTACGAGCTCAGTGACATTTTCTGGTTTATTCTCTTTTCTTGTTGATGATGTGAGAAATCTCACACTGTGATCTGATGCAGTGTTTCATAACGATGATGTCATTATTCATACAGAATCAAAAGGCGATTGAATTATAATAATCACATTAGGAGGGAAATTGTTGAACTGGAACAAATCCTCATTGATCTCACAGCTGCCCCCATGTTAATGAACGGAGTGGGCTGTGTGGATATTATCTGAGTGGATCACACTTTCTTCCTACGCTCAGTTTCTAGCACCCAAACACACCCAGAGTATCTGCTGGTCTTTATCTATTTAGCCTTTTTCCCTTGATGTTTGTTTCCAAACAGAAATGCAACATGAAATTATTCAGAGTGGAGCCGCTGAATCGCTCTGCTCGCCTGAATTACTGCCTGAGAGGCTGAAGAGGGAACGGCTGTACTTACTCAGAGACCTACACTTATGTGTGAAAACGAACAGCGCTTGATGTACTGACTCAGAGATAAATGTGTTCCTACAGACACACGTCAGTTCTGATGAATATGTTCCTGTGTGTGTCTGAGTGCAGAGTTAGAAATCATCAGTGAATGAAGAGACACAAACCTGCTGCTGCTCTGTCTGGTCACATGTGATCACATTCATTAAATAAAGAGTGCGCTTATGATTCTTAATCAATCAGAGCTCAGGAAGCAGACAGCTGCATCACATGATGTCATGTCTTTTATCAAACTTTTAACCAGGAAGTAACATGTAGTTCTTGTTGAATGTCAGAGCTTTCAGTCTCCAGTGAGGGGAGCTATGATGAAAGTTACTGATTCAGTGAATGATGCTGAAGATTCAAACACTCAGCTCTGCTTGAGAATTCAGTGTCAAACGTCTGCACATTCACGAACTGAGACTCTTATTATAAACATCTATGGAAACGTGTGGGACTAAAACATGCTGCAAACTGAATTCACTGATTTTAAAATGGCATGACTCAGCAGTTTTGAACACAGCTAACCAGTCACAGTCCAACCTGAATCTAAACAGATGTTGGTATTTGAGTAAAGGTCAGTGTCAGCTGAAGGCTCTCTTTGCATTTTTCTCATCATCCTCAGAATGTTACCAAAGAGTTGTTCTACTACTGGGCAGGATGCCAGAGGGACGACAAAGCAATATTTCAAAATAAATGTTTGTGAAAGATCGCTGCTGTTCTGGATAAAACACATGAGCAGCATCTCTCTGTCTGTCCTCTCAGGCTGAGTCAGATCCACAGTGTCAGGTTCTCATATCAAACCTCCATCACTGCCTGTGTCAGTCTTGCATCTCACCTTTGGGACAGATTATGGCTCTTTGCTCCCTCACTGTTTCCATCCTGACCTCTCCTGCTGTGACAGGCTGCTCCTTGTCATTGGCCATGGCTACAGGCTGTTAATGCCAGTCAGCTGCTTCAATGATGGGAATCTTTAAGCAGAGTAACCTCTGGCAATGCAGCTGTGTGTGTGTGTGTGTGTGTGTGTGTGTGTGTGTGTCCTTGGCAGTGGCTCAATAAATGGATCCTTGCCAAACAAATAAAGGAGGATTTTCTATCCACCAAACCTAAGTCACTGTCAACAACACTGATCTCTAACAAGACGATGTTCAGCCACAGATACAGCTCCAACATACAGCAGAGAAAGATACACAGAGGGCGTTCTTTATGTTGTCAAGCAGAATTACTCAACTGACCATTTTCCTTTAGTTTAAAGTCTCGACTAAACAAAGGAAAGATGTGTCAACCTGATGACATCACTTGTAGAAGATCAGCTCTGGTGTGTGTTGTTCTGCTGAGTGTTGTGGTCTGCTGTAATGGCCTCACAGTCATCTGGGTCATGTTGTCTGCAGCCAGCATGATCATTTGAAGTAAAAGACAAACTGGCTTTTTACCAAACGAGTACACTGCTGACCGGATGAACATCATGTGCACTGATGACCCAACATGACTGAAAAACAAATCTCTCTCTCTCAGTCCTGTTTTCCACGTTTCTCTGTTTTCTTTGATTGTGACCTTCTGGTGTCCAACAAAGGGAGCCAATATTAAGAGGCAGCAGATGGTTTGCAGTGAAACTATTGCCCTTTTATTCTACATGATGCCACACACACACACACACAGTCTCTCTGGAGGACTGTAATATCTCTCCAGGGTTATTTGGGGGATTTGTTCAGAATCTTCAGTGATCTGCTGAGTTGGAGCATCAGTTATTGGAACCTCCAATGACAGTGGAAACAATGGACAGTGATGTCACCATTTTGAAGCTGAACATATGAGCCACTGGCCACCGCAGCAGCACGACTCTATCATGTCCATCCAGTATCTGAAGTGAAGTTTGTGTTGTGGAGCTGAAAATATTCTCATCTTAAGAATCTGGATGTTTTGTGGTCCTAGTCTTTTGTCCTCTGGACCACAGAACCCTGCTGCTCAGCTGACAAAGCCCAGCACCACAGCCAGCGCTCGGCCCACCAGGCAGCTCAGAAGATCGAGCCCTGTCATCATCCTCGCTGTGAGACAGCCGTGGCTCAACAGATGTCATCCCAGTGGTCTACAAAAGCAGCCGTAGAGCCAGAACATGATAAACCACAGGTGAGTCTCCACTGCACCCTGCCTGGCCTGGCCTCCTGCCTGCTGTGTCTCTCTTTAACCTCTTTGTGCATCACATCCTCTCCTGAAGCCTCTCCTGACACTGTGGCCAAACCCACAACACAGCCAGCATGACCCTTATCATCACAACAGCAGAGCCTGTCCACATGTGGCACAGCAGCACCCAGCACATGACGTGTTGTTGTTTGTGTTCTCAGTGTGAGTTTAATTAAAAGTTAATTCAGTGTAAAGCGCTACACCTGTGCCAGTGGAGAGTGCAGAAACCTCTCCACTGGCTCAAAGAAGACACATAGACAAAGAGGTGAACCTCGTCTTTACTCCAACACATTGAGGACATTGATTCACTTCCTGCCCTCAGTGCTGCTGAACTGTACAGGGTGTTCAAATGGACTGTCAAACTGCTTTATTTAGCAGACTAATCAGAGCCAGAGTAGGTCTGTCTGTAGCAGTTAGTCTGGAGAGTCGTACAGCACAGCAGCCTGAGGAGCTCAGAGGAAATGAAGTGAGGCCAGACTGTTGAGGAGAAATCAGAGTCTGGAGGAGTTCAGCTGTTTGTTCAAGACGCTTCAACTCCACCAGTAGTTTGTAATGAGGTCAAAGGTCATTGTGCCGTGCAGTGACCCTTCAACATGAGAGTCGTCATGGTAGCAGTGATAGTAGTAGGACTAGCTGCAGTCTGCATGATGGAAGTGTTCCATCACATGTTCAGTCTGTGATGTTCAGTTTGTTGAGACAAATGCTGGAAAAGGCTGCAGCAGCTTTACTGCTATCAAGTCTTCAAATGCTTCAAGGTCACTCAGTGTTCCCACTAACTTGCTTTCACTTTGCAGAAGGATTCTTATTAAAGCAACACTTTGAAAAATCAACACATCATATTGACACCAGCAGCCCTTTCATAAGCAGCCATTATGTCTAATGGAGCCTTCATATTCAATCTATTCCACTGCAGAAAGAAAACAGTCCTTCATTAGTTTTCAATAAAAAGTCTGAAGCTCAAATCTCAATTTCATCTTTTTGCTCCACCAACATGCAGAGTAGGTGTGATTTATTTATCATCTGCTCTCAGGTTTATAACCATAGATGGTTATTATATTCACAAATGGATTTAATGCAGTGATATAAACAATCAGCTGACCTTCTCTTCAGAGGTCCCCGTTGTTTTTCTTTGTCCAGATACTATAACAATACTTTTCATTGTTTCAGCTGCAGTTATGAGCTCTGCTCTCAACTGATTGTTTGTTTTTTCTACCAACGTTAAAGATTTTATTTTTCAGATATCAAGAATGAATTACAGAAATCACACGCACTGATCATCATGCTGGACAAGCTGCTCATTGTCTCCTCTGTGTGTCTTTACTCTGTCTCTGTGCCTCACATCGATCATTCAACTGTGTCTGTTGTTCTTTAAACAACGTGACAGCGATGGAGGACGCCCTGTGTGCTCATGTTTGAACGTCTCTGTCGTTGTTGTCATTGTTTGTTCTAAAACATAAAAACATCTCTCTGAAACACTGGAGTTCACGTCTTCATTCATCTCAAACATGTAGAAGCTGTTCACTGGAAACAAACTTCCTCTCTCAGCTGAGAAGTCGTGTAATGTAAGACACCTTCCAAAATAAGACAGAACGATGGATTTTCACTGCTCTGGGATTCACTGATGGAAACTGAAGCCTGAAATGCAGAGAGGTCGATGGCTGATTTAACAGGAATCACTGTTGCTGCTGAATTCATTTTTCACCGTCACTTCCTGTTTTAATGGAACACGTGACTGCTACCCTGTGAAATCTGTGACTGACATTTAAATCAGGTCTGTCACATGGATGTTGACGTCTGTAGTTGGTGAAAAACATGTTTCAGCATTCAGCTGTTTATTTATTCAAAATATGTTTTTTCCATGTTATTCTGTACAGCAAGTCTGGAAAATGTCAAATGAAAGTCTGTATTGTTAAGACTTAGTGAGTGTGTGTGTGTGTGTGTGTGTGTGTGTGTGTGTGTGTGTGTGTGTGTGTGTGTGTGTGTGTGTGTGTGAATAAAGTGGATTAGCATACAATGATACAAACATAATAGTCTGCAGAAGTAATCCCCAATATTTGCTGCAGGGACAGGATTTGCATCCTCCAGCTTTTACATGCAAATGTACCAACTGCATCCAGAATAATAAGACAGGAGACCAGTGGGCGTTGTACTGTTCATGAAAACAATGACAAAGACCAACTGTGAGGCTGATAAACTGCAAAGTGATTGAGCCAAACATTACAAATCTCTGCTGCTTGTTAGAGGACATGAAGCAGCTCATGAATCCATGAAGCAGCTCATATGTTTGCATCCTTTCACTCACTGATGAGTTCCTTTAATGAGTTACATTTACTGAAGTAAAGCAGATGTAATGACAGACTCACACTGACACATTATCCTCAGACTATTTATCTCCACAGCTCTGTGGATCTATTGAAATGTAAATTCTCTGTGGCTGAGGTGAGGATTTGTTACAGAAAAGTCCTGGAACTCTTTGAACCAGAGAAAGAAGGAAGTTGTTGTTGTTTTTACCTTCAGCCAGACGAAAGTTCAGGTCTTCTCTTTTCTCTCTTTCAGTACCTGTGTCTTTCTCTCTCTGTGCATACTCACTGATTGTCTCATTAAATGTGGAAGTAAATGAAGTGATCAGGACAGAGCCTATTGCTCGTCACAGACATGTAACACCTATAGATGGAGGAAATCAATTTCCCAGAATGCAGCAGATAAGCTATTCATTGTCTCGAGTAAAGCTCTCTTTCTGTGAGACTTACTGTAAAAGACACACTGATCATTTTCATTTCAGCTGAACACAAACATTTACCGGAAAGGACCAACAGGATTGATCCTTCTGTGCATCTGTCTGTACTGATCACATTTGTCCTCAAGGAGACATGAAGTGCATAGACACAGTATTTCATACTCATGGATGTCCAAGCATCTGAAAAACTCTTCACTCTCATTTCTCTCATAAAATTCTGATCATCAACAGCAGTAACAGTGCAGACTTCTTGTTTTGTCCTTTCACGTTTCACCAACATTCAACACACAGATCTGCTGAAAACAATCATAAAATCATAAAGACAAGATGTCCCAAAGGTAAAAAGTGAAGGATGAAAACAAAACTTGAAGAAATGATTGTTGCATTTCACTTCCCTGTGAGAGCATCGAGTATTTCTGAGTGAAAAATCAAACTGCATCTTTTATTTTCAGCTGAAACAGAAACAGACAAATGTAGAATATTGGAGCAAAATACTCGATGAAACTTACAGACAGACTAAAGTGGTCTCAGATGTCTGAATCAGGTTTACGTCCAGGACTCTGATCCAGAACTAATCTCACTGCTCGTGGCAGTTTTCTCCTCCAGATGTGCCTACAGATGTGTTGAGTTGCTGAAGAGCTGGCAGATGTTTCTTTGATACACACCAGTACACCATGAAGATATTTGCTGCTGCACAAACCTAATGACCATACTGAAAATGTCCATCTTTAAAGCCTGCTCATGAACATTCATAAAAACAAAAATAAATATTTTTCTGACATCTGGTGACAATATTTATTATTTTTCTATCTAATACAGCTGACGTTAGCTAAGCTCTGCCAAATGTTCAAATATCTCCTCAAATGAAAATGTTTTCTGCTGTGAGTGTAAATGTGTGAACACTGCTGTCATTGTCCAGTTATTAAAACACCCAGAAGATCAAACTGGATCCTGTCACAGTTCTGACATGGAGACACTATTTCATGTTCAGCAGGGCGGGACGGTTTTCAGAGCAGAGGTTCAGCCTCAGTTTAACAAGGTTACAGGACTGAAGATGGAATTTGTTGAACTGTTGTTGTGATATAAACAATGAATGTTGCCTCCTGTAGACTCAAGTGTCTTTCCTGATTGACAAACTGTCGGAGGACGTTCTGCACTCACTATTATCAGTTCACACAAGTCCCATGGACCTGATACAAATCAGTCTTCTACTGCCACTAATGTGCCTCTGTGTCTTAGTGGGATAAAATAATGATAATGACTTCTTAAGAAGGATGATGTGATGATGGCAGAGCAAACTGAGACTGTCCTGATTCAGGTAAAAGAAGTAATTTATAGAAAATAGTCGTTCCCTGTTGCTCTTCCATTATCAGACTCTTGTATGTTTTTCCTGGCAGGAGGCTCAGTGACAAAGCAGCAGAATCAATGGGCTGGACTTCTTTCCTCTCTGTCAACACCAGGTCCATATCAGTGAGGCTGTAGGTAAGGCCTATTGAGCTCAGCACAGCCTGTGTTGAATGAACCAACTGTGGAGGCTTTCACACGGAGGCTGACTGGAAGAAGCAGATTAACTAAAGAGGTTGTTCACGGTATTCATGGCTTCAGCTCAGAGCTGATCATTTCAATGTTCCACAACCTCTGGCATACAGCAGGTATGTGAGGCTGTTTGTGTTGGTGTCTGCTTATTTCCATAGGATGGATAGGTTAAAGCTGTATCTCACTTCCTGTATGTCTCCTCTCTCAAATCCATTTATCCTCCAATTTCAAACAAGCAGCAGCGATCTCTGTGACGTCTGACTGGATGTTCACATCACTGCCTCTTTTTCTTTAATACAGCCTCCACACGGTATAATTAATAAGAACATGGGCATCATGTAAACACAAAGAAGAAGCAGAGGTAAACACAGACTAGTGTCACAGTGTAAGAGCTCTGTGAACACATGAATGATGGAGGATCTCCGAACTCAGCAGAGGTCAACATGTGAAGGAAACACACATTACGGTTTAAAGAGCACCAGCTCTGACAGGAAGGAAGAAACAATGTGGAGCTGAGTGAATATGGAAGAAAAGTGTTCAGTTTAAAGAGACGATGACAAGAAGAGCTGGACTGTGGACCAATCAGAGGGGACGTATGTGTGTGCAGCTCACAGAGGCTGAGTGACAGTGATGATTGGCTGTCACAGTGACTGCTCGTTTGATTGACAGCCTGTCCTGGTGTGTTCAGATGGTCCAGTAGCTGTTCATTATAAACTCCAGTAACACTCTGCAGTGTAACTTCCACTGCTGATTATTAGGATTATGATCATGAACTGTGTCTGCCTTTGATTGGAGGATCAATTCCAACACACTGAGAGACACACTGAAGGATGTGGACTCCTGGACTCTCCTATTAGACAGCCACTGTGTCACTAATCTAAATCTGAAGTGTTTGGCTGAAGAGTGAAGAGCAGGAATCACGAGAGAATGATCATTTTTACACACAGCTGCACATTCAGGAAGTAAAGTTAGTGCCAACCTCCTGCAAACTCTAACACCAAATCAAAACGCTCTGACAACAGCTCAGAGATGATCTGGTTATATATCACACACAGTTTTGGACTATTATACATAATATTCTTTTTTTTAGTTTGTCTGGAGGCATCAATGCTGTCATTTTGTGTGTGGCTGATGTCACATGGTGCACAGTGGAAAAAAAGAAAAATTAAAATTATAATAATTACACTGCATCATGTTGTGATATATATTCTCTGTCACAGGTTTAAGCCTTTCAATATTTTCACTTTGCATTCTGCTGAACTCAAATGTGTTTTAAACAAGAGCACAGGAAGCTTCACAGTCCTGGAACTTGCTGATCTGTAGAAAAAAAGTAGAACCAATATACAGAAACCAACTGTGCTGTGAATTTTTGACTCCATCTGAATTCAAAATATCGTCCACTGAACTAAATCAGGCTGGATACAGTATTTTCCTGCACTTTGACATGTGGAGAGCTGTCTCCTGTTCTTCTGCATGTAAGACAGCATCACATATCATATGAGAACAAACAAAAATTGTTTGTTCTCATACAAACAATTTTGTATGAGAACAAACAGGATCCAGTTTGACCATGACAGTTCCAATCATTTGTTTTCCCAGAGGTCACTTTAAACGTCTCAGTAAAAAGTATTGAGTATCTTCTGTGGTCAGCACAGTTTAGTCCGGCTGTAATCCAGTCACTTCTATATTCAGAGTCTGACAGTGACTCTGAGAGCGTGAGAGCCACCAACACTGACAACTTCAGAGAAACTTTATACTGACAGATGATAAAACATCTGATATCTTCAAGTGGAAGCAGTGAAAATGAGGGATTACAGAAACATGTGGGAGGATGCCAGCTGTGTGCTTAATGCTGAATTTACACAAAACTGCAGGTGTGGAAGAGAAACAAGTTGATTTCAAATTAGAAACCACAAAAACATCTGTTGGCCGTCAGACTTTGTATTAACAGGATTCTCAATTTTAGTGTCAGAAACCAAAACGTCACATCCTCCAAACAAGGAGTCACGTTTCCTCTGATGGACAAAGAACTAACAAGCGGAAAAAACTTTTCATTCTGGATCTGGGTGCAGATCTGCTCCACACCATCACCATCATGTCTGCCTGTAAACATCTTCACCAGCTCAAAGAGTCACTAGAGCTCAACCTTTGCAGCACTTCACCTGTTTAAAGCTGCAGCTAAAGAAGACAAGGACACTTTGATCCTCCATGTTGGGATGTAAACACATGTGACTAAATATCACCTTGTACTACTGATGTCTGAGTCACTGATGCTACGCAGCCAGAGTCTGGCCTATGAAATATGCAACAGGCAGAAACACATCACAGGGTCAAAGACTTGAATCCAGCTGAGTAACTGAGCAGATGGCTGTTTGGCTGCATTACAAGAAGATGATGAACATTTACATCATCATTACTTCAAAAGCAGTTACTGTAGATCTCTGTGAATTTCACTGCATCTGAAGTTGGTAGTGTCGCCGTTTGCTCAGATGACAGCATCTATAAACTGGCTTCTTGATTTCTGTTATTCAGCTACTTTGACTTACATTGTGTAAAGTGTCTCCAAGGTTTCATAAAAAGCATCATTATGCAGGATACAGACCAATCCACTACATGTGACGTGCAGCCAATGGGAAATCCTTTGACAGAATGTCAATAAACAGTCAGACAGTCCTACAGGCAGTAAGATTGAAAAATTTAAAAATGGAAACAACTATCATAAAGATACTTCAGAAGTCCCTCAGATAACAGTCGACTGTCACTCCTCTGTTGTTCAACATGAGGGCAATCAACACCAGCTGTTCTTCACAAAGGTGCCGGCCTCTACAGCATGAAGCTCTCCATGTGGACCTGGCAGTCAGCTACTCGAGCCATGACTCAGCTCAATAATGTGCCATAGAGCAGCAGTCCATCTTTCAGTGTGTTGACTGAGAAGCAGATAAAGCCCATGATGCCTGATGGCAGATGAAGCTTGTTGACACATTTCACTGCTGCACACTCTCTCTATGTTCTCAAGCCTGATCTGAGATCTGCAGATGTGAGTGAGCCATGGATAACACACATAGTCCGCTTGTACCCGTTAAATTATAAGACCAACATCCACTCTGAGTTAGCAGTTTATTAGATATGTCTATACGAACTAATGTAACTCAGAACAAGCAGCCCTGCAATAAATCCCACCTGTTCCTTCAACATTTGTTTGACTTGAAGGTGCACAAGTCCTGAGGGATTACTAACTACTAACTACTCAGTGTGATGTGTCACTTTACTTGAGCTGCACACAAAGAGGAACTAATGTTTCAGTAATTAGTGATTAATGAGGACTTCTTACTGTAGTAATCAGGAACGACTCATCAAGAAAGTGCTCAGCATGTCGGTTCACAGATATTTATGAATGAATCATTACCTGCTGATTCATTCCTATCATATTTCTCAGTCTGTCCTCTATACAGTCATCATTATATAGTTCCTCCATTTGGACTTATTCATGAACTACTTGTTAACAATGCATGCATGCATCACGTCTTCTCATGTGAACTTCTTTCTCCTCTTGATGATGTCATGTTGGACATTTCTGTCTCAGACCACAGAGGAGCTGCTCTCTCTCTGCCCTCATCGTCCATACTGCATCCTCCATGTCCGCTTTTCTCTCTTCTCCGCTGGCTTCTCCTCTCCACACCGACCTCTCCTCAGCCTCATGGATGTAGCTGAGCAGTCAGCGGACACACAGAGTATTTATGAGCCATTGTTTCCTGATGCTTGGACATGCTCATGATGAAACACCAAATCTGCTTTTTGGTCTTTTCTGGACTAACTCTGCTCTTGTGTCTGTGTGCTGAAGGTTTGAGACACTCGATGGAGTCCCAGCATTATGTTTGGAAACAGTCTGTCAGCTAATTAATGTCAGAGTAAAGTGTGGCTGCTCACTGATCTCATTAAAAGTGTTGTGTAAATAAATTACATCTGCTTCACAGTTGGCATTCCAGCAGGGATCATTGACTGTGGGTAATGAAAGAAGTACAAATAATAAGACACTAGAGAAAAGTCAAATGTTCAATGCTTTTTGTTGGAGATGAAGATTTCCACAGATGCTGTGAGGCTTTGTTTGCTGCTCGTTGTTGGGGGGTCTGCAGTGGGCTGGGGGAGAGCATGAACCTCCTGCATGTTTCACCCTCCAGCTGAGGCTCGTCGCTGACAGATACAAAGGTCGCTGTGCTGCTCGTGGGTGACGCAGCATTTATCGTAGGAAAGGTGTTCAGAGGTGAGCTGGTAGAGATTCACTGAAGCTTGTTAGCAATTAAAGAACAGTGAAGCATAAATACACTGAGAGCTCTTCTTCTCCACTCAACCAAAGGTCGACTGTGGCAGAGCTGTCAGGGTACACTGCACAACAACTGGTCCTGTCCACTGAGGAAACATACCAGGATGTTTGCATCTGATCTGGGGACTGTATATTACACGTTGTGCCATAACCGACAGGCTGACGTTTCTGTTCTACAGTCTGTTTCCTCGTGAAATATTCACAGTTTGATAGTTAATTGTGGATCTGTGAGGATGAAGACAGAAGCAGCAAACCAAAAACTCTCCTGAATCCAAACAGTCGTGAACAGTTTCTCTGCGGTGACACTTCACTGTCACCTCTAAATGATTCAAACACGACATCATTCAGGTGCACAATGAGAGGACTGTTCTACTTTAATTCTTCTAACCTTCAGCTTTTGTTTAAAGCTCCTCTTTCTGGTTTTGATCTTAATTATGTTTACCATGATATGAAGACAAAGCTGAAATGTGTTTTACAGTGAGAGATGAGCAGCTTCTGGGCAGTAAAGTGATGATTCACATTCATGAAATATTCTCATTCATGCATTCAGTGTTGAGTCTTCACAGATATTTGAACCTTGAGCTCAATCACACAGAGTTCAACTCGGAACAGTTTGAGAGGTCAAACAAACCAAAGGACGACCTCGTACATGCAGAGCAGCAGCACACAGGACATTTTCTAGTACGAACATAAGAAGTAAAATCTGCAGGACAAAGGTTACAGTCACATCTCTTCTTCTCTTTTTTACTTTTTTCCACAGGTCAAAAAGTCTAAAGACTGAAAGAAGGAGGGTTCATCTGAAGTCTGAATCACACGTTAAACTTCTGGGTAATGAAACATTTATTGACTCTCAGTGAACTTGATCAAATCCATGAAGCTGGTTTGAAGCAGAGCACATTGGCTGTATGACGAGCTTAACTCGTGCTGATGATTTGTCTTTTGATGAGAACATATTTCTTCTTATCGAACTCTCTGCAAACACAACAAATCAGAGTATTTCCCACAATGTTGAACTATTCCTTGAAGCACAGAGCTGAATAATGAGCTCTCTGTGTCTTCTGGGGTGGTAAGAGCACCTCTGAATATCAGTGCCAAGTATTTATTGTTTCACAGTCTATCCAGTCACTTTCTAAACACTTATCTGGATACTGGACCTCGTCCTGCTCCACCAGGGAAATCTTTAAGTTCTCTCAGGTAAGCTGGGAGATGAAGTCTGTATCGACCTCAATGTCTCCAACCAGTTAGTTTGGAATTAAACACAACTCTGGGAAAACACTCAGTGCATATAGTTCAATATGTGAGCTGCTATTAGCTCTTCCTCTGATGCTTTCATGATGCAGCACTGAAACTAATTCCTCTGTGTCTCAGCTTGATCCGTCTTTGCTCGATGCAGCACCCATTTGTTCTTCAACACACATCCTATAAGTTCATTTGTGATAACAGAGTCACACCACAGCAGGTAAATTGGACAACCGGCCTTTTAGTCTGTTGATTAGATGACTGATTATCGACTGATTACTCCCAATCTCCTGGTGTCATCACACACAATTAATAACCTCCAACAACATAATGAATTAATGTGTGTGAGTGGGTGGGTGATGAATATGATATTTGTTTCATGGTGTGACACTGAACTCAGCGTGATTTGTATTAAGATGAGAATGAGGCTGATATATTAAACTTGAATATTCTCTGTCCTCTACACTGCAGTAAACACCAGCACAGACTGCAGCTTCCAGTGAGTTCCACCTCTCTACACAGCCACAGGAAAAACATATTTCAAGCTTCAGAAAGGAAAGCCATATGGACTCTACTTTTATTGTGTATTATCTTGGATTGTATGTGTTGTGTTTTAGTGCTGAAAGAGGCAGTAAAGAAGGAAATGAAATAAAATAACACCTAAACACAGAAAAAAAGAGCAGCTGTTTCCAGTTGGACTTGAAAAAATATCACAATATCTGTAATGAAACATGAATAAGAACAAAATGGAGTCTGTGTTTGTGGTTTCTAATATTCATCACTTTGGACGTAAGCAAGTATGAAGTCACAACACTCTGAACTGTAGTGACAACTTCAATAAGTTAAACACAGCGTTTAAAAATGTCTCAGTGTTGACAGAACACTAGCAGTAACTGTGCTGTCATATTATCAGCTGAGACACGTCTGGATGATGTTGGAGTAGATACATAATTATATTCATTAAAGTGGAAGTGTAGGCCAGGCTCTCGTTTTTTCTAGAGCAGCTGAAGGCTACAACGTGTGTCCTGTTTCACTCCCACACAGCAGTCAGAACATCTCATTAGTGCTTTGGGACTGTGAGATTCATTAATGGAGACGTGACGAGATTAAGGATCCAAAGAAAACAGAGCTCGCTGACGCTCAGTCTTCCCCTCGCTGTCTCTCTGTCTCACTGTGAACTCAAGAAGCAAACAAATCACTCATTAAAATGACACTGTTTAATTTGTCCTAATTCTAATTGGATGAATCTTCTAGAAAAGGGCGTCCATGCTAAACGCTGAAATAGACGACAAGTGTGAGCTGGAGGAGCAGCAGTGAAACATGAAGGAGCCTCATCTCGGTATCAGCTGCAGAGGTCTGAACAATCACACCGAGCACTGTGTGCTATCAAACCAACCACCTTTAAAATGTATCTCTGTCCACACTCCTGAACACACCTCACCTCCATCCCATCACTCATCACAACAGCTCTCAATTCTGCTGACTTGGAAAAAACAAACACTCCACATATATAAAGAAATAAACAGACACACAAACACAAACAGAGATTTCGATCTGCTGTCAGCTGACCTCACTGTTTCTCATGAAGTCACTGCTCAGCATCTATTATGTTGCTGTCTCAGAGAAATCATTCCAAGGTAAACAGATATATAAAAAAGCAGACAAAGCTGAAAACTCAGGGGAGCCAGCAAACATGAACTTTAAGTGGAGAGAGGAGAAACACAAGAGAGCAGAGAGAGATGGGAGAGGGTGCAGACTGATGAGTGGAAAGTTCACGGGGAGAGAAAACATTTGAACAAGTCGCTGAGAAAACACAGGATGAGAAGTAGTGATCGGAGTCAGAACTGCTGATCTCTGTTCACTTCTCTGATTATCGGCTGCTCCAGCAGATAATTAAAATGTTTCTATCAGACTAAATGTGAGAAATATGAACCATAAAAGATCAATATTCTGTGATTAAAGAGATTCACAAAAAGAAACCAGAAGAGATCAGCTGGTGTCTGAAATTCTTCCTCTGGTGTCTCTGAGCCAGGAACAATTTTTCCTTCACTATTTCTGCCTGATTTGACTTTAAACCGTCTCTGCTCATCTAAACACTCAGCAACAGTATCAGTCAACACTGAAGTCAACAGTAAGATGAAACACTGTAACTATGAAACCACTGAAACACGATGAAATGAGTTAAAGGAAAAGTTATTTATCCATAAATTGGATTTTCAAAGTTTGAAACTCGCGGCTGATCGCAGCATCGACTCTCATGACTTGATGGTGTTTTCTCATGATGGTGTCCAGCTGAGTTGCTTCTGTCACTTCATTACAAAAAACATTCACCGTTCCTTTTAGAGCTGACTGACTTACATTCTGCAGAGCGTCTTAACTGACTGCTGACATTTAATTACACAGGTAGACATGGTAACAAATATTCTTCCTCTCGATGGCTGACTCTCTCTTTTCTCTTTCTCATCAGCACATCTTGTTTTTTTCTCTCGTCACACTTGGCTTATGCTGACGAGCAGCCGGGGTCAGCATGAGGTATGATTAGACAAGATATACATATGACGAGTGAAACAGTGTCAAACTATCTGTGATACAAATCAGACCAGTGGATTTAAGATCACAACATTGAAAATATTTTCAGACAAGTGGCATCCTCGACACATGGAAACACACATACAGGAGCCATATGAAGCTACTGAAGCACACAATGAGTCAATAGGTGACATACAGTTGTACCACCTTGTGGCCTCCTTTTGTTCGTGTACTGTTCAGTGTTGTACCATCAGCCACTACCTGCTGCCAGCTGGAAGATCGAGTACACAACGCTGCTGATGATCATCTTGGGGAACTGATATTTGAGACAAGGTGACAGGTGATCAATAATCAACGTGGAAGAGAAGGCAAGCACAGGTTTAGACATGAGGAGAGTGAGGATGAGCTGGTTTGACCAAACCTGTCAATATTAAAGCACCAAGTGTCAAACTGAGGATCCAGAAATACGAAACATCTTTGAGGAAGAGAACAGAAATCTCTCTGAGATTCATGAGAGATACAAGCAGGTGTGTGTGTGTGTGTGTGTGTGTGTGTGTGTGTGTGTGTGTGTGTGTGTGTGTGTGTGTTTGCACAACTATCATTGTGAGGACCACCTACAGTTTTAGACCCTTGGAGTGAGGACCAATCTACAAAGTGAGGACATTTAGGCCGGTCCTCACTTTATTTTCACTGTAATCACCTCCAGAGCCTATTTATAAGCTTCTCTCAAAGTTTCAGAGAGGTCCTCAGAAAAATAGTAATTTTGGAAAAATGTGTGTATTTGTGTGTATCGTCGTGTGTGTGTACAGGATCTGAGTACACACACTTTTTGCTCTCTATCGCCCCCACTGGCACTGCTGATTTATTACACCGGAGCAAAAACGCTTAATATGACATACCCAAATTATTAAAATGATTGTAGCTTCTGAACCGCTCTGACTACATGCATCCATGAGGTCTTGCCAGAAAGAAAACACCCTGAAGATTATTGTGAAAGTGTCAGAAACACTTTAGGTGATACAGAAACAGAGTAATGGGACTCTGAAGTCAATAAATAAAATATAAACTTAAGTTCGCCTAAAATAAGAAATGTTTTTCAGGATAAACAACTGTCTGTGGCTTCATCTGAGCCTCTAACTCACAATATGGGGCTATTGGCACACTATCATTGAACACTTGTTTCAAATATGAAGAAGGTAGCACAAATTATGACCATTCTACAGTGTTATTTACCATGTAAAGATTTAGGCGGACCTGAAGAAATGTGATGATATCTTTAATAGGGGGGTGAGAGTCTACACTTGGGGTAAAGGAGTGTGTCACTGAAGGAGCTGCTCAGTGCAGTGGTAGTGTCCGGATGGGATATTGTGTGATACTTTGGTGGTCATTACATCATTTAAGTATATTTACTGTACTTAAATTTTGAGGCACTTCTTCTTGAGTATTTCAATTTTCTAACACTTAATATTCTACTTCACTCAGATGCAAATACTGTATTTCTCACTCCACTACAGCTGACAGCTTTAATTAAAAGTTACTTACAAAATTTAATCAACAAAAAAAAGTATAAAATGTATTACTACAGGTCAAGATAGGATGGGAAAATCAACCACCCAAAGGTACAAACAGTTAGCAAAACCCTTTACTAACTTTAACATAAATTAATGAACACATTTATACATCCATAATTACAATAATCAGATATATCCTGAAATGGGCTGAGTACTTTTACTGTTGGTACTAGTATATTTTTGTGATTTTAAAAAAAATCTAATGCAGTACTTTTACTTGTATCAAAGTATTTTACCACTCTGGTATTACTACTTGTACTGGTAAATGTAATTCTTGCTTTATTTCCCATGTTGTAGCCTGTAAACAGGCCTGAGAGTCAGAGTTGAGAAGTGCAGAATATTGTGTGGTCCTCTGCGGCCTTCGGCTCACCCTTAATTAATGGGCCATCAGGGGGAGGGGCACCCCCCTCTACCTGGGCTGCTGCAGCGAGCTGCAGCCTCAGAGCACACGGCAGAGCAGCGTTCACCTGCCCATCCCCCACCCTTCAATTAAGCCCGATCTGCACATGCGCTGAGCTCAGAAGCAACAAACAAACTTAGAAGAAAACTGGACGGATTTAAAAGGAGACTTGAGCAACTTCGACTTAGCTACGGCAGACACTTTCTTCAATTTCTGTGCAGGTAAGAGTTTAGTTTAGTTCTGATTTTTATGTCATCAATATTTATTTTTTCAGGAAGGGTTTGCATTTGAAACGTTTTTTTACTGCAGAATATAAATAATTAATTTAATTAAGTGGCCAAATGAATTTGTAAGAAGTATTTGTTGCAGTGAGTTTCAGTATCTTGTGTAGTAGTGTTTTATCTTTGTATAATGTGGCAGTTAAATGTTGCCTCAACCGTAAACTATATAGGTTAAAGTGCAGTTTCAAGGTTGTTATGTGTTAAATTTAACCAGGAGCAAAGCAAATGAGTACAGCTACAAATTCTGAGTGGGCACTTAATTAGGTACAGTGCTAATAAAATTCAATAAAACTGCTCTGAAATTATTTGTAAAATTTCTACAATTATTTTTTTTTGATACGATAGTAGACTGAATAGTATAGTGAAAATGGTTAACAACTGATCAATATAGTTCAGTGACATGAGTAGATCAAGAGTAATTCATACAACTTTATTTACAGAGCTCTTTTAATCACGAGAAGTTTTTTTGACTCATGAGCTTTAATATTTGATCTTTATCTTTCACAGTTGAAAGTCCCACATCAACATCTGATGCCGATCCGCAGAAAGAGGAAACAAGGAAGCAAGGTGGATGATGGTATGTTTTTAAAAATAGGATGCAGTCCATTTTAGACATGAACTAAGTTTATTAGATCAATCATTTAATCTAATCTATTCCATGATATATATTATCTATTATTCAGCTATATTAACTTACCTCTTCACACATTTGAAGCTTTTTCTGCTTTATACAGTTGTAAACTGAACATCTTTGGGTTATGATGAACATTTTCTGACATTTTATGGACAAAGTAATTAAGACAGAAAATCATAGTTAATGCAGCCCTATTCTGCACCCTGTAGCTCACTTTATTAGATACACCTATACAGTCTTTTATAATTAAACAAAAGCTAAAGCTACTAATGTTTAGTTTTTGTTGATTTTGTCAGAAATGTGTAACTTCAACTCTATGTTCATCTGAGATCATAGTTAAAGGTCTGTTATAGAGCACTACATTATACTGAGGTGCTTCAAATTATTTTGTCCTTCCTGTTTTCATACATGAGTGCAGAATATTATGATAACTTGTTTTGGATTGTATTAGTATGTATGAACACTTGTAAACTGCTATCAATTTGTAAAAAGAAATTTCAGTATGTCTTCATTTCCTATACTGCACAGGATGAGGTTTCACCTTTTGTATGTTCTTGTTTTTCAGATGGAGATTCTGTCCTGAGACCTGAGAGACCTGACCCTCGCAGTGAGGGGGAATGTTCAGATATAGATGGTGAGTTAGGGACTATATAAAATGTATTGGTTTAGGAAGTAGAGCTGCCTAATAAATGATTACGGCCTCTGAATGAATGAGCATGACAAACAGACTCCAAATAATCCAAATAACTATGAATTAGATTAGATGACTATATAATCTGATGAGTGAATACAGTATCAACACATAGTTCTTTTAGCACACTTGAGTAACATGAACAGTTGTTCCCACATCCCACATATCACTCTGGTGTAGGGGGAAACTGCTCAGGCTCGTTTGTATTTCTTTAAAACAATCATAATCATCTTGAGTGGCTCTAAGCCCAGGATGCACAACGGTGCCGCTGCGAGAGAATTTAACCTATGGAAGTTGTATCCTGATTTTTAATAAATGAAACATTTGACTGTAAAATATGACTAAACCAGTTACATTAGAACAACCAGCGCACCATTAAATATTAATTAGTTGGATAGTAATTAAGTCCAATAATGGTTGAAGTCAGCTGCTCACTGATGTACAGGACAGGGAGACAGCTGTATGCGACACATTCTCTGATGATACCAGATTCTGGACACTGATGAGTATACACAAAGCTCCAACTGTCTTTGTGACAAATCAGGTAGAAGAAGAACAGATCATGAAGTGTGTGAGTACATATCACTGCAGACTGAAGAACACACACTGCACCCATGACCTGCTTATTAATGTTTTAAAGTGTGAGCAGCTACTGTCTCAGTCTTCACTTAAATTCACTCATTAGAACAATGTGTCAACATGTGATCCTCAAACTGCGTCACATTATAGGCTAAATTAACATGTTGCTGCTGTGTTTGTTTCTGTTATGCAGATTCATCATGCCTACTTAATCAATATTAGTCTGTGTACTTGAGGATTTAAGCTCTAATTTGAAACCATTGTTATCTTTCACAGTTGAAAGTCCCACATCAACATTCGACACTGTCCCACAGAAAGGAAGGAAACGAGGCAGAGAGGTGGATGATGGTATGTTTTTTAAATATAAACAGTCTTTTTAAACATGTCTGTATAAACTCTTGTAAACTCTTATCAGTTTCCAGATCCAGCTCCATTCTTTCAGTATCCTTTCCTACACTGCACAGTCTGAGGTGTCACTTTTCTTTTTTCAGATGGGTGTTCTGACCCCAAAAAGAGACCTGACCCCTACGTGTGGGATGGGAGTTCAGATGCAGATGGTGAGTTAAGTGATTAATAGAGTATACATTTGCATTACAAAATCGTTGTCCGTAAAAAAAAGTCAGACCTCACAATCACCTGGCACTATTTTCCCTCCCTTCGTATCACTGCGCACTGCCTCCTGTGCACTGCAGTGATGAAGGTATGGAAATGGATGAAGGGAGGGAAAATGATGCCAGGTAATTGTGAGGTCTGACTTTTTTTTACAGACAAGACGTATTACTATTATTAATATCCCTTACACCTGAGTCTTCACTGCCACTAATGTTTGTCTGTTACAGATCTGATAGTAAATGAGAGCCCAGAAACAGGCCCAGCTAAAAAGCCTTCATCAAAGAAGAAAACAGGAAAACAAAACAAGGCAGAGAAAAAAAAGGGTATGTTCTTGAACCAAAGATTTGACAGCAACTTATGCATAAGCCCAGTCAAGAAACCTATATTGTGGTCTATGCATTGAATGTTATATGATCAAATTTGTTTGTCATTTTAAGAGCCTCCCAAAGTAAAGGTGAGAAGACCGTGTAGTGAAGCAGAGCGGAAGGTAGTGGAGAAACACCTAGGAAAATTCATGGCAGAGCGCAGATTTCCGGGAAAAGAGGACTGCATGCGATGTATAAACGAAGGGAAAGTGTTGGGTCAGAGGTCATGGAAAGATGTAAAGAACTTTGTGTATAACACAATTGTCACTCTAAACACCAGATCTGCTTCACGTAAACTGAAGCATTAAAGACTTCAATTTTGTGGTATTCAGTTTCTGTGCTCTGGGTGAGACACAGCTTCTTACGCACATGTTAAATGAACTTGTTATTTGTCAGTCCAGTTGGATTGTATTTGTGGAATGTGTCACATGTTGACACATTGTTCTAATGTAGAACGTAGCTGCTGACAGTTTAGACAGTAACATGATTAGTTAAGTCAGTACTAAGATCATTACTGGTAATTTACAAGTACAAGGCTTTTTTTTTTCATCAATTCAAATAAATACTGTACAGAGCAGCATGTTAACTTCATATAATAAATACATTTTGTACTGTGAAATGGAGTGAATGGCATTTTTGCAGCTTTATTTGAAGTTTTACAATACTAATGTATATTACACTTTAGGACAGCAGTAATTACTAGTATAACTGCAGTAAAAGTATAACTGTACTCTTAGTAGTCTGATGGAATTTAATTTTAGGTATTTTGCTATTTATTAACCTTAAACTGTGCAATTCTTTTCCAAAAGTTCCAAACTCATGTATTATTAAATTACTTATTAAATTATTTGTCTGTGCTAAAATATAGAGGCAGCAAAGAATAACTACAAGCTAAAGACAAAAAGTTATTAAATTAGTTGAACCAGAAACGGACCTAACAGCGCCCCCCTTGAAAAGGTCCTCAGTCCTGTGGTGAAAAACTTTTAGAATAAACTTTTTTTCCTTGGTGTTTTTAAAGAAGCTGAGGTGGGAACTGAAATCAGGGGGGCACCTAGTGTTGAAATGTGGTATTCATTTGTCTCTAAGTATAGCAGAAAGGGTGGTCCTCACTCCCTATGTACACTTACCTGGACCTCACTTCAATGCCCGTACAGGAATGTGTGTGTGTGTGTGTGTGTCCTCTTTTAGGGAATCCCAGGAAGCCACAGCTTTCAGCCTCTTCTCAGTCTCCTGCATTCACGTTTTTGGAATGCATGTGAAAGCAGACAGGAAGCAGTGACAACATTGTTATTGTTATTAACAATAACAAGAAATTCAATTAGAAATTAGTCATGGTGACGGTTGCATTTGTAACAGGAAGCTGTGCATCCAATCACAGTAAGGATGCAATTAAATATATGAGACAATGCAAAGGCTGTTTAGTCATTGTGTGTAAAAATGCATTAGATTCCAAGACGACACCATCCTGAGACGGATCTCAAGACAAAGACTGATCTCAAGTACGTCACTGTGTTTTCACCCTGTTGACTAAAACTGAAATCTGACTCCAATTTTCCATTTAAATGAATAGATACTTCTCATGTTTACACACTTTTTCCAACACAAAGTTCTTGTCAATGACTAAAGGTCAGTTGCAAATTTACTCGTCTGGTGGCTTCTAGCTTGGTCACTCAAATGTCTACATCAAAATAATGCCACAATATAATTCTGATTGAATTGTAAATGCTGTAGTAAGTATTCTAGTGCAATGTAGGCTCCCTGCAGATCATTAAAATCCACAAAGACATTCCTTTAGTAAGTGAAACTGGCCAAAGCTATACTGAGGCCAGTGCCAAGAAGGGAACAGGTTTCTCTGGAAGAGTCTCTGTATCGGTTGCATTTTTACTTTATTTTGACTGTCTGGGCGTCTCCCAGCACAGCTGACATTTAGGTTCATGTAAGAGCAGCAGAGCAAAGTACAAAAGAGCTGAGTGAATGTGAATATAAATCAGAGGCTGTGGTGATTCATGAATGTTCTCACAGCTCTGTAACAGATCTCCATGTGTATGACGCATCAATCCAACATTATTTCTGTTGCAGAAATTCATGAAAAGAATAAAACTGAAAATTTCACTTCTGCTAAAGAGAAACTAAGAAAGGAGGTCGTGATGAACGGGATCAATGAGCCTCAGTCATCTGATATCTTCCACATGAACATCAAAGTACAGAGTTATAAACTGTGCAGTCTGATGTGTGCAGAGGTTTGTGTTCAACTTCCTGCAACATTCACATCTGTGTGTTTTTAAGACTTCCACCTGCTGTTTGTCAGAAGTACAAAGAACAGGGAAAGTAATATCACACACAGCAGGAGAACAAAACACTTCTTCACACCTTCTATTGAATAAATGAGATAGAAAACAATGAGAGAGTCTGAAGCTTTCTACAAATCAGTAAAGTGACAAACAGAGCTGACTGAACAATGTGTTGCTCCTCTCCTTCCTGCACTCGGCCTCATTCCCTTTGTTTCCATGTGACTGGTGGACTTTGAAGTGGTTTCTCCTTAATGGAGCTGAAATGCAGTAACAGGAGACAAGATGGCGTAACACAGAACTTCACTTTAATTTTCTCCCCAAATGGATTTCATTTAAAAAAAAGGAGTTTTCTCTTCCGCAACAACAGATGGGAACGCTGCCGAAGGAAAATGTATTTTATGAGTGTGTCGAGTTTTGTTTCTTATAACACGTCTTAAGTGAGTGAACTGTGGATGGAGGGAAGATGTTATATTTATCTGAAACATCATTAGATTCATATTATACGAGTGGTAGATAACAGTGAGAGATATTTTCAGTCACGTGCTGTTTCAAAAAGACTCACATTTGGAACATGACATCAAATATTATGAGCAGCAGCTTTAAAGTCACTGTTTAATGTGAACACTCATCTTTTTCACAGCAGCCATTTTGACATCAGTAGAAGGTGAACACAGGTGTTACCAATGACACTAATTAACTAAAGAGCAGAAGCTTCATTAGCATCATTGGAAACACCTGCACTGCCCCTACATGCACCGTCAAAATGGCTGCTGTGAAAAAGGTCTGTACAGAGAACAATCGTCTCAGACAGGAAACAGTCAAAGGCCTGATTAAACTCTGATTAACAACATCTGTTTGTCCTCCAAACACTTTACATATTTCCCTGGATGACATGTTTGTAATATTCTAAAGAGACGATGGTAATAAAAACTACAATAAATCATGAGGGAGAGATGATCAACATGGAGGGAGATTAATATGAATGAATTGATTTTTCCTTTGAGGAGAAGGATTAGTCAAACCATCCTGGAGCTTTTGATAAAGAGACGAGAACAGATTCATTTCCACTTCACAGCGTCTCACACACAGGAGGACAACGGATGTTCACATCTGACCTGACGTGATGAGAAAATAATTCACGGACTGAAGTTGGAGTTCCACAAACTGTCCACAATCCACCTTCAGGAAACTCACAAGTGTTACCATGAGTCGACCATGATGGAGAGATTCCAGTCAAGTTTTCTCAACATTTCTGGCCTCTAACGATGTGTGAAAGGTTTGGACAGAAGTACAGATCATACTGTGAGTGTGACTGCTTGGAAACACCTCAGACATTAGTTGGCAAAGTGTCAAGTGTGAGCTGGCAGTGAACACTGACTGAGAGGAGCCAGCAGCGTTCCTCAGAGCAAGTGACCGACTGATGGCTGTGAATCAAACACTCCCCTTTAAAAGTGTCACTCAGTGTTCTTGTGTTTTATGTGCAAAGTTACAAAAGGCAGATAAGAGACTAAAGCCGCTAATAAAATCTGCAGCACAGGAAAGGAAACTGTTCATTAAAGCAGATCAAATAACTCAATAAAAGTGTCTGATAAAAGGAAAATAATCCGTAAAATAAAACACTGTGAAAGCGCTCTGACTGCACAAATGAAGTCACTTTAGGTTTAAACATTTGATCAGAAAGAGCTAAAACAGAACAACAACACAAAAACAGCAGCTGTTGATCCTGTTGAAGGTGGAGTGGTATTTCTCTCACTGCTTTTACTTTCCCACTCACACAATCTTACCTGCTCAGTGGAAATCTGACCATCAACCTTGTGCTCTTCAGCCTGATCATCTGACCTTTGGGTCACTTCCTGCCTCTGCTGAGCTACAACCAGATGCATCATCAGAAATGTATTAAATAGACTTTAGTGAGCCTGTTACCTCTATGATATAATATGGATTAAGAGGAAACCTCAGACCACACAAGGACTGAACCACAGTGAAGCTTCTCCTTCATTTATTGATTTCACATCCTGAAGAGACATTAGAAACCAACTGATCTACATCTTCTGACAGACAGCAGACTGTCACTTCTTCATCTCCTCGTCTCTTTCTGTCTCTAACATGAACACACTAACATCATGTCCTAACAATGTGCATCTCAGTGATAAGTGCTGGAACAACTCATCTGAACACCAGAAATGTGGCTACCCTTTTGATTTACAACAGGTTAAATAGATTACATGAGGGAGAGTAATGGACGGCATCATTACCTCTGAGAGACTGAAAGCGGAAAACTGAAATTCAAGTGCATCGACTTAAGAAGGAAAAAAAAGAATGAATAGCAAGATGCTGACGTGGTCTGACTGTCATGGATCATCTCTAAAATTCTAAAACCACAATTTTTAAACAATGTTTATTCAGGAAACCATTTAGTCTCCAGATACAAAGCTTTTGTTCAAATGCATTTCAAACCTTGCTCATCTTTCGTTTGTCATCTTCATTCACTCAGTTCTTTTTGTCTGACTGCTGATGAAAATAGATTCAGCTCCTTTGACAAAGACAGACAGAGTTTCTGATCAACACTGCTGAATCTGATGAGTATTTGGAAAAGGAAACATCACTCTTATACCTGACTCTTGACTGAACGATCCATCCAATATATGCAGCTACTTCTCCTCATCAGGGTCACGGTGGGGCTGGAGTCTATCCCAGCTGACTTTGGGCGAGAGGCGGGGTACACCCTGGACAAGTCACCAGCCTATCGCAGGGCACAAACAACCATTCACACTCACATTCACACCTACGGCCAATTTAAAGTCACTATTTAACCTGTTGAGTGCATGTTTTTGGGCTGTGGGAGGAAGCCGCAATGCAAATACACAATTAACAAAATGCAAATCAGCTTCATGAATATAGACGACACAAGACTTCAGAGAGCGACTCTGCCTGTTGTGACTCTGGAGCAAAGCAGCAGTGTTTCATGTGCTGCCTCCCCTCCACGTCCCATTGGCTGCAGCTCACAGCTGTTTGGTGTCGGAGTAACTGAATCACTTCAGTTAACAAGTGGAGAGTTCATGAGGCAGCAAACACAGGACACAAAATGTGACACACACAGACCGACACACAGCCATAAATCTGATGTCTGGTTACAGAACAAGTCTCCTCACAATCAAAGAGTCCACACGATGAGTATGAAGTGAATTTAGATCAAGTACAAACACAGAGTCACAGAGCAAATCTCATTCCCATTCCACTGAATGCTGAGTATGAGTGATGTGTTTCTTTGGTGAATTACCATATAAATAACTGCCACTGCTTATCAAGCTTTGTTTAAGAAGCCAGAACAGAGCGACAGAGAGAGAAAGACTGAGTGAGAACGTCTCGCTTATTTTAGACGGTGTTAGGAAAACCTATTATCAATCATTTTGATATTTTCCTGTTCAATCCTTTTAGTTATGATCACATTATGACTGTTCTGTTCTGACCGGCTCAGGTTTGCCTGGTTTCTGTTCTTCTCTTACAGATAGGAAATACAAAATACTTGTTTGCATAAGTATCCAATAAGAGCCCTGAGTCATTCATGGTGCTGCCAAATGGTTTGAATCAGTTAACCTGTGAGTAGTTAAGACAAAAACAGAAAACAAAAGATGGATACATGAATCATCAACTGTGAACAACCAGCAGCACGTTCTCATCAGACAATGCAACAACAAAACACATGCTGCTCCTCACAGAGTGTCACATCATGTTCGTGGTTTCACACACTGATATTAACAGCAGAAGTCCAGCAGCATCCAGCTTCCTGAGGCGTCTCTCTACGTTTCAGAGCGGATGATTAAAATAAACAGCCTGATTCCAAATAATGTTCCATAACTCATCTTTGTCGTCATCTCAACATCATTTCCATCAACTCGAGACGCTGAAAAACAGCAGCAACATGCTCAGCAACAAGTCAGTGCCAAAGTGACTCATTCTCTGGATGCAAGTGTGTTTACAGTACACTCAGTGTACACGGCTGTGCAGTTCTCATGTGTTGTCACAAACATCCATTCTGTGTGGAGGTGTGAATGTTACATGTGTGTTAACCTTTGTGTTCCCCCACAGACTGAGCAGCTGCCTGCTGGTGACCTCAGGGAGGCTGAAGGAGCTCCAGGGAGCAGAGCAGAGGATGGACTCATCCATCTGAAGACTGATCACATCCAAACAAGGATACACAGCCAAGGCAGAGAAGAGCCGGGATTTCAAATGCTGTTGATAAAACCCTGGCTGCTTCTGCCTCTGCAGTCACATTCATACTGACCTCGTCTTTGTGCTGTTGGAAAGAGAGACGTTCACAGAATCTGACCCAAAATAAAAAGCATTCGTCACGTTGATTAGACCAAACTATCATTGTGTCCACGGTAACAGTTTTAGTGAACCTTCAATGAAAACAGATCAGGGCTCTACTTTCACAGGTGCTGCTAATGTCAGCAATGCAGCTCAGATGGTAGAGTTCAATGTGAGCATCCATTCTGCTTTTCTGACTGCTGACACCTCGTGTCACACAGTGCACACAGCGTCTTTGTGGCTTTCTGTATTTACTTTCACTGCTTCACTGATTGGATGTTTGTTATTAACCTTAATTAAATCTTCTGACCATGCACGGTTCAACAACAGCCGTGGGCACTCTTTGAAAACTGTAAAACACTTTGTGATCCAGTTCATCCATCTCATCAGGTGTGACACTGCTGCAGTATAATATTATTACTCAATCTGAAGATACAGAGATGCAACTATAGAGATATGAGAGCATCATAGTTCTTTACACATGATTACATTGTGTTTAAGTGTTTGACCTTTGGCACAATGTAACTAAATGTTTCATATCACTGTAAAAGTCTCTGTCACCTCAGCTGTATTGTTCTCACAGTCTTCAGCTGTCTGTTTGATTCAGCAGATAAACCAGAGCCATAGTCGAGCTGTCTGCATCAGTTAGTGTGAAAGAGTTCCACAGCGCAGCAGCCTGAGCGCTCATGTGCCATGTTTCATGTGTGACACATGGATGAGATCAGCTGGATTACCCACGAGGTTCATCCTGAGGCTGCCTCACATCTGAACCACAGTAATTAAGTCAAACTGAACGAGATGGTCTGAGATCAGTTAGAGTGGAACTGTAACAGAGTTGTTTGTACTCACACATGAAACATTCAAACAGCCTCCTCATAAACATATTAATCCCTGTTATTATTCACACATTTCAATCTTTCCCCTCAAGAAAGAAAATAATCCTTCATAACACTTGAACAAACTGAACATGAGGAGCTCCAGCTTTAAATTTCATGTCTCAGCAACACAGAACAAAACATTACCACCTTTCTATTAAAACACTAGCAACTAAAATGTCACAGTGACACAATGAGCACTGACACGATGAACCACAGAAAGGATCTTCACTTGAAGATAATAGTGAATTCATTGTGCTTTAATCGTGTCTTCCCAGATCAGAGGTTTAATTAATGTGTCTTTGTCTTATTATGAGCAGATTATGAGAGCAGCAAAGAAACAGACTGGCTACAAATGTATTTATGTCACAATAAATTCTGCATTCATCTGCAGCCAAAAGGTTTTTTTCTTTACACTGTCAGAGACAAACTGAGTGGAATTGTTCGGTGTACGCTGAGAGAAGCAGGATGTGGAAAATCATTTCCATGAACAATCTGTCCTGTCACAGCAACCTGCTCCAACACACAGTCTAATCCAGCTCAGTGTTTCTCCAGCAGATGTGTGTCACATATTGCAGCTGATCGGTGACAGTAAAGACGGAGCTGTTAAACCTGGTGAACTGTGACGAGGACTGAACTGACCTTTATGTTTCCACAACACAACAGCTCAACTCTGCAGGAAGAAAACAGTCACTTCTTCAAAGTCAGGCTTGTTTCTGTCAAAGTTTAATTCTTTTTGACATCTGTCCTTTTCCACAACCTCTGTCCATTTAGTCGTGTCTTGGATATAAACAGACTGAACAAAATGAATTAAAGGTAAAGCCTAGAAATGAATCAGATGATGTTTGAATCTTTTACAGTTTAGAAGATTTTTTCCTCGTCTCAGCCATGATGAAACACACAACACATTACAGTCTACAGTGTGCACAGACCACATGCTTTGGCCTTTCCTGAATGGAAATGTTTGCCTCCAGTGGTGGTCCTGCTGCTGTCTGCGTCCACCGCTCTGTGAGATTTGACTGAACTCTTCTTCTTCTCTCTCTACATGTTTGAGTGTTTCTTGGTTCTTATCTGCCTCACACCCTGCAGCACGAGTCACACTGCATTTGTCACATCTGATGACACTTCACTTGTCCACAGAAGGCTGAGAAATGAATGTAACGTAGCTCAGTGCTGATATTGATCACTCTCTTTGTAGCTTAAAGGGTTTAAGAGTACAACATTTTTAACATTTAAGAGTAAAAAAGGTTCAGGATCAGAATCTGACTGGAAGACTTTAAAAGATGAAAGCTGTAACAAATGTTTGAAAATACAGTGATGATGATTCAAATGGATTTCAGTTGAGATGTCATCTCCAGAGAGAAAATCTCAGAGGTTAAATGAGGTTTAGCTGAATCCCACATGACAGAGCAGAACGTCCTGGAATCTGGACAAGTCCTTTAACACGGGACATGTTTTTTTCTTGTTGTGACCCTGAAGTATCCATACATCATCTTCATTAAGGTTTATAAAAGTATTTACTTGGCAGGGAGAGAAACACCGCCACATGAAACTCCAGGAACAACACACCACACTGATGCTTCTGTCTGATGATGAAATGTATTCAGGAAATATGACTCATACTGTAGCTTTCATTGCAGAGTTAGAGCTCCACAGTCAAAACAACGTTGCTGCTGTGGAAAACGTGTAGTTCAACTTGATTATTGTAGTTAAGAATCGTGTGGATAAATCTGCTTCAGTGGTGAGAGGGTGTTTGTACCCCAAAGTGCTCCAGACCAGCTGCTTTAACCTGACCAGCTCTCTTGTTGTCTGCTCCAGCCATCGACGGTGTCATGTACTTTAGGAAATGATGGAGTGTGAGAAGTCTTTCTTTGGGAAAATCAATTGTGAATTTGACCCTCTGACGTGCAGATAAATCTCTGTCAAGTGGAGTTACTCAGGTCCTCTGCTGTTCGTCCTCAGGATGTTGACTTGTGTCATTTCTTTCTCTCTTTCTTTCTTCTCAGTTTCTAATGCTGACCACGTTAACGTGCAAAATATCAACAGAAATCTGCAGCATATAGAAATGGTCCCACTGCGTAAAGACAAAGAAAGCATCCAAAGAAAGCAACAAAGCTCTGAAGAAAAGATCAAATTTGTTTTTGTTCAAACTGATTGTTCCTTTGTGAAACGACCTTCATAGAGTTAGCTGTGCTGAATATGAGATTTATCAAAGTAATGTGAAGTCTTCAAGTCATTATGAAGAGAATAATAAACAGGCTTGTGTGTGATTTGATTCACATGAATATTCAGTGAGTTACATGGTATTTGGTGAGATTATTGCCTGTGTTTAGTGAAGGTGCTGAAACCTGGAGGTGGAGATTCTTTTAATCTCTCTGCCACACTTCATTTGCTCTAATTAACATTTAATCCAGAAGATAAAAGGAGCTCAAACCAAATGAAGCATTCAGTGAGGCTCATTTAAAGTGCATGACATTAAAGCGCTCACATGTTAAACAGTAACCTCAGCTCATCGCTCTCAAATCCATGCAGACTGTATACATAATGACTTTAGACAGTACAGGCTTAAAGTGCTGTGTTTGTGTTTACTCTGTAGTAAGTGTGACTCAGCATAAAATGTGCAGGACTTTCTGTAGTCATCTCCATCTCTACATGCTGTAAGGTAACATTACTGTTCAGAAGCACTGTATGATCATGTGCTGTACTGTAGAAATGTAAAAATCACGTCTGTGAACACAGAAAGACAGAACTCATTTCCATACACTGCTCATTATATTGAACCATCACACAGGAAGAAATGATTCAACAGAGTCATCAAGTGTCATTATCTACACATGGAAGCTCTCTGCTTCCTCTCAGACCTACAAAATGCTGTTCACGACTAAAGTGTGTGCAGCCAGAGTGAGTGTGACTCTCAGGGAGCCGTCAGTCTGCAGGGACTTAAGGCCAGCTCTTCTCTCTGCTCTGCTGCAAACAGCCAGGCTGTTTCCTGACGCCTGTGACAGGACCAGATGCTCCTGTTTACATGATCGCTACAAGCACCACCCTGCCACCCGAATGAACAGCGGGGTGCACTGAGTGATGAGTAAATGTTTATGTCAGTGTAAGTGTGCATTTATGTGTGTGTGTCCTCACATCTGCCTCATCTGTCAGTGTCTGCTGCTGCTGGCCAAAACACAACAGTTATTTCACCATGTGAGCCAACAACTGCAGGTACGTGGCAAAGCTTCCAAATGAAGATTTCATTTGAATGGAGTACTGGAGAAGTCTGATGAACAGTGATGTCATCCAAGATAACCTGCACCTCTATCAAAGAAGGAAACAAAAACACACCACTACACACATGAATTTCAGTGAGTGTGTTGGTGTGGTGTGTGTTTGATGGTTCAAACAGTGTGGGGCTGCAGAGCGATGATCATAAAGGTCTGTTTCACTGAAGAGTCTGACATAAAGACCAGGGGGAGGATGTAATGTTGTACCACTTCATGGAGTAATTACACCATCAATCACAGAGCAGCAGAGAGAAAGCAGAGCTCAGTCTTCACTGTGTAGAACTGTGTGTGTGTCTGTGCTGAACATGTGCATCACTCTTTATGTCACACACTCTGCCACCAAAAGTCTTCATGATGTTTAGACTCAGTCTGTCAGCAGCCAATTAGCTAATTAGAGCTAATTAATGTCAGATTAAAGTCTGGATGAGTGCACTGATGAAAAAGATGAATAAAGCACAAGATAAGTTCATTCATCATCAATGTTGTGCACGACATGCACCGTCTCCTGCCACATGACACAGGTGAGGATGGAGCACAAGTTTAAATCAACAGCCTGATGCTCGACACACATTACAGCATTTCAATGATCTACACTGTAGATCATTGAAATGTTTATGTTAAAAATTTTCCCCTGGGATTATTAAAGTATTTCTGATTCTGATAATGACATTTAGTTAAAGGTAAATTGAGCAAATTGGCTATTTCAGAAGTGTGTATCAAACTGGTAGCCCTTCACATTAATCAGTCGCAGGAAGTAGCTCTCGGTTTCAAAAAGGTTGGTGACCCCTGATCTACAGTTACAGCAGTACAGCCAAACGTATCAGCTGTGTGTGTGTGTGGACTGCAGAGCCTCTGTCACGATGGCAGTCGTGACTGTGGTTGTTTCTGTGTTTCCCCTTGTTTCCCCATCCTTGTGTTGTGTTTACTTGTCTGTCTGTGTTGTGGGCGTGGCACTTTTCCCTGGGCCTCCTGGATCATCATCTAATGAAGCACACCTGCCGTTCCTCACCTCACCTGCCTTCCATCAGCTCATCACTCCACCTGCATATAAACCCTGGCCTTCCTCCCACTCCTTTAAAAATCGTTCAGACCGTCTCCAACTACCTGTTCCTTGTTTTCCTGAAACTCTAACCTCCTGCCACCTGCTTGCCTGCTCTCTATCCTCCACCTTCAGACAGTCCGGACTCTGTGCCTCCTCCATCTATTCCCACCACTGCATCACCTCAGCAACTGAGGCTCAGCCCTTCCCTCCATCTCGTATCGGACCCTCTCCTTCCCCTCTCTTCCCTCACCTCAATAAATCCCATTCGCTCTCTAACCGTTGTCCGAGCCTGCATTCTGGGTCAACCTGTGCAACCATGACCGCCTCTCTCATACACACTGCAAGGAGGAAACTAATGAGAAGACGGAACACGCCGAGTACATGAAAGAGCATCTCTGCTGAAATGAGAGTCCTCATATTTTCCTCATTGAGAAACTGGACTAGGACCAGCAATGGTTCACATTCAGCATCCTCACCTCTCATCTATGAGGGCGTCTTATCTAAAGTGATTTCTGCCAGTCATTGTTCTCAGCTCGACAAGTCCAGAGAGCGAGAGAGAGCAAGACAGAGACGCACACTCAGGACTCAAAAATAAAATCAAGTATTTTTCTTTTGGGTTAAACTGGGATGAAATACTGTGAATGACTCAAACAACTCAAAGTGCTCACTCTTCAGCTGCTTCTATACGATCAAGCTTGAAGTTTGTGTTATTTCAGTTTGTAAGAAAACACGCTGCTGCATCGTCTGCTGGGCCACAAAGAGTTCATATTTAGCTCGAGCTAACCAGGTCAGTGTGTGCATAGCAGCAGATACAAATCCATATAAAATACTTTATAGTTCCTAACAGCACAGCACAGAGATGACTGAGCATGAAGAATGAAGCAACAGGAAGTGTCAGTGTTCATTAACATCTCCAAGAATCATTTTCCAGGTAAATAAGAACTTCCTGACTAAATCTTTCAAAATAAAACTCGCTTGAGTTGAAAGATCGTGTAACTCTTTTTCTAATGATTGTTTTTCTTTTCTCACCATGTGACAACACTGATAATCACAGCTTCAAGCACCAGAGGGAGAACTAATGAGTGAACTCACCTGCTGGAGCTGGAACAAAAACCTGAGATTCATGGCACACGGTTTGACACCTCTGATGTATCACAAGCTTACAAAAGGTGCAATATGTGAAATAATACAATAGTTTGTCAGAATTTATGGCCATAATCCAGCTGACTAAACCTGCAGGGTCCATGCTGAACACACAGACTAATGTTTCTACAGACCATCAGTCGACATCGACCACTGTGACACAAACACAAAGATAAAACAGAACGCAGTATGAGCTGGAACCAAAGGCAGAGATTTAGTCGTATAGTTTGTATCTGCATGACACAAGAGAAACACCAGGATCACACAAACACATCTCACAACATTCACACTATACAGGCACAGATCATGAAGTAGTTCATATTATTCATGGGAGCAGTCTCTCAGTACATTTAGACACAGACTGTTGCCTCACAGCCACTAAACAGCCCAGCATGTGGGTCCATATGAGCAACAGGCAGACTGAGTCTGTTTCACTGCCGAGTGTCACGACTGAAGCAGCAACAGGCAGTGAGGTGGACCAGAGACTGCAGACAAACACAAGGAAAACACAAAACAGCAGCAAACCAACCAAGATGATCTCAGACTACAGAGACAGCAGCTCAGCCACAAACAGGTTTCTGCTATGAAACACAGAGCCACAGCAAGAGGAGCAGGAGGACTTTGTACAATTACATCAACCAGAGAACTGTCAAAGAAGAGAGAGCAACTAGAACCAAAGGAACATCTGTGTGGAGGCAGGAATGATGGAAGATAAATAAACATGGTTCAGATTATATTCAGAGAGTCTCTGACAAGACACTGAATTCATGCACATCACATCAGCTGATCCAAAACAATCATGTCTGACACGTGGAAGTATCAGAGTTGTTCTTACTGTCAGTTCTGAAGACGACTGTGATGCAAGAGGTTGTGTCTTTGTCGTCCAGCTGCCATGACATGACACACACACACACACACACACACACACACACACACATTAGGTTGTCTTACCTAGGAGAGAACAGAGAGAAGACAGACTGTAAAATGTTTGATCTTTTCAATCATCAACAGTGTTATTGTCACTCTGTCGACCAGTCAGAGCGTCACAAACACTCATGTATGGAAGTATTGGTCACGATGATGATCTGAAAAACAGCAGACAGAAAACTTCAATCAGCCTTTTGGAGAGTAAAGGCCAACATAACCTGAGCCTGCAGAGTAAAGCGATCTACCTGCTGCCTAACAGAGAGGAACCTGCAGCCCATCTATCCCCACAAGAAGCAAACCTCTTAATCCTGCTGCCTCAGTGGGGAAATGCAGTCAGAGGTGAGGAACTTCACAGGAGAGATGGCAGAGGATATTAAAGAAAACACCAGACTAACCGCTTCACCGCCCCTCAGGGCCCCCGGAGATATTCCCTATCCTGAGTAATTACCACATTTTCAAAATGATTCTGTTTCCAGCCACATGAAATATGATCTGCTCACCACTGCCAACACCAACAAATGTTTCTCTACTTAATGTCTGAAGATGTTGCACCAGTTTAAGCACTAAATTTGAATCTAATTGATTCCATTTCAACATAATTTAGGTTTCACCCTCTGATTACTCTCTCCATGCCAGGCTGAAACATACTGTCAGCAGAGATAAGTTGATCTGCTCCTGCAGATGTCGTTTCTCTGATATTTGACCTCAAAGTCTTTCAGAATCACAGAAAACACATCTTCATGCACTCTCCTTCTCACTGAGGTTAAATCATTGACAAGGTTCAATGACTTCCTGATTTGTGTTACTATAGCAACTCCAGTCCAAACATTTTTGCGAGCTCTTATTATGGTGACAAATGAATGAACCTTTCACGAGGGAGTGTTTCTCATGTATTTCCTTCACTTAGTTCTCTTTGATATAGCGTCTCTGCCAAACACAGCAGTGATGACAAATGATCAGCCAGCCTTGTTAGAGGAAGACAGAGGAGGTGGAACAGCGACCTGTGATTGTAATGATACTCAGCAGATGAAGAGCGCTTACAGCCTGAAAAAGAAACATGAGAGCAGATTGTTCCCTTCAGTGAGCAGCTAAAAGAGCAGAGTTAATCTGAGTCAAAAGACTGAAGCAGATGCTGCTTCTCAGACAGAGATGGATTCACACAGATGTTCACTACAAACTAGAAACGATGCTTTTACATTGATGAAAAGCCAATGTCACAGTCACATGTTGCCTTTTCCGGTACCATCTTTCTTCTCATCACACAGCCGCTCACCGACTGTGAACCACTTCTGAATGAGAGTCTACAGCTGCTGTTTATCTGACAAGCTGCTCACTGCAGGAGGGACCCTGAAAACCTGACACTCCTTCATTCAGTCCAATCTGACCAACGGCTGCAAAAACCACAAAGCAGAAATACAACAAACTAACTGACATGCAGAGCTTTCCACACACAGCTGTTAGTCATGACTGCTTGTTGGTGGCAGGCGGCAGCTTTTATGTTGGCACAACTGGATTTCTTATCATCCGGTGTGGGAATCATTTTATAAAATATCAAAGGTTGTGCAAAAATCTAAAGTAATCTTCATCACATGATGCAGAGCACAGAGGAAATGTTCAACCGAGTCTGTAATTACAGACAATTACTCTGAGTTTGACAAAGCTGCAACAAAGACTTCAGTCACTGTAGGTGAGAACAAACCTCCTCGTCATATTTCCTCTTCACTCTCCAGTCCACACAGAATATTTCTATAATAATAATAATAATAATAATAACTGCAAACGCTTATCCAAATCACAGACAGACCTGCTGACTATCATTTGTTACAGCACAGATGGAGGTCACATTCTGTGTAACTTCATATCACAGCATCAACATGTTAAGTCACGTCACACTCTCCCCTCCTGTGTTGATACAACTTTCAGGTTTTTTTAGCTGTTATAGCTGAAAAATTCATTTCATGCTGAGGTGATTCAGTCGAGTTCAGAGGTCTGCAGAACAGAAATGAATACTGCACACATGTACTGATTTACTGGATTACAAATTAAAACCCTTTTTATCTGCAGCCTTCAAGAAAACACACAAGTTTGACTTCTGGCCACTGATGTGTTCTCAAAATGAAACATGGAGCTTTCGGGTTGATGGATGGAAAAGAACGTGATTAAACAGAGTCAGCACTGTGTCCAGTATTTCATTTGGACAGAGCCTGAAGACGCTGTCATGATTCAGCATGTTCTGAACAAGATGTGAATAAACTGAAGAGTTGAGAATGAGTCTGATGGTCAGCAGGCTGACATTTCCTGATTAAAAGTGGAGATACTGCTGAAAGAGGAAAAGATTTGTGTTGAAGTCAAACATACTCTCTCAATTTCCATTTGTATTCTGAGGTCAAATCAGTTCTTGGCCGTGTTCAGAGGTGGAAATGTGTGTGTGTGGTGTTTGTGTCGTTCACGTGCAGCTCTCACATCAGAGCTAAATGTCCTCTGCTAACATCGCTGCATGTTTGAGCTACGGGACACATTCAAGACAACTCTAACAGAGGATTCACAGCACAGTGGGACACATCAGTCCACAGGGAGCGTTGAAATCTGACTATTAATACAACTAAAAGAAATCACACTTCATGACAGGAGGGCTGGTTTCTCTAAAAAACTGAAAAATGTGAGTCGGCTGATGGAATAATGAATTTCTGCCTCACTGCCTTTAAATCACAGGGTGATGTTTCTTTGCTGCTCAGTCGCTTCATAAATGAGAACGGAGGAGAGAAGATGATCGATAGACAGTTAAAGGAGAATAGTGGGATTTTGTTGTGACTGTGGTCTCAATGTTCAACCGTCTGAAACAACATCTTAAGAATGAACAGCCAATGATGTGAAGGCTCATTCATTTAAAGCTGCACTTGGGGAATTAATGTTGTTACACCAGAAACACAGAATCACAATAATAATAATAATCACTATAAAAGTTTGGGCCAGCATAACTCATGTTGTATCTCTTCTAAACTCCACAATGTGAACTCTGTGGGGGTGTGGAGAAGAAGAAAAAAAAATGACAAAGAAAAATCATGATTTTTGTGGACACACCAAAAAAATTGCAGCCAAAACAATCATTGCATTGCTGCTTGTCTCCCATGAATGACCTCAGGTATTGTTACAATAAAGCAACACTCAACAGCACAGGTGGAATGAATCGCATGAACGAGGTTTCTGTTCCATAAGTGTCTTGTTAAGCCAGTGAGCGAGCACACACATGAACAGAGCTCTGAACTGCTCAAGCTCAACGGAACCAGCCATCGTCAGTGTTATTAATTACACCTGGGACTCTCCTGCTGAACATCCAAATGTCTGTCATGGAAAAGTCACAACAGGACAGGTCGCATCAGGACCCCTCCATTCAAACATGAGCTGTTGTCTAAAAACACAGTAAATGTGGAGTTTTTTACAAACACTTTTTTTAGTAAGTAAGTAAAGTAACATTGCAACTTTATAATGCGTCTGTGATTGGACTTAACCCAAAGCTTCAGAAATGTGTGTTATGAATCAGAAACTAAAATGAAACATTGATTTTTGCTTTGGCTTAAACCAAAGGCCGTGAAAAGCTCAGCTTCAGTCTGCGGCCCCCCGCTGAGCAGCTGAGGAGGAGGGAATTCAAATAACTAGAATTAAGAGAAAACAGCTCAATCACACTCTGCTCTGGTCTTAGGTTTTCATTGAGGGGGATTGTATAATTTATATTTTAAAATTAAATGATTTAAAATGTGAAGTATTGGAAAAGATTCAGCATTTTATGTGTAGTCCGCAGTTTGTAAGAGAAGAGTGCAGTTTGAGTGGGTTTTAAAGCCTGTTTTATATGCAGAACAAAATGAATACCTCATACTGTAAAGATAAATATGTGTGAGATACTTGTTCCATCATGACGTTTACTAAAATGTGATAATGTGAAGGTTTACACTTTCTTTGAGATGTCAAAGGTTCAACCAAAGTTCATGAGAACATTTTATCCTGCGCTGTGCTGAAGTATTTTGATGGAGACTTTTGGTAACTAAGAAGACCTGCTGTGTTCTGAAACTCACATATTTCCATGGCACTTGAATGATTTGACCTAGAATGAAAAAGGCCTTTATAAGTCATTTGCTCCACATGCACTGTGAGGACATGAGCGTAATTTGAAGTCATTCTAATGTCATACTGTCAGCCTCAGAGCTGCAGTAGTATTGCATGTCTAATAACTATTATTATGGAGAAAGAGAAGGATGAGTGTGCGTGTAAAGTTGGACAAATAAAAGTGAAGCTCTCCAGTGAAACACTGAGATGAGAGAAAACACACACACAGAGCACTACACTTCTTTTAGAGAAAGGGCAGAACAAACTTGAGAGAGTGAATGACTTTGTGCTGAAAGAAGGACAAGAGAGAACGTGTGAGGAGGACAAAGACAGAAAGGTGAGACTGTCACGAAGCATGTCATGAATACTGTGAGAGAAAAAGACAGAGCAGAGGAGAAGACAGAGCACAGCTGTGAACATCCACTGACAGTTCAGCATGAACAAATATCTTTCCTTTGAGAACTGTCAGGATCACAGAAAGAGACGACGCTCTATCTCAAGTCAGATGTTTGACTGTAAGGGACGTCTCTCTTCTTTCTCTCCACAGGAGATTAATATTCACAGAAACTAATATCACACTTACTGTAGGGACATTTACTCTTTATGCAAAAAGTCAAATAAACGACTTCTTCTCGTGCACAAACTGTCGTCTTCTTAAAGCGAGGTTGTGTCTGCTTACAGTAAATGTGGCAGCGCTCACATGACTGCTGCATGTACTTGTGGAGGGGCGTGGTGCATGAGCTGCAGGGGAGAGGTGTGAGGAGGGCTCAGGAAAGGAGAAGTCAGAGCAGAGACAAAGACACACGGAGACAGACGGCAGCACGAGAGCAGCAGTGAAGCGTGCAGAGAAGCCTGCGAGCGTCTCTATACACTGTGTGTCTTGTATTGTAAATAAACAAGTATTCATCAGTCACCTGTCTACATGATCTGTGTTGAAGAAGCCAAGGTGGCAACACATGCTGTACTGTCTCTATAATACTGAAGTGTGCTGCCTCAAGCAGGAAGCAGTATGTATTACTGTTTTATTCTCACTTGGCGAGTCTTCTGTCTGAACTGCACTCTTAGTTCAGACAGGACATATGTCAGACCCAGACAGGGTCATATGTTGGCAGTCTACCCACTGATGAGTACACGCCTCAAACAAAGCCCATCCTCAGAACAAGACGCTCTGTTGAAATGACACTTGTTCCTCCTACACTGGCTTCTGTTCCGCTTTGCTTCCACCTCACCGGCCCTCTGCCTGCTAGCTTTAGACTGTGGTGGCTTTTCAAGCATGAACACGGCAGTGTTGGTGGTCTGGATCAGCTCTGTGGAAACCCTCAGGTGATTTGTAATGTGCTCCCAGCTATGTCTTCAGCAGAGTGGATAATCAGAGAGAGAGAAAACACCATTTGTTGCAATAATTGGGTTTATTGGAGGGATGGTAAAACTGTTCCTGAGCACGACTGTAGGCCGAATGAAAAGCTCATTTTCTCACAACATTACAACTTTCCCATGGGTCATTGAGCCATGGTAATATCTGAAGGAGATTTACTCTGGCCCTCGTGTCCGCAAAGAGGTCGACCTTCCTTCCATCAACACTTTAATAACACCTCAAATATATTTTCTTTCTCTTTATGTATAAACAGGAATTTAATTCAATGATGCAGGTAATGTCTAAAAACACTTTGTCCTCCATTAAACTGAGGTGAAGCTGTGAGTGGATATTCATGGTGACCTCACTGATCAACCTACTTCTCTGTACCAAATATTCACCAGCCCTAACAAAAAAGATTTAAGACTCCACAATTTGTCACAGCACAGTATATTAAATTATTGTCGCCATCATCTGTACATGTAATTGTCAGTTAGCATGGAGTAAAATCACAATGTGGAGCATCTGTTCCATTTACACACGTCATAACATCTGATAAAACAGAAACAAAACAGGATAACTGTAAGACCAAAGAGAAATATGAAGAGCCAGAGAGTACAGATGGAGTTTCCAATAAAAACTTCAGACTTCTAAACAGCACAGAGACTAAAAAGACTCTTTCCAGATCCAGAACAAAGAAAACACACCAAAGAAAATGATGACTGATTCAACTTAGAGATTTCAGGATCTAATGATGTGGTCTATACTGCATTTCATCTGCTGTCTATTTAATGACTGATTAGTGACTCAAATATTAAGTTGACTGTGCACATACAATACTATCTATGAATGTATCAGTCCAGACACTGTAGAGACATGAGCCCTGAGAAGAGAGAATTTAAGAAACGTCTCTAATTTTAAACATTTCATCTTGTAGGATTACTCGTTGATTGGAGCTTGTTCCACTTAAAAGTGTGTCCTCCAAAAAGTTCCCAATGGAGCTTTTAGTGAATGTGAGAGGACTTATTATGGACTGAAGTGCAATTGGACCAGGCACAGCAGCCAGCAGACACACACTCATCAGAAGGCCTCTCCACCTCACTCTGACAAAGACACGCAGCCCAGTTCAGCCTCTGTACAAGAACAAATGACTGAACACCGCTGAGGCTGAAGTGTGTTGGACAGCAACACAAAAGAACCTGTAGACTTAGAATAAATGACACTCCAATCACAGAGCCATTTTATACAGGTTTAACAAGTTACAGCATGAATATTTTAAGTTTAACCGAT